>WNNJ02001874.1:0-326476 GCA_012934845.2 Pomphorhynchus laevis
AAATATTAAATTATTTAAATATATTCGATATTATTTTAATACAAGTTTTCAATCATATGATATGTACACATGTAAGGTAGATTGAAAATTTGAATGTTCTTTAAATTAAAGATCTTGTGCATTGCAACATTATGTCGTTTAATGCAGGTATGGTTGTCTACATCAATATTTTCTGGTAAGTATTTAGCCAGATTTAAATTTTTTTGTAATATATTTAAATATTAAATTATTTAAATATATTCGATATTATTTTAATTCAAGTTTTCAATCATATGATATGTACACATGTAAGGTAGATTGAAAATTTGAATGTTCTTTAAATTAAAGATCTTGTGCATTGCAACATTATGTTGGTTAATGCAGGTATGGTTGTCTACATCAATATTTTCTGGTAAGTATTTAGCCAGATTTAAATTTTATTGTAATATATTTAAATATTAAATTAATTTAAATATATTCGATATTATTTTAATTCAAGTTTTCAATCATATGATATGTACACATGTAAGGTAGATTGAAAATTTGAATGTTCTTTAAATTAAAGATCTTGTGCATTGCAACATTATGTTGGTTAATGCAGGTATGGTTGTCTACATCAATATTTTCTCGTAAGTATTTAGCCAGATTTAAATTTTTTTGTAATATATTTAAATATTAAATTATTTAAATATATTCGATATTATTTTAATTCAAGTTTTCAATCATATGATATGTACACATGTAAGGTAGATTGAAAATTTGAATGTTCTTTAAATTAAAGATCTTGTGCATTGCAACATTATGTCGTTTAATGCAGGTATGGTTGTCTACATCAATATTTTCTGGTAGGAATTTAGCCAGATTTAAATTTTATTGTAATATATTTAAATATTAAATTATTTAAATATATTTGATATTATTTTAATACAAGTTTTCAATCATATGATATGTACACATGTAAGGTAGATTGAAAATTTGAATGTTCTTTAAATTAAAGATCTTGTGCATTGCAACATTATGTCGTTTAATGCAGGTGTGGTTTTCTACATCAATATTTTCTGGTAAGTATTTAGCCAGATTTAAATTTTATTGTAATATATTTAAATATTAAATTATTTAAATATATTCGATATTATTTTAATACAAGTTTTCAATCATATGATATGTACACATGTAAGGTAGATTGAAAATTTGAATGTTCTTTAAATTAAAGATTTTGTGCATTGCAACATTCTGTTGTTTAATGCAGGTGTGGTTGTCTACATCAATATTTTCTGGTAAGTATTTAGCCAGATTTAAATATTTATTTTAAATATATTTATATATTAAATTATTTAAATATATTCGTTTGTTTTAACACAAGTTTTCAATCATATGATATGTACTCATGTAAGGTAGATTGAAAATTTGAATGTTCTTTAAATTAAAGATCTTGTGCATTGCAACATTATGTCGTTTAATGCAGGTATGGTTGTCTACATCAATATTTTCTGGTAGGAATTTAGCCAGATTTAAATTTTATTGTAATATATTTAAATATTAAATTAATTTAATATATTCGATATTATTTTAATTCAAGTTTTCAATCATATGATATGTACACATGTAAGGTAGATTGAAAATTTGAATGTTGTTTGAATTAAAGATTTTGTGCATTGCAACATACTGTTGTTTAATGCAGATATGGTTGTCTACATCAATATTTTCTGGTTAGTATTTAGCAAGATTTATTTTTTTTGTAATATATTAAAATATTAAATTTATTAAATACATTCGATATTATTTTAATTCAAGTTTTTAATTATATGATATGTACACATGTAAGGTAGATTGAAAATTTGAATGTTCTTTAAATTAAAGATCTTGTGCATTGCAACATTATGTCGTTTAATTCAGGTGTGGTTTTCTACATCAATATTTTCTGGTAAGTATTTAGCCAGATTTAAATTTTTTTGTTATATATTTAAATATTTAATTAATTTAATATATTTGATATTATGTTAATTCAAGTTTTCAATCATATGATATGTACACATGTAAGGTAGATTGAAAATTTGAATGTTCTTTACATTAAAGATCTTGTGCATTGCAACATTGTGTCGTTTTATGCAGGTATGGTTGTCTACATCAATATTTTCTGGTAGGAATTTAGCCAGATTTAAATTTTTTTTTAAATATATTTAAATATTAAATTTTTTAAATATATTCGATATTTTTTAATACAAGTTTTCAATCATATGATATGTAAACATGTAAGGTAGATTGAAAATTTGAATGTTCTTAAATTAAAGATCTTGTGCATTGCAACATTCTGTCGTTTAATGCAGGTATGGTTATCTACATCAATATTATCTGGTAAGTATTTATCCAGATTTAAATATTATTGTAATATATTTAAATATTTAATTATTTAAATATATTTGATATTATTTTAATACAAGTTTTCAATCATATGATATGTACACATGTAAGGTAGATTGAAAATTTGAATGTTCTTTAAATTAAAGAACTTGTGCATTGCAACAATCTGTCGTTTAATGCAGGGGTGGTTTTCTACATCAATATTTTCTGGTAAGTATTTAGCCAGATTTAAATTTTATCTTAAATATATTTAAATATTAAATTATTTAAATATATTTGATATTTTTTTAATACAAGTTTTCAATCATATGATATGTACACATGTAAGGTAGATTGAAAATTTGAATGTTCTCTAAATTTAATATCTTGTGCATTGCAACATTCTGTTGTTTAATGCAGGTATGGTTGTCTACATCAATATTTTCTCGTAAGTATTTAGCCAGATTTAAATTTTATTGTAATATATTTAAATATTAAATTATTTAAATATATTTGATATTTTTTTAATACAAGTTTTCAATCATATGATATGTACACATGTAAGGTAGATTGAAAATTTGAATGTTCTTTAAATTAAAGATTTTGTGCATTGCAACATTCTGTTGTTTAATGCAGGTATGGTTGTCTACATCAATATTTTCTGGTAAGTATTTAGCAAGATTTATTTTTTTTTGTAATATATTAAAATATTAAATTTATTTAATATATTCGATATTATTTTAATACAAGTTTTCAATCATATGATATGTACACATGTAAGGTAGATTGAAAATTTGAATGTTCTTTAAATTAAAGATCTTGTGCATTGCAACATTATGTCGTTTAATTCAGGTGTGGTTTTCTACATCAATATTTTCTGGTAAGTATTTAGCCAGATTTAAATTTTTTTGTAATATATTAAAATATAAAATTAATTTAATATATTCGATATATTTTAAATCAAGTTTTCGATCATATGATATTTACACATGTAAGGTAGATTGAAAATTTGAATGTTCTTTAAATTAAAGATCTTGTGCATTGCAACATTATGTTGGTTAATGCAGGTATGGTTGTCTACATCAATATTTTCTCGTAAGTATTTAGCCAGATTTAAATTTTTTTGTAATATATTTAAATATTAAATTATTTAAATATATTCGATATTATTTTAATTCAAGTTTTTAATCATATGATATTTACACATGTAAGGTAGATTAAAAATTTGAATGTTCTTTAAATTAAAGATCTTGTGCATTGCAACATTATGTTGGTTAATGCAGGTATGGTTGTCTACATCAATATTTTCTGGTAAGTATTTAGCCAGATTTAAATTTTATTGTAATATATTAAAATATAAAATTAATTTAATATATTCGATATTATTTTAATTCAAGTTTTCAATCATATGATATTTACACATGTAAGGTAGATTGAAAATTTGAATGTTCTTTAAATTAAAGATCTTGTGCATTGCAACATTATGTTGGTTAATGCAGGTATGGTTGTCTACATCAATATTTTCTCGTAAGTATTTAGCCAGATTTAAATTTTATTGTAATATATTAAAATATAAAATTAATTTAATATATTCGATATTATTTTAATTCAAGTTTTCAATCATATGATATTTACACATGTAAGGTAGATTGAAAATTTGAATGTTCTTTAAATTAAAGATCTTGTGCATTGCAACATTATGTTGGTTAATGCAGGTATGGTAGTCTACATCAATATTTTCTCGTAAGTATTTAGCCAGATTTAAATTTTTTTGTAATATATTTAAATATTAAATTATTTAAATATATTCGATATTATTTTAATTCAAGTTTTTAATCATATGATATTTACACATGTAAGGTAGATTAAAAATTTGAATGTTCTTTAAATTAAAGATCTTGTGCATTGCAACATTATGTTGGTTAATGCAGGTATGGTTGTCTACATCAATATTTTCTGGTAAGTATTTATCCAGATTTAAATTTTATTGTAATATATTAAAATATAAAATTAATTTAATATATTCGATATTATTTTAATTCAAGTTTTCAATCATATGATATTTACACATGTAAGGTAGATTGAAAATTTGAATGTTCTTTAAATTAAAGATCTTGTGCATTGCAACATTATGTTGGTTAATGCAGGTATGGTTGTCTACATCAATATTTTCTGGTAAGTATTTAGCCAGATTTAAATTTTTTTGTAATATATTAAAATATAAAATTAATTTAATATATTCGATATTATTTTAATTCAAGTTTTCAATCATATGATATTTACACATGTAAGGTAGATTGAAAATTTGAATGTTCTTTAAATTAAAGATCTTGTGCATTGCAACATTATGTTGGTTAATGCAGGTATGGTTGTCTACATCAATATTTTCTCGTAAGTATTTAGCCAGATTTAAATTTTTTTGTAATATATTTAAATATTAAATTATTTAAATATATTCGATATTTTTTTAATACAAGTTTTCAATCATATGATATGTACACATGTAAGGTAGATTGAAAATTTTTATGTTCTTTAAATTAAAGATCTTGTGCATTGCAACATTATGTCGTTTAATTCAGGTGTGGTTTTCTACATCAATATTTTCTGGTAAGTATTTAGCCAGATTATAATTTTTTTGTAATATATTTAAATATTAAATTTTTTAAATATATTCGATATTTTTTAATACAAGTTTTCAATCATATGATATGTACACATGTAAGGTAGATTGAAAATTTGAATGTTCTTTACATTAAAGATCTTGTGCATTGCAACATTATGTCGTTTAATGCAGGTATGGTTGTCTACATCAATATTTTCTGGTAGGAATTTAGCCAGATTTAAATTTTATTGTAATATATTTAAATATTAAATTAATTTAATATATTCGATATTATTTAAATTCAAGTTTTCAATCATATGATATGTACACATGTAAGGTAGATTGAAAATTTGAATGTTCTTTAAATTAAAGATCTTGTGCATTGCAACATTATGTTGTTTAATGCAGGTATGGTTGCCTACATCAATATTTTCTAGTAAGTATTTAGCCAGATTTAAATTTAATTGTAATATATTTAAATATTAAATTATTTAAATATATTTGATATTATTTTAATTCAAGTTTTCAATCATATGATATGTACACATGTAAGGTAGATTGAGAATTTGAATGTTCTTTAAATTAAAGGTTTTATGCATTGCAACATTATGTCGTTTAATGCAGGTATGGTTGTCTACATCAATATTTTCTGGTAGGAATTTAGCCAGATTTAAATTTTATTGTAATATATTTAAATATAAAATTATTTAAATATATTTGATATTATTTTAATACAAGTTTTCAATCATATGATATGTACACATGTACGGTAGATTGAAAATTTGAATGTTCTTTAAATTAAAGATCTTGTGCATTGCAACATTCTGTTGTTTAATTCAGGTGTGGTTTTCTACATCAATATTGTCTGGTAAGTATTTAGCCAGATTATAATTTTTTTGTAATATATTTAAATATTAAATTTTTTAAATATATTCGATATTTTTTAATACAAGTTTTCAATCATATGATATGTACACATGTAAGGTAGATTGAAAATTTGAATGTTCTTTAAATTAAAGATTTTGTGCATTGCAACATTCTGTTGTTTAATGCAGGTGTGGTTGTCTACATCAATATTTTCTGGTTAGTATTTAGCCAGATTTATTTTTTTTTGTAATATATTAAAATATTAAATTATTTAAATATATTTGATATTATTTTAATACAAGTTTTCAATCATATGATATGTACACATGTAAGGTAGATTGAAAATTTTAATGTTCTTTAAATTAAAGATCTTGTGCATTGCAACATTATGTCGTTTAATTCAGGTGTGGTTTTCTACATCAATATTTTCTGGTAAGTATTTAGCCGGATTATAATTTTTTTGTAATATATTTAAATATTAAATTTTTTAAATATATTCGATATTTTTTAATACAAGTTTTCAATCATATGATATGTACACATGTAAGGTAGATTGAAAATTTGAATGTTCTTTAAATTAAAGATTTTGTGCATTGCAACATTCTGTTGTTTAATGCAGGTGTGGTTGTCTACATCAATATTTTCTGGTTAGTATTTAGCCAGATTTATTTTTTTTTGTAATATATTAAAATATTAAATTATTTAAATATATTTGATATTATTTTAATACAAGTTTTCAATCATATGATATGTACACATGTAAGGTAGATTGAAAATTTGAATGTTCTTTAAATTAAAGATCTTGTACATTGCAACATTCTGTCGTTTAATACAGGTGTAATTATCTACATTAATAGTTTTTTCTAAGTATTTAGCCAGATTTTAATTTTATTGTAATATATTTCAATATATTTAATATTATTTAAATATATTTAAATATATAACTATATGATTAGCATTTATAAATGCTTAAATAAAAAATACTAAAATCTTGTTCAGTTAATTAAAAAAATGATAAACATTAGATTTATCCAGATCTACAATGTTATATCATAACAAAGAACAATGTTTTATGAAGAGTAAATAATTTAATAAATTATTATTATCAAATTAGAAATTTGATAAAATTTAGTTAGAAATTTCAAATTTTTATAGAAATCAACATTAACTGACTTTTATGTATGAAGAAATCTATCAAACATAATCCAATTTCTATAAAAGCAACCTTAAACTTTAATAAAACAGAATTATAAAACATGAATTATAATTATTAAAGAGCAATCGAAAGAGTTAAACAATTAAAATGGATATAATTAGATAACACATTTTAAATAGAGTGTATTACTCAAATAGATAGCATATGAGGTGTAATCTTCGCCCAATTTTTAATATCATCTAGCTTGTAGTATTTTTTAATTAAAGGTAAAATATGCAATACGTGTCCGCTAATTTTAATGGATTGCTGAACAAGAAAGTGACGATTTGACGACTGTCCGATTACGATAATAACTGCGGAAATGATGGCTTCGTCGTTTAGATTCTGTAGTAGAATATCATCGCTAGTCAGATACACAAGTTTTGAATCCAGATGATTGAACAATAAGATTACATAGCTATACAAATCTGGACGAATTTTATAAATACATTTGTTTAATAACTCGATAATATTAAAACAAGGAAAGGATATTTTGACAAGAAACCGCTTTGGTGTGTGCTCATTATCAACAAATACACTTAATAGGAAACGAAATTGCATTTCATACTTTCTGTCTTGATTTCTGGCTTGATTCTTTCGAACAAGAGCTTGGTTCATCCGATTAGCAAACACTTATTTAACAAAACCTTGATCAAAGTGTAGTCTAAAAATCGTCTAGAAATTTAGTTTATAGACACTGCAGATATTTATATCGCATGATATTAAAAATAAAATGCAAACCGTGTGTGTGGTTCGACCAAAATTGATTTTGAATCAACATCGTGTTTTAAGAATAAAATAAAACTATGCGAAAGAGAAAAATATTTCTTAATGAGAAAATCATCCATTTAGTTTATAATGTGTGTAATGGTAAAGAAAAAACGAAAAATAAAACTTGCAAAGAAACTTATAAAACTTGTAATATATAGTTTACGAAAAAATACACACCTTTTACATAAATAAGTGCAACGATAAGAAACGAAACGATAAGCAACATATGAGTTGTAAAAGATCTTACAAGTTTAGTTTGTAATGAAGACACATTTCACAAGATTTTATCAAATTTCTCAGTGTGAACTGAAATGTTTTATCACGAATATATGCAAATATGTCAATTAATTTTTTACATTTGTTTGAATGAGTCATCATGCTTAACTTTATGTTAAACATTTTAGACTATTTGATGTTTTAACACCTTGCTAGTTATTAACTTAAAATTAAACGATTCAAAATTTCAAATATAAAATAATATAAATCATTTTTATAATTTTAAAAACTTTGTGTAATCAAAAAGCTATAACTTTTTGATTATATTAATATAACTTATATTATAAAACTTTTTGAGAATATAATAATAAATAAATATAATAAATTTGAGAATTATCATGGGAACCAAGATTTAAGGTCATTTTTAAGATTCTATAATTTTTTTAAAGATTCTGGCAACGTTTCAAAATTAAATCTGCTTCAAATGTAAGCAAAATCGCTTTGAAAAATGTGCTATCAACACTTGCGTAACGGAAGAATCATTGAATTTTTGATATTCGTAGTGTCGTCTTATATCCACAACAAATCGATAAAGAATGATCTTTCGTGTTTAGCATATTGTCCGACAGTTTGCAATATCCAAAATATTCATTACCTTTTTCTTTCCATAACGTTTGCTCCATACCTAAAAATGTTGATATTTCACAATTTAATTTTACTATAAGAAAAACTTCTTAAAACACTAAAACGAAATGCAGGGTTATCAGAAAACCGTTTATTAGATGTTTATAAAATATTGAAATTAAATATTTTTTTAATTTTTCATAACGTGCTCTCTAAAGGTAAAAATAAAAAGTTTATATTCAGAAATTAAATCAAGAAAACTGATTAAAATCCAAAAACGAAATGTAGAATGATCAGGAATAAAGCTTTTTATATATTTTTTAACTTTACCTTAAATAAAATATTTATTTAAATATTATTTATTTTTCCTTTTCATAACGTGCTCTCAAAACGTAAAATAAGTTTATATTCCACTATTGAATCAAGAAAACTGAATAAAATCCAAAAACGAAATGTAGAATGATCATGAATAAAGCTTTTATTATATTTTTCAACTTTATCTTAAATAAAATATTTATTTAAATATTATTTATTTTTCCTTTTCATAACGTGCTCTCAAAACGTAAAATAAGTTTATATTCCACTATTGAATCAAGAAAACTGATTAAAATCCAAAAACGAAATGTAGAATGATCAGGAATAAAGCTTTTATTATATTTTTTAACTTTACCTTAAATAAAATATTTATTTATTTTTCCTTTTTTTAATATAGTTTGCTGTATACTAGAAAATAAAATGTTAAAATTACACAATTAAATTAAGAATAACTGCTTAATCCTTTAACCTTATTTTTCATCAGAAATAAAGCTTTTATGATCTTATTAATTTTATCTTAAAAAAATAATAAAATAAAAAATTATTTCTTTACTCTTTTCATATCGTTTGCCTTTTTATCTAGAAATAAAAAGTTTAAATTTCACAATTGAATTAAGTAAAGTGATTAAAATCGACAAACGAAATGCATGGTCATTAATATAAAGCTTTTATATTATTTATTATATTTTTTTAAAAATTATTTCTATATTCTTAAATAAAATATTCAATACAATTAATAAAAAATAATTTTTTATTATTTTAATGATTTTAATTTTTCGTTACGAAAAATTAAAATCGAATATATTTATGAGCCGTTTGCAATCTTTATAATTATAAATTTTTAGCAATTTTTTCTAAAATTCGTTTATGCGGATTATGGTATTGATATGTTATTAATAAAACAACTATATGGAATATGTCAAACATTGAAATACTAGTTTAGCTATTCCAAACTTGTATCATAATTTGTTTTTATAAGATATTTTTTAATAAAAACGGATAAAAATAGGAATAATATAATGACTCTGGTATTGAGCAAAAAAGGAGCAAAATTATACAAAAACAATAAATTCGCCAAATGCAAAATTTAAATATTGTTTTAAAACGTCTGAATCAATGTAAGTTATATTTAAAATAAATATGCATTTATACCTATTTCATCATTATTAATAAAGAATTTAATATTTTATCAATATTATTTAACTTCTGGAGAAAAGTGATCATGAAATTGCTCATTGTACATGTACTAAGACAAATTTTCTACACGTAAATGTGTATACAAATAAATTTAAATAAATTTTTCTAAATATATACTTTATAAAATTTGTAATTATAATAGATAATTTCGATTATTTTAAATCTTAAAATTTTACATAATAAAATATAAAAATAATTTTTTTTCTTATTTATAACATTTCTAAATTTCTAAGATTTTTGTATAATTTTCCTTCATATACTAATTACATATTTTACTAATTATATTAATTAGTAAATTAATATATTAATTATTTGTAAATTGTGAAATGGTAAATGTTGTCAAAAGTGTACAAGTATGGATTAAATAATAAAATTTTCAATTTGTTGTTTAATGACCTAAATTCTAACTTTGGTAGGCTGATCAATTCCGAAAACTTAAATACATCTAAGATAAAAAAATTTAAGGATTATATATTCGATAAAAAGTTACTGTAAAATCATGTGATGTCACGCCACTCATAAACATGTTGAGGATTGCATCCCCATTCACTTTCTATAGGAAGTTCCACGTATCGCATTTTTTATTTTTCATGCTCTTTGTAAATTGATTTTAAAATGGAATAATGCATTGTATCCTCATTGCTTACATGCTCAATGCTATGATCCACTGCTCCATCAAGTGGATTCAGTTTTCGAATGTACGTTCGGCGTGTATTTAGTCTTGGTGAGAGCCATAGCGGTGTATGGTTGACATACGGTTTTGAACAAAGTTTGCATGTTCCTACATATATCAAATTCGGTGCCTTACAATTTGCCATCACTTTGATGGGAATATTGTTTTTGTTACAGAACTTATGCACTCTCTCGTTGTTGATATCACCGAGCAAGTCTTGCATCGTTTGCCTTAACATGGAGCGCATTTCTGAGGCACAGTCCATTAATGAGTCACCACTTATTCATGAGACACCACCTATTTCTAAGCGACAAACAAATCCTATTCAAAACATATTCCTGAGTCACCAGGAATAGGTTTCCTGGTGACTATATATGATGCAAATTAGTTTATATTAATATATAAATTATTTACAATTAAATTATGATACATATATAAATTAGTATATATGATATATATATTATATACTGATATATAATAGGTATATACTAATATAATGTATTTCCAAATATAATTATTATTGCATCGCATACAATTTCATCATCTATTTATCTTTGACACAAATAATCCGAATCTTGATGGCAATTACTCAATAAAGACAAATCATACCCATACAAGCATTAAACAACGTAGCCTCTATATTTAATAAAACTGACTCCTTAGCTGATGTAGCGTGAACCATCAGTAATCTACTATATTAATACATACTCGAGTAGGATTCGAAAGTGTCTATCTTTTAAACATTCTTAGACATTCATAATAACCGTTAATTAAAAATTTAATCAAGATATTATTTATACAAACATTACATTATAATATTTATAGACATTAAAAGCTTTAACAAATTTAAATACATGCAATAATGATTAATTTTTGTTCTATAAATTGAATATATTAATATATTATGAATATATTAATAAATTATGAATATTTAATTAAGAAATATTTATTAAGAAGGTTAATACTAATATTCATTCATATAATAATGTGTACTAAAATACTAATTTCATATTCATATTTTTCTTATACTTCAACAAATTAATGAAATTAATAGCATGATAAAATACGTAAAATTTTATAGTTTTATTTATTTAGCACAAATCTTAAAAAGTTCAGCTTTATTAAAATACTCTTTAATTTAGCTAACTTTCAATGCATTTTCAATTAAACATATATTAAATATCATAAAATCATTGCAACCATATTAAAATATTCTTCGAAATATATCTTTCAGAATATAACAATTTGAAAATATTTTATTTGATGCAAACAAAGGTAAAGACAATATATTAATTTTATTATTAAAATATAAATAGTGTGATTTAAATGCTACAACGAATATTTTACAAAGGTGTTTATAGACGTAAATTTTCATTTAGCAAACGCGTTTATAAAAACTCAATTTTACTATAACGAAATTTCTAATATATATAAAAAAATTTCTCAGCCTGCAGTCAATGAATCATTGAATTATTAGGCCTTTAAATTAAAGATTTTAACAAGAAAAAACAGAGTTGCTATCATTTAATATTTGAAACTTTAGCATTTTGATAAGTTAAGACTTGTCTTGACTTTGTTAAGCATTATCAGTAGACTTTTAAACAATGGATAAAAAATACAGTCGAAGTGTAATTTCTCCGAATCAACGATTAAATAATGAATCTGCTACTGAGGCTAGAAATTCGAAAGATACTATAAAACCACCATACTCAAACGAACAAACAAAAACATTCGATAATAGTATTTCTTCACACCATGAATACAAGCCTACGACCAGTTCTCAGATCGATCAGAAACCATTCAATGAACATAAATCTGTTGATGGATACAAACCATTCGATAGACCGAACGCTTTTGAGGGATCTAAGCCATTTAATGGACAACAAACCTTTAATGAATCAAAACCATTAAAAGGAACTCCAACATATGGCGAATCGCATCAAAATAATGAACACAATTCCGTATATACACCAAAGCCATTCGATGCACATAAGCCATTCGATACGCAACAACAATTTGACGGACAAAATCAATTCAATACGCAAAAGCCGTTTAATGGTCAAAGGCCGTTTGATGCGCAAAAGCCATTTGATGGTCAAAAGCCAGTTCATGGTCAAAGGCCATTTGATGCACAAAAACCATTTGATAGTCAAAGGCCATTTGATGCACAAAAGCCATCTGATGCACAAAAGCCATTTGATACACAAAAGCCATTTGATACACAAAAGCCATTTGATACACAAAAGCCATTTGATGCACAAAAGCCAATTGATGCGCAAAATGATAGGAACATGTCATATAACGAGCATCGACCATCTAATGATAATAAATCAACGTTACATAATTACAACTCTTCATTTAAGGAATATAACTCGCACCATCACGACAGAAATGAACCGCAGCCACATTACGACAAATATCAATTCGATGAACACAAATCGCACTTTGATGAACATAGATCACACCATAAACACGAATCACCATTTTATGAGCATGAATCAAAATCACATCGAAATGAAATGTATTTAGATGAATCTTCAAATGCATATGATACTTTCGATCACTTTCAATTTACTAATAGAACTCACTATGATTGTGTAGAAACGTTACCACCAGCCTGCGTAGATTATCATTATGATCAATATCTAGATACATGCAATCCACCTGTATTATATGATTGCTATCCACCTACCAACTTCTACAGTCATGTTGCCAAAACATTCTGCTGCTCGCAACCAAACTATAGCTGTGAAATATATGATCCTATTACAATGTCGTCTTCGTGTAACGTTTGTCATAGTAATCTAAGCGGTTGCATATACCAAAGTCATTGTTGTCCCTCTATTTGTTTATGTTCGAACTGTGCCACTGAACTTCGACTATAATTACTATTAACAAATGCTTGCCACTATCTTATATAAAACAGTATTATTCTATCAGTGACGTTTTTATTTAATTATTGATTTTAAATTAATAGCTTTCATTGATAAAATTTTGATTAATATTTTTATTCTTTATTCTAAATAAAATTTATAATATATAATTTATTTATATAATTTGTATAAAATTAGAATTTATTAAATGAGTTATTAATTTAAACGATTAGAAATAGTTTCCTTATTTTAAGTTAGCATATTTGTATTATTTTAAACAATTATTAAATTATTTCAAAGATAATAAAAAAATCCGGTTAGTTAAAAAAATTAGTCTATAAGTCATGATAATGAACGACTAATAAAAATAGGCTATAGAAGTTTGTCTATTGAACTTAGTTGTAAAATATATCAAAAATTAGTTAGCTAGTATGATGGGTTATGTTGGGAAATTCTAAGTTATTGTAATTGACTCCATTAAGACACAATTTGTAATTGTAATAAAGAATTGAAAACAATATATAACGATGATATTAAAACATTCTAGAAACATAATGCAATTGCAAAAGTCTTAATTTTGATAAAATAAATGAATATGTACACGAAATCTAGAATTGATTGAAAATTGCGGATTAAGGAAAATGCTATCAAAAGAATATAAATATGGATTAAATAATAACGATTAAAATAATTCGTTATATAATGACTTAAATTCTTACTTTGGTAGGCTGATTAATAGTGAAAGCTTAAATAAATCTAAGATTAAATATTAATTTAAGTAAGTAAATTATGTACAAGAACTTAGAAGTTGATAGTATTATTGATGTCATAACTTATATTACCATCATGTTTTCCTGTATTTATACATTAACATTGCCGGCATAATGAGCTACTAATCAAGTGAGTGCATTATGTATGCATAATACGCCCTGTATTATACATGAATAATGAGTGACTAATCACACAACGCCACTACATGTGACACTTGACTACACGCCCACTTGTATCCAGACCAAACATAGTCATTGATCCATATAGGATGCCTTCAATTCCTTGAGCTCCTTCTCCTTCATTCAGCGTCCACTCGAATTTCTTTAGCAGTTTCTGCTTCATCGTTTCATCCCCGTAACCTGCTTAATGCTGCTGCGTTTCATCCAATTCTACCACGTCTGGTCTATTGCTGATATTGGTTACTGTCTACCGGGACCATGGCGTGGTACACTCGGCCTGAGACAGCTTCACTAATACCTTTTCACCCACTCTGAATTTTGAGTAGAGATTTCGTTTGGTATTGTCTGGCGTGACTGTAGTAGTACGGAGTCTGTAGCTATACAATACGTTCCCTCGTGATGTCTTGTCTTCAGCTTGTCTTGGAGCCTAGTTATATCAGTACACCGCTTCCTCTACCATAATCCGACCTATTGCCGCTATCTGTTTGATCTTCCTGTGGACCCTTTATACTATTCCGTTTCATTAGGGTAAGTTTGCTCAGCGATAAACAATGTTAACTCTACCCACATCTTTGATGTAAATACAAGAAGTCTGTGAAGTATTCACCGGATTCTTCATCTTTTGAAGAAGCCTGTGAATGCTTCTGAGTGAAATGCATGTGAATGCTTCTTCCGTTGTCCACCATCAAAGCTTTGGAAAATTAACGTTCAAGACAAATCGACTCGAGCGCTTGTGGTATATAGTCAATAATCTCTAATTGACATGAGTATCTATAACTGTTTTTATAAACTGATTGTTTTCTAGATTGATAAATAAAACCTCTTTGGTTAAGACTTCGTTTACATTACGACAATTTATTTATCAATTTGTTATGGACAAGCTGTTGAAACCAGATGTGCTTTCATTGTCAAAGGATTCGACGGATTCAGAAACAGTGGAGGCATTGGAAAACTCGATTAAATGCGTTTCTTTCTTGTATTCCCGATCTTAGAGAAGAGCATAAAATGCCACTATTAACGAACCTGATCAGTGCAGATCTGTTTCAATACATCGAGTCTACCGAAATATTTGCAGATGCAATGCTTACTCTAGAGGCTTTGTTCGTAAAGCCGCGCAATGTGGTGTTTCAACGACACGTTTTGTCAACGTACAAGCAAGCTTATCCACAAACCATTGATCAGTTTCTACATGAACTACTGCATTTAGCAAAATCATGTGATTTTGAGGATGTAAATGCGAAGCGTTATCACGATGAGTACGTTCGCGATTCGTTTATTCGAGGGTTGGCTTCTTCGAGCATCCGTCAACGTATATTGGAGCGGTCAAAGCTTTCGCTGGACGACGCTTATCAAGCTGCTCGATCGCTTGAACAGGCCGAATTACAAGCTAACTCGTACTCTTGTCAACCTGTGCAAATGATGGATCCTATTAATGTTGCAGCTAGTAGTGAAAATATGACGGACGACTCTCCGGCAATTCAAGTTAATGCTACCCGTCAATCTTGTTTCTTCTGTGGAAATGCAAAACATCCTCGAGCCCAATGCCCGGCGCTAAAAGTTAAATGCCGATCGTGTCAAAAAGTCGGCCATTTTGCCAAAATGTGCATGTCCAGGAAGCGCAATTCGATTGACTTGAATTCAATAGAGATTGCTCAAATTTCACAGCTTTCTTCTCCGGGTATCAAGAACGCCGTGGTTTCTATAATGGCTTACGGTATCAAAATGAATGCTCTGATAGATACTGGTAGCAGTTCAAATTTTATATCGTCAAACATAATAAAACGTTGTAAACGGTCAACTACTAAGTGTTACGAAATTGCTCGGATGGCATCGTCTTCTTTTCAAAGCGTTTTGAGGGAAACAGTTGCTCTCGATTTGGAGCTAAAGGGCGAAAAATATTATGGTGTCAAGTGTTTTGTTCTAGACAATCTTTGTGCTGATGTAAGTGTAAAATCATTAGTATATTATTAAGTAGTATCTATCAATCGATGACGAAGCTTATTATTTAATTTGGCTTTGACTGAATACGTAAAACTATTGGCAAGAATACATCAAAACCATTTTTCATAGCAAATATCACAGGATCGAGTTTCAAAAATGTTATGGGGCAGGTGACATTTATGGCTTATAGAGTTCTTAGCATTAGGTCTGGTTGGTGACCTCCAAAATTAAATTTGACTCTTATATCTGGACATAATGGGTTGTTCCAAGATCACAGTCGAGCATAGGTTTGCAATGATTAAAAAACGAAAGTTCTGGTGAATAACTTCGTTGTGGTAAATATCTGCTACACAGCACTTATCAGTCGACGTCTTAAAATTAGACGATGCCATGTAAATTTGGATTTTGAATGGGATTGAACAAATGTTTAAATTTATAGCTAGTTTATCGTCCATTAAATTTTCGGAATTACCGGTGTCGACCAAGGCTCCACATTAAAAATTGTTCAATTTTATAATTGTAAAGCTTCCATCATGTCCAGAGTGATTGTCTGTAGAAAAATATTAAATAAAAATACGCTCCCGAGTGTGTAATATTCGAACATGTTGGAGTGTTTATTTTTATAATTTTGGCGATTGACAAACCTTTGCATAATGACTTTGGTTGATACAAGATTTACAGATTGAGTATCGTGCAGGAAATTTTTTACGTGGATATATTTGTCCACAAAAGTAGCATTGGCGACTGATATTGGCTAGTTGCAAGTTAGTATCGGAGTTTGTATGATCAGATTATACATATTTTCCTTTTACAATTATTTCTGATAGTTACAGAATCTACCACATCAATGAAATCAGTTGATCTGTTGTAACTTTCTGGTTGAATCTGAGCCATTTCCAATTGACGAGCAATATCAAATGCTTTCATCATTTCAAAATTCGAATATTTCAGTATTCGTTGTCTAACGAATAAAGGTTTTAGTCAGGAGATAAACGCATCCCTAAAAAATAAATTTTAATGTTCCGCGACAGGAACCGCTTCAAAAGTGCATTTTTTACTCATTGATTTAAGGGTTTATTGTCGTTATGTAAACTAAGTCTAAACCAAAGAGGTTTTATTTATCAATCTAGAAAACAATCAGTTTATAAAAACAGTTATAGATACTCATGTCAATTAGAGATTATTGACTATATACCACATTCTTCCCCTACATAATAGTTTGAAAGATAAGCAGGTTGACCTCGCTGTCTTTTACTTCTTCGTACCTCGTTGTTAGATTGGTTGACTTGAGTAGTAATCGTCTGCCTATCCAAATTCAAGTTTGATTGGGTTGATGTAGCTTCTTCGTTGCTATTTCCGTCCATTGCTTGGGATGATGCTTCCTCAAAGTTTGATAAGTTAAGATCTTGGCTTATGGATGTCGTTGTTGGATGTAGGAATTCCTTTTGGTTAGTATTGTTTGACTCTGCTAATGTCGTTCCATCTTCTGGCCCGGACCACGACAATGATAGTTGATCTTCAGGGCAAGGTGCTAAGTCCCGCGTTGAAACCGTGGAAACGTGCCCACTTTTTAGTTGTATTCTAGCGTAGTGCTGGTTCGATTCTAGCAACAGTGCTTCTTGTACCACATTGTCTCTTTTATTACGACAACGAACCAGAACCGGCCCCAAATTTAAAAGCCAACTTGGTAGCGAACGGCCTGTTGAAGATCCTCGGTCGTACTTGAACATACGTTCATGAGGCGTTGCGTTGGTAGATGTACACAGCAAACACCGAATGGAGTTCAGCACAGAAGGCAAAACTGACGCCCAAGACTGTATTGTTAATTTCGCATCCAACACCGATAACTGAATTCCACGCCATATCGTTCCATTTAATCGCTCACATTGGCCATTGCCCCGCGGATTGTAAGAAGAAGTTTGGCTTGTAGCAATCCCAAGTGAAGATGTAAACACTTTGAATTCGCGTGACACAAAAGCGCTTCCTCGGTCTGAGTGCAAATATTTCGGTGTCCCAAAAAGGTAGACAAGCTGCTTTAAGCATGTTATAACTGATTCGGCAGAAGTATCGCAACACGGAAATGACCACGGAAACCTTGAAAACTCATCGACGACCGTCAGTATATATTTTGCGTTTGTTTTACTGGGAAGTGGACCCTTGAAGTCGATTGACAAACGTTCAAACGGTTGAAGTGATTTGATTAAGACGCTGGTGGGAGGACGATAGAATCTCGGCTTTATCTTTGCACACGTTGAACAAGAGTTTACAACTTCCCGTATATCACTTAAAGAAAATGGCAAATTCTTCGCCCTGACATAATGCCACAATCTTGTCTGATCAGGATGACATAGTGAACGGTGTAATTTTATTAAGTCGGATTGAGAAGTCGTTACGCCGGAGCATGCTAGTCATGATAAAGCGTCCGCTGCTACGTTGTCAACGCCGGGACGATAAATGATCTCAAAGCGAAATTGGGATAACTCTAATCGCCAGCGTTCAATTTTTTCATTTTTTATCCTATTCGAATGTGAAGACATCATATAAGCAACTGATCTTTGATCTGTAATAACTCGAAATGGACGTCCAATGAGGTAGTGACGCCATTCTTTAAGAGCTTCAATTATTGCCAGAGCTTATAATTCAATCGCGGGATTGCGCTTTTCATGTTTGGACAGTACTCGCGAAAAAAAGCAACTGGTCTACCACGCTGGCTCAAGGTAGCCGCTATCGCTACTTTTGATGCAACTGTCCCTACTTCAAACGGTAAATTTTCATCTATACACGAACGGCAGGCACACATTAAAGCTGCTTTTATATCCTTCAAGCTCTTCATTGCTGATTCATCCATGGGAAAATTTGTCTGTAGCAAAATCTCGAGCGCGATGCGCAAAACCAGGTATCCAGCGAAAATAGTAAGTTAACAACCCCCGTAGATGGGAATGTTCGGTTGCATCCGTAGGATTCTTGAGCTCGAAGATTGGTCTAGTTCGTCGTGGGTCGGGCTTAATCATTCCGTTCTCAATACACTGTCCCAAAACGCTTATTGACTCGGATGCGAACACACTCTTGGTTTCGTTTAATGTTAGATGGTATTTTCTTGCCATGGCTAAGAATTTCTGGAGGTTTGCGTTATGCTCTTCCCTATTCTTTCCTGCAATTAAAATGTCGTCGAGATACGAAAAGACACCAGACAATGCTTCTCTGTCAATTAAACTATTCATGATGCGCTGGAACACTGCTACACCGTTTGTGAGCCCGAAAGGCACTCGTTTGTATTAATAAAGGCCTCCAACAGCCTCGAAAGCGGTGAACTCTTTTTCGGATTGTAAAATAGGTAGTTGATTGTAGGCATCTTTCATATCCACGCATGATAATATTCGATAGTTCGAAAGCTTGTCTATTAAATCATCCGTTCGTGGCAAGGGAAATGCGTCGAGCAATGTGAATCGATTGATCGTCCGTGAATAGTCGATCACCATTCTTTGTTTTCCCTGAGAATTTGTAACAATGAGTGCTTGTGCCCTCCAGGGGGATGAACTTGGTTCTATGATGCCGTTTTCGAGAAGTCGCTTTACTTCTGATTTAAAAAATGCGTCCTGACTAGGAGTTTGTCGACAAGATTTTGTTTGCAATGGACGAATATCGATACTCCTATGTTCAAATAACGGATGTGGTTCAACATGCATTGCTTCCAGGGCCTTAATAACAATCGGTGCATGCATTCCTCCAAACTCCAGTGCAAGATGCTTGAAACGCCTGAGAAAAGGATGGCCCAAAATTACATCAGCACAAAGATTGTCTAGAACAAAACACTTGACACCATAATATTTTTCGCCCTTTAGCTCCAAATCGAGAGCAACTGTTTCCCTCAAAACGCTTTGAAAAGAAGACGATGCCATCCGAGCAATTTCGTAACACTTAGTAGTTGACCGTTTACAACGTTTTATCATGTTTGACGATATAAAATTTGAACTGCTACCAGTATCTATCAGAGCATTCATTTTGATACCGTAAGCCATTATAGAAACCATGGCGTTCTTGAGACCCGGAGAAGAAAGCTGTGAAATTTGAGCAATCTCTATTGAATTCAAGTCAATCGAATTGCGCTTCCTGGACATGCACATTTTGGCAAAATGACCGACTTTTTGACACGATCGGCATTTAACTTTTAGCGCCGGGCATTGGGCTCGAGGATGTTTTGCATTTCCACAGAAGAAACAAGATTGACGGGTAGCATTAACTTGAATTGCCGGAGAGTCGTCCGTCATATTTTCACTACTAGCTGCAACATTAATAGGATCCATCATTTGCACAGGTTGACAAGAGTACGAGTTAGCTTGTAATTCGGCCTGTTCAAGCGATCGAGCAGCTTGATAAGCGTCGTCCAGCGAAAGCTTTGACCGCTCCAATAAACGTTGACGGATGCTCGAAGCCAACCCTCGAATAAACGAATCGCGAACGTACTCATCGTGATAACGCTTCGCATTTACATCCTCAAAATCACATGATTTTGCTAAATGCAGTAGTTCATGTAGAAACTGATCAATGGTTTGTGGATAAGCTTGCTTGTACGTTGACAAAACGTGTCGTTGAAACACCACATTGCGCGGCTTTACGAACAAAGCCTCTAGAGTAAGCATTGCATCTGCAAATATTTCGGTAGACTCGATGTATCGAAACAGATCTGCACTGATCAGGTTCGTTAATAGTGGCATTTTATGATCTTCTCTAAGATCGGGAATACAAGAAAGAAACACATTTAATCGAGTTTTTCAATGCCTTCACTGTTTCTGAATCCGTCGAATCCTTTGACAATGAAAGCACATCTGGTTTCAACAGCTTGTCCATAACAAATTGATAAATAAATTGTCGTAATGTAAACGAAGTCTTAACCAAAGAGGTTTTATTTATCAATCTAGAAAACAATCAGTTTATAAAAACAGTTATAGATACTAATGTCAATTAGAGATTATTGACATGAAAAAATAAAGTGATCTATAGATTAATCCGATCTTTGACTAGATGTGCTTAACTGATATTATGTGATGACTTTGTTCCGCGGTCTTATATAATGTCCGTCTAGTCTAAGTATTGCTTCGTCGAAAGTGTTGATATCATTGATGTGACGATAAATATATGGAGCGACATGGTTAAGTAAGACATCGAATTTGTTTTCGCCTGTTAGGTCGCTAATGATCCACATGTCGATTTTACCGGACTAACAAAATCTTTCCAATGAAAGTGGTCAAATTTATTGCGTACAAATCCCTGCATGGAGGCTAACGTGCAGCCGCTAAGTTCACTCATAATTGATACGTTGCTCCCTTTGCTCACTTGATAAGAGTGGACTGCGTCGATTAAAACAGTCCTGACAAGCCCCATCAACATTAGAGGCATCGGAATATCAGACCAAATGTTCACCCACCAAAATGGCTATAATGCGTCTTAGCAAATGTGCTTCTTCTATGGTTTAGGTTAGCAAGAAAAGAGTTAAGTAGTCATCAGTATACAATCGCTCTTTCAATCCTGAATCAAAAGAAAATTGCCTCTTCTGCTTGCTTCAAATAAGCAATATCCGATATTACGGAGATCACCAAACAAGCACTATGCTTCGCTAGGCGCCCTGGTTGTTTAACCTGGATCACCAGTACCCCTATTGATTTAAATAACACTCACCTCTCTGCTACAGAGATTCGAGATATCCTAGCTACTCGATATCATTGGTAGCCGCCTGCCATACCGTCTCAGAGTGTATGCTATGAGAAACGAAACTTGAATCACTTAATTTCTTATAAACAAGGAGAATTTCAAATCATGCGACACTATATCGTAAAAGACTTTATCGCATACGAATTAACCTAAGTGCGTCACATTGTTGGGATAGAATTTGCGTTGACTTCTGTCTGTGATGAATTGTGTTTCGAACGCTCAACAACCAGTCGAGAAAGCGAAGCAAGACTTGATGTAGTGTGTACCGGTCTGTCGGAAAATCAATTTCAGTTAACGTTTTTTGACGTTACAATATTCAACTATCACACTGTATCGTATTCATCTTCGGTCGAACTTATCGAGCGCGGGTCTTTTATCCTGTTCGTTTTAGCCCCTTATAGTGGCTTAGGTGATTACACGTATAGAGTTCTGCAACATATATTTACACTTCGGTTTGCAAACAATTAATCACAGTCATATGGCCAAGTAGTTTAGCGTAGTAACACGTTGATATCGTGAGATGTATTTAAATCCGAAATAAAACTATTATTTATAATCGAATGGATTATAAATATCGTTTTAAATAATCTTATCAAAATAATGATCAGTACTTAAACAAATGTTTCCTCGTGGATCAATTAAGTATTATCGAACTATTACGATATCCACTGTCATGTCTCCTGCAAATTCTGAACAGATTATATACTTGAATGTTCTCATATTATACGAAATGCTTGATGACGTTTTGTGTTCACCGTAGATGCCTTTGTACTTGTCATTTGAGATTTACGAAAATTATAAAATCTCTTTTCCGTTTAAAATTTCAAATTTAACAGATGAGTGTGATTATCTTAGGGTATTTTAGCTTAACTTGTAGCGGTGATACTGTGACACATCACTATATATGATGTATAAATACAAATATATAATAGTACAAATGTATAATTTATAATATTACAAATGTATAATGTAAAATAGTACAAATATATGTACATATATTTATATATTTATAGTACATATAATAGTACATATATCATGTATAATAGTGCATATATTAGTACATATAATATGTATAATACTACGAAAACAATGTTTTTTGTTTTGTTTTATGTAATGCAACTATTGAGTTTTGCTCGCAATGTTGTTGTGCTATAATAATATTAATAATTAATATAAATATAATTTTATTTAAAATACATAATTTTACATATTTTTTCATAATTTTATTTTATATAATTTTATTTAAATTAAAAATGTTCTAGAGAAGAAATTATTTAATAAATAATATTTTTTTAATTGCGAAGCATTCCCGAGAATATAAAAGACTTTATTTATTATTAGATACTTTGACTACTCGGCAGTTCTTTCCAATTGTAATATAAGTTAATTGTTATTCCAGATAGTTAAGCTATTAGTTGTCGCCGTCAACCAATTCCTAGCATTAGTTGTTCGGAGTGACTCATTTATGCATTTAATAACATTATATCTTATATTTTATTTGTAAAATACTCTTGTCTTTAAGCAGGAGTTGAATAGAGATTCAGTCAAAATAACCGATAATGACCTAACAATTTATATTTTTTCTTTTTATATTGATTTCTCCGAAGACAACTTATGAAGCGTATTTAACCCACAATGTGGTCTATAAATAATAAAACACATCGAAACAATAAGTACTTTTTACAAGCATATGATCTATTGGTTGAAATTTAGAATATCTGTAAATTAATAAATTTGTAAATTCGTTGATTGCCGTATGCTAGTCCTCCTCTGCATCCAACAGTGGGTGGGAACTGACACTGATGAGTCATAGTGATGACGAAACGGCATTTGTCATTCTTTCGTGTCGGGCTTAATGATGAGTCATAGTGAGGCTCACTGATGAGTCATATCAGTGAGCCTCACTATTTCCATATCAGTGAGCCTCATTCTATTCTCTCAGGTCCCTCGGGTTGCCTGCGAGAATTGTGAACAGAGTGAAGATCCTGCTGTATACCAAGCGATTTTACTATGAAGACGACCCTGATGCACGTCAGTTCTACCCTATTACGGGTGTGCCTCAAGGTTCACCTCTTTCTCCAATCTTATATCTTGCTGCCTCAATTATTCTATTTAAAATATTTAAACGTGAACATCGTCTAGTGGTGTACGCTGATGACACCACAGCCCTGTTCACTGGACGCAGGTGCAAAGACGTAGTCTCGGACATCAGCCGCTTCTTTTTAAGATTAAAAGACCAGTTGCCTAGATCCAACCTTGTTCTAAACTCCGCTAAATCGCAAGTCTTTCATGGCTCCCATGCGACCAAGAAAAAACTTGAGAGACTAGCACTCTCTCCGCTCTCCTCCATATTTGCCTCAAAACCACTTCATATCTTCACAAGTCGAGTAAAATACCTGGGGTTCACCGTTTCGGTGAACCCCAGGTATTTTACAGGGGTTTTAATTTTTCGGTGAACTGGTTGGCGAAAGCCGACCTGGATAGACTCAAACGTATCCTGAAGAGAGCTAGTTAAGCTCTGAAACGGGCTTAGCATCTGTCGTTGAATGGGAAAACCCAGGTGCGCCTTTGGGGTACCTGGGGTATCTCGGGATTAGTCTTCTTCTCTAGAGGACGTCCCCTAGAGCAAATACTACGGTTTCTGAAGCTTCTCGTCTCTCCAGCATAGTCCGCACCGACTGGACTCTTCGGGGGGGGTGAGAGACCCCGGGTGGTTCAGTCGGAAGGCGGCGTGTTGGATAGGTTGGGGGCTCAGATCCCTCTGGATTTGAGGCCGTAATATCGGTTTGAAGACATAAAAAAGAGAATAAAGAGAGTTTTGTTTTTGACTGACTTTTTAATCACTTTATTTATCACTGTACATACGACCTTTATAGGTAGTCGATAAAATCGCGGTAGCTTGCGAGAAGAGGTAGATATTAAATTGGGTCAGACTCTCATTTTCTATTCTGGGAAAGAGTTGGATAGCCGCTTGATAGAAGGATACCCTGATCGGATCAAAGTGAAACCTCCTTCTAAGCAACATATCTTCCTCAATTCTCTAACGAATTAGGTCATGAGAGGTAGACAATTGTTGACGCGACTGCTCCGTGCAGAGGGGTTTTAACAACCACCTTGATTGAAGCAGTAAAATGTCGAGGATAGAATTTGTTGATGTGCAATGAAAGGTTTGGGATGGGGGGTTTGTGAATAAGATAACCGTTTTTAGCTCTGCGAAGTGCTGCATTGATCCAACGACCAGTTCTGTCGTTGAAATCCCCAAGTATCATGTCATAACCGCTGTCAATAATACTATCCAGGAGGTCACGGTTCTTGTGAATTTTCCTGGACGGATGTAGACATTGGCTAGACTGAGGCGTTTACTGTTCTTACTGAGTGAGAATACTAAACAAGACATGGCTGGACATTAATAGTTTAATAAGAGGGGGGATCTGAACGAGGACTTAACTAAGGTCAAGAGTCCTTGAGACGAAGAGGAGTGAGGTGGGGTTATGTACGGAGTATAGTAGGAACATATATGCTTTGGAATAAATCGAGTAATGCCCTGGGGGAGACGGATAGACCGCGTCATCTGAATAACTATAAAATCTACGTCTCTACCAGATAAAAGTCTAAGGGCAGAAGCACCTCCCGAATTCAACTGAATGATATTCAGTGAAAAAGGCTCGGGTTTACTCAACATTGTGTTAGATAAGATAGACGGGGGAAACCAGCCTAGACAGAGCTAGGTGCAGGAAGGCTGACCCTCCCGCCACTAACCCCATCCCAGGGTCGGTACCCCCGGGCAATATCTTCATTTCCCTGTGAGGCGGCCCCTTTATCTTTTAGTAATTTGCCCATCTTGAGAGGCGGAACTGTACGCGCTGATGCAGCTCGCTTTTTTGATTGAGGCCTCGCTAGATCAGGCGAGATCGGCACTGTGGCTGAACCCAGTAATGTCGCCAACAGGGGGCCATCATCTTCTCTATTTGTGCGAGAATAACTTTTTTGTTGTTTTCAATTAGATGAAGAATGTCCGTGTTGGACATCCTATCAGCCGGCGCAGATATAGATGCAAAGTCTCTGGAAACATGGGTAGATTGGCCGGAGAATCTTCTCTGATAATCCTTGAACACTTTGCAGCGTCGCGACTAGGCAGGGTGGTCTCTTCCGCAATTGTGGCAGGCAGGGTGAGGAATACACCTCTCCCCCTTTAGCATGTTGTCGCACGAAGCCAGAACACATACTCCGCAGATTTTCTTTTGGGAACATGTCGAGCCCCAGTGCCTTCAAGCGTGGCATACGTTACAATGGGGGTACGTAAACGCATCTTGGTCCACTAGAGTGAAGCGTAGATTGTACCCCAGAAAGGGGTTCATAGCTGCTTTAGATAGAATCAGACCATTGTCCAGATCAGCCGAACAGAAAGCTATTGGGAGGACATCCCTAGCTTTAGACTTGATCCCTCTAATTGAATGCAATTTGTATGTACTTTTCAGGAGGTTTAAGTCCTAATCCTCAAGATGAGGAGGGAAATTAGTAATCTTTAGGGCAGCCTGTATAGGCTTAAGCATTATCGTTCCCAGATGGGATAAGTTCTTATCGAAAGATAATTTGTCCGCTTCCATAAATATTGAGGAAGCAAATGCCACTTTAATAGAGTTTTCATAAATTTTGACAGTATTGAAAACAACTCTGCCTGAGTAGTGATTGACAAATTCACGCAGAAAAATACTAAACAATCTGTGTCTCTCAAGAGGCTTAGAGGCAGTAATAATCACCAAGTTATTGAGTTAGATATTGGGGGGAGTACCCCCGAGTCAGCTGCAGACAAAGACAAAATATTACTAACCTTGATATCGTTGTTAATCGTTGTAGAACATGAATTCATACCTTTTTCGTCCATTTCTGTGTCGATTTTCGTTGTGAAAGTAGAATCTTTTGATGAATTACAATTAAATTCACATCCAGTAGATTTATATGCGATATATGGACAACCGTTACGGTATAATCCATACAATCAAAATACCTACTAACCAGAGAATATATATGCTTATTCTGCGCTTATGAACTACTATATTTATCAACTAAGCTAAGCTATGCCAATGATAGTACAATCGAAATTATTTCTGATTCCCATAGTGATCAAAAATCTAAATTTGGAGAACAAAGCAGAAAACTAAATCATTCTACCGGATCAACAATTGCTTGGCTAGCAAAACCTTAGATGGTGATCTAAGTTGTCCATATTCCAGAGTTAAAATAAGTGATAATCTAAATCTGGTATCTGACCATCATAATAATCGCTCGTATTTATATCCGATCATAACTTCTTAAACTACAGTTTTGTATCCTGAGCCACTTACGCATTTAGGTCAAAACTCAAGTTTTACGCCGTTATGAACTTCTGCAAGCGATATTCTCAATGAGAAACGAACTGAACTATTCACAAATAATTGTTCACTGACAATTCTGATTACTCTCTACTGCCAAGCATGAAACCCTCCCTACATCAATTACGAAAAGACTTAACGTGTATGTAATTAAAAGCTGCACAGAAGAAACTCAGTAGTTAGAAATCAGTAGTTATGTTCTTCAAAACGGGGAGGTAGCGCTGCGTCGTGTTCGAATACATTGGATACCATTAACTCCTTTTACGACTGAAGCGAAATTAACATCACTGAGACGTTACGTCGCGTCTGTACTAATAACGGTGTATATACGTTTGTTACTCTACATTCTCTTAAAGAGAATGGATTCGACAGATTAGATTCAACATCTAATCTCACTTTTGAATTGTTGCAAAGTAGAAGCATTAGTATTATGTATACTTTCGTTCAAAGCTTAATGACCAAACTACACGAAATTTGCTTTCTGCTAACAAAATACACATTTCATTTAATTGCAATAACGGAATCATGATTAGGCTGCAATATCGATGACTCTGAGATTATCATTGCGGGTTGTTTCCTTTAGATGTGATCATGATGGCTCAAAAGGTGGTGGTGTTATTATGTTGTCCAAAATCAATTTAGTGTTGAGGTATTGCTCAATCATTCGATTGACTGCTCCGAATCTTTGTGGTGTAGAATCACGGTTAAAAAAATCGTCATACATGATTATCTGTGATTTTCAGGCCTTTCTCCTTATTGATACTATTAACGAATGTCATTTAATCCAGTACGTAAAGGATTTTACTAGATTTAGAGGGAACCCTAAAAGTCTTTGATCTGTGCTTATTCAGTCCGGAATGTAATATTACTATTAATTGCAGTGACGCCTTAGGTTTGAGCGATCATCGTTTGCTATTTATTCATCCGTCTATTAGCATAAAACTACCTTAACCATCTATGTATTGTGTGAATCCTTTCGAAATCAACTTTGTCGCCGTCAACCAATTCCTCGCATCAGTTGTTTGTAGTGACCTATTTATAAGTGTCCTAGAATCAGCTTGGTCATTTTTCAAGCATCTACTTGTGTAAAGAAAGTAACTCAAGGAGTTTTATCCAATTCCAATTCTAGAATCAGTTACAAAAGCATTAACAGCTAATACAATTTAAACATGCAATATTTCACAACACTCTCCCCGTCAGCGGTAATATTGAAGGTATTTGGGGCTGTATCGTTTCCTTGATGAGCGGCGTAGTTCCAAAGTCGTTTGCACGTTAGTGGAGTCCTTTAATTCAACACTGTTTTGGCATTCAACGGTCTCCGTTTCGCATCTTTCAGGGCTTTCCTGGGACTGTTGACTTTGAAGTACTAAGTTAGTTCCTTCGCCTTCGTTCACGGCAATATCTCTTGCGTTGACAATACCTTCACGTCCGTCGTTGTACTTTACATAGGAGTAATTCGAATTCTGTAGCAATACTTCGTGGGTTCAACGGAAGGATCATACTTTGATTGACAGTCATGTTTTCGGACGAACACGTGATCGTTTGGTAAAACGTCACTTCTGAAATTTCGAATTTGGGCAAATCGCTGATAATGTTGAAACAGTCTACTGTGTGGTGTTCACTTCATAGAGGTACGTAATAAAGATCGAATAGCATCCAGTGATACGTGTAAAACGTATTGCCATCGATTTACTGGCAGGTTCCGATCTTTAAACGTAAGCAAGTCAGTTTTCCAGATTGTACCGCTGTATCGCTCACGCTGTTCATTGCACCGAGGGTTATAAGGAGCTGTACGGCTTTGAGCTATGCCGTTAGAAAATAAGTACGATAGAAATTCCTTTGATTAAAAACTCGTTCCACAATCAGAATGTATAAATTCACATTTGCCAAAAAATCGCGAACAATTGGTTTAAACATTTAATAGTCGTACTGCTACTGGTATCACGACACGGGAAACAAAACGGGAACCGAGAATACTCGTACACGATTGTTAGAATATATTTATTTTGAGTACTTGAGGAATCGGACCCTTAAAATCGATAGCGAGTCTCAAATGGTCTTGAAGCTTTGATAATGTGGGTTCCTTCGGTTTTCAGAAAGCGCGGCTCACATTCGATGTATACATAACAATCTCTGCATACTCGCTTGACATCCTCCACGGAGAATGGTAAATTACATAATTTTATATAATGATAAAGTCGATGTATACCCGGGTGGCACAATGATTGATGAATATCAAAAAGGTTATTGACAGTGGACAAAGCGGCAGGGAGAGACAGGGTGTCAACCGTACTATTTAGTTGACCAGGACGTTACTCGATTTCGAAATTATAACATGCTAACTCTAGTTGTCATCTTTCGATCTTTAAATTTTTTATTTTGTTGCTGAGTTGTCTGTTTAGCATAAATGACACCAAGCGTTGGTCTGTCACTACCTTAAAAGGCCTTGGAATCAAATAGTGCCCCCCATTTCCGCAAACTTTCGACGATAGCATGTGATTCCTTTTCAACATCAGAGTATTTCCTTTCGGTGTGTGAGAGTGCACGAAAAAAGGCTACGTCTGTGCTGTTGGTTCAAAGACGCGGCAATCGTAGTATATGAGGCATCGGTTTTTACAACCAAAGGTTTGCTCTCATCAACATAGCTTAAACACGCGTTTATTACATCCTGCTTCAAGCCTTCGAAATCGCAAACATTCGTTGTTGATAGGAAAATTCGTCACATTACTGATTTGTATGATTTTTTTTTCGAAAAATTAGGAATCTAGCAGGAGTACTACGAAAACAACCCAAAGCCCTTTTTAGCGATTTGGGGTCGAATAGTACGGGTAAATTCTTTAATGGCAACAACCTTTCTGAATCCGGTTTTATCGTGCCATTAGCGACTCTGTATCCTAACGTATTAATTTCACATTGACTAAAGGCACATTTATCGATGTATGTCAGGGCATTAGCTTCTGACGCTTGATGAAATTTTTAAATATTTAAATCATACTGAGCCCATGATTTACCGCAAACTGTTACGTTATCCAGGTAAATGTAGGTGTCCTGTAATTGGTTTTTATCAGCAATTATGTCCATCAGTCGTTGAAAACCTGCTACGACATTTGTAACGCTAAAGGGAATTCTGTTAAACTCGTACAAACGTTCGTCTGCCTCGAAAGCTGTGAAAACCTCTTCCATGATCGGAATTGGGTGGTACGCCGATTTTAAGTTGTTGGTCTAGAACACGTTGTAAGAAGCAATGGACGATACGATATTTTCAATGATCGGCAAAGGATAAGCATCTCGATACGTTAAGCGGCTGATTGCTTGGCTGTAGTCAACAACTAGACACCGTTTTTGTCTTTCATTTCTAGTTACTAGTACTTGAGCTCTTTAAGTGGACATCGAAGGCCTGATTATTTCATCGTGTAGCATTTGTTTAATCTCTTTTTTATGAAAATATTATCCTCTGCTGAACGTTTTCGAGATTTTATCGCGATTGGATAAATGTTGTGTCATCTCGAAAGGGATGATTAAATGCCGCCATCGTGAGTTATTCTCTTAATATAAACGTGGTGATATCGATTAAAAATAGATTTATTTTTACAAGGCAAATGCGGGCTGTCACACGCTTACATGACCACGAAGAAAAAAAGTATAAATCATGTGTCAAGAAGGTCGGAACGTATGAGGTATTTGACTGTGATAAAGGAGTAAGCGCGGCTGACGTCGAGAGGGAACTGATTCCAGGCGATGATAGCGGCGACGAGAAAGGATCGGAGACAAGAAAGATCGGAGATTACTCGGTTTATTGTGCATTTTAGAACAAAGTTACATAATGCAAACGTGAGAATAAGCGCCACTCTAAGAGAAAACTGATAGACGATTTTAAGTTAGACCGTAGTGCCCTATTTTTCTCTATGCATCAAGTACGCTAAAAATGAACAATCAAAAACTATGCATCAAATTGATGATAACTTAGTAGCCGAAGATTACTTAATATCTAATCACCTCTTAGCAGTTTTTTACAACTGTAAGCGATCATACTCAAGTCGATTATAACATGCTTATATGTGACAAAGCATGTCTTTTTAATGGATAAGCGCTTATTCGGTAGGCGATGAATTACTAAGGATGAAACAATGCTCGTCTGCAGGTCCCGAAAATCTTCTATTCATTCTTCTACGAAACGTTAAAAATAATATTGTCTATGCTTTAGTTCAAATTTTTAAATACTCGTTTGCCTATAAAGTTCTCCCAGACGATTGGAAGATATTCATAGTTTTCATCTTTTTTTAAAAGGGTGATCGTACGAACGTAAGCAATTACAGACCGATCAGCTTAACATGCATTTGCTGCAAAGTCTTCGAACGTTTGATTTTACGACATATGAATGCTAATGTAACTAGAAACTTATCCTTACACACATCTCAGCATAGTTTTCGCTTGCACAGATCAACATATACGAACCTTTTGATTGATCATAACAGCTTGCTCAAGTCCTTGGATGAAGGTTGTGATAGTGATGTTATATTTATTGACTTAGCTAAGGCATTTGGCACGGTATATTACACATAATCTTCTGTCCATCCCTATTTCGAAACATTGTTAATAATATTGTCCATCCTTGAGTTCAAATTTTTAAATACTCGTTTGTCTATAAAGTTCTCCCAGACGATTGGAATAAATCCATAGTTTTTCATGTTGTTAAAAAGGGTGATCGTATGGACGTAAGCAATTACAGACCGATCAAAATCAACAGCTGTTTGCAAAGTCAACAGCTGGTTCAAGTCCTTGGATAAAGGTTTTAATAGTGATATATTTATTGACTAAGCTAAGGCATTTGGCACGGTAGATTACACCATACTGTTACGAAAACTGACAAGTCCTTGGATAAAGGTTTTAATAGTGATATTATATTTATTGACTTAGCTAAGGCATTTGACACGGTAGATTACGAAAACTGACAACTTGCAAGTTTAATTCGCACTTTGTCACTTGGATTGCTGCTTTACTGTCAGGAATATCTGTTAGGAATATCTTTATCTGACTGGGTGAGCATTATAATGGGTGTTCCTCAAAGTTCTATTCTCAGCCCATTATTATTTATTATATTCATTAATGATCTGCATATCATTATTAAGTCATCTTTGCTTATGCACGCGGGTGATATTAAGTTGTGGCGCAAGATTATATATGATCTAGATATATCTGTACTCCAAGTGGACTTAAACGTTTTTTTATAATGGTAAATGAAAATGAGATAAAAGTTAGTATGGAAAAATGGACCTATGTGCATTTGGGAAAACAATGTTTAGATCACATAGGATCCGTAGTATTACCTGCAGTCGATCATTTCCAAAACCTAGGAATTGTTATGGCAAACAACTTAAAAACTTAAATAAATAAAGTTGAGATTTGTTCCAGGGCGATGGGAACATTTGGTATTATCAGGAGATGCTTCTTAAAACTCTCAATCGACCATGTTCCTTATTTGTTTAATGCATACGTAGGTAGCATTTTAATGTACTGCTCCGAAGTATCGTATCCACAATCTAACGGTGAGGTTATCTAGATAGAAAGAATCCTGAGACGAGCATCTAAATGCGTTACAGGTTTGGGAAATCTATCTTCCACCATCGCTTACGGCGTTTAAATATGAAAGCCATGTCTCATATGCGAAACATGAAAGATCTTATCATTTGTTGTGCTGTGAAAGATCCCACAAGTCCAAGACAACGTTATGCTTCCCTTGCGAACTGCAACTTACACCAGGAACCATGAATTTAATATTCAGAGAGTGCACCGGAGGTTGAAAACGCTTAATTGTTTGGATAACATAGTAATCAAGAATTTGAATTTACTTCCAAGAGAAACTATTAGGGCTAAATTAAAGACCAATTTTTAAAAGAAACAACTATTTACCCTCACTCCCATTTTAGTTTTTTTTTTCTTCTCAATTTTTCTTCTTTATGTAATGCTATCATATGAGTATTTGCTCCAAGAACGACTATTAATAATAATAACTTAATGATCGCTACTAGGATGATTAAGTACTAAAATATCGATCCTAAATTGACTTTGAAAACCTATTTTAAAATTTAAATCTTAATAAAACGTTTTATTCTGTTTTTGGATCATTTAAAAATAGCTTTAATCAAACACGTTTGGGTTATTGAAATTTTAATTAATTTGTTTTATTAATGTTATATTAATAAGCCTGGTTGTGTCTAATTTGTCAATTAATTGATATTTTAATAGATAAAGAGAAAACCTTTAATCCTTTACTAGTCAGGAATTCTATTATTTGATATTATTGCATGCTATCCAATACGACTAGCCAATGATTGTGATGCTAGTAGAAATACTAAACCTTTATGATCTATTTGTCTTTGACTTTAACTATTTGACTATTTGTCTTTGTCTTAAATTCGTTACCTAGTGTGAATGATACATTCACAAACATATACATTTTCATATACATGCTGAAAACTTAAAAAATTTGTTCATATTACAAAAATTTTTATATCAAATTAATGGTATACCTGCTGAGTAAATTTAACTAAGCAATTAAGTCTATAAAGTTATTTTATGAACGCTTAAATATTTCAAATATATAAAATCTATTATTTAAAAACTATTATTTAAAACTAATATTTAAAAATTATTTAATATTTAAAATCTATAATTTAAAAACTATTATTTAAAAGTAATATTTAAAAATGATTTAATTATATTAAATCATCTTTAAATATAAAGAACCATGTAGACCAAATGAACCATTTAGTCCAAACGAACCATTTAGACAAAACAACCGATGTAGACCTACGATGTTCCAAACGAATTATGCATATCTATATTTAATCCGTAATATATATCTTTTTTTATCAAAGCATTGTAAAATTGTAGAATTCATACATTCCGGAATACTAAACACTCGATCGATGAAGATCTTCAAATATAAATTGTTGAATAGAGGGAATCGTCTAAAAGCACTTAATCGTTCTTTAATGTAATAAAGAACGATCAAGTAATGCCTTGAAAGGCATTACTGATCGTTCTTTCAAGGCAATGCCTTGAAAGAACGTCAAGTAATTTCTTTAAAATTTTTAAAGAAATTGTTTAAATTTAGGCATGTTTATCTTGTTATCTATATTTTAATCACCTGGATGTTAATGGACATATAGTTTAAGACTAATGCTTCACCTATTTATCTAAACCACCATTTCATTGAGTTACTTATGCTTTGTATGTATTTAGGTAAAGGATCCTTATACAAAGCATAATTTAACTACAATTATCACATATTGTGTAAGCAGACTCAATTGTTTTTAAAAATCGAACAAATCGAGAGAAGTCAAACCTATCTTATATGTGTGATATACATTTCTGTATATTACTTTTGGTAGAGGATCGTATTTTAACGATCTATTAGAACCTGTCCTATATGTGTGATCCAAAATTTCCTCTTTTCTTTGATCCAGCTCCAACAATTCTTTATCAATAAAATGGATCATTATCAACTATTTAAAGTCCATTTAAAATAAAAGTGATTTTCCTATTTACGAGAATATTTTTTTCGTACATATTTTAAGTTAGAATATACTTATATGTTTATTACAAGTCTTTATATAAAATTTAGATAAATAGTTTATTTATCAACTATTTAAAATAAATTTTACGTTGACTTATCTCGATTTGTTCAATTGTAATTATCACTTATGGATTACACAAAGCAATTACAACTACACGGTTGTTGTAAGTAAAAGATCTGATGACAAAGTTAATTATTAATTAATATTGTAACTAATAGTTTAAGTAACAGTTAACAATTTGGTCAGTTCAAGCTGCACTTGATTGAAGTGCAGCACCCCTAGACAGCTCAATAAGTCCTAGTACACATCCATGTACTAGGAACTGGTACATGGATGTATATTAGGACTTATTGAGCTGTCTAGGGGTGCTGCACTTCAATCCAGTTGTGCAGCAGCCCCCTATTAATGAGACTTAAAAGTCGAAACATCATAGAATCAGTTTTATGCTGTTTAGTCTTCTTTATATGCTCAATGTCACATGTACAAGAGCCATTTGCACAAAGGGTTGTACATGATAAGAGAAATAAAAGCAGGAAGAACGTATGAGTACAATAGAAAGGTAATATTTCATCCCTTACTCCGGAGGATTTAAGAATGTGGTGGTTAACGCCGTTGTAAAACAGATAGCAACGATTAATGCTTCCCGAAGCATTAACAACTACGCATAAATCGTTCACACTTACATATGAGGTTGATCAAGAATGATGAAACGTTTAACTTCGATGGCCATGTGAGGTTTGTGTAATCGGACAGTATGAGATCTGATAACGAAATAAATACGTAGAATATATAACATTAATGCAAGCTTTAACAATGAAGTCCCAATTTCGTGAACAAATATCAATATTATTTGCTTAAAACATAATTTTGTAAATATTATTTATTAATATATAATATTAATAATATATTTTATTATTTTAATTGTGTTATTTATGGTTTCTTTGTTCCTCGACACAGTATGAAGAACAATAATATACTGACTTTTTATAATCGCGAATTCTTTATTTCAATAAGCTTATTTTTTTTATTAAAGGTGCTTTAGACAAGATTGCTTCATAAACAGTTTATTTAATGTTTTCGTTGTTAAGATGACGAAATCTCGCAAAAGAAAAAGACGTGAGGAAATTAAATCAGTAAATTTAGCTTACCATGCAGATTGGGATGATAGCCTGCTTATTAAATCATATGACTCTGCCATTATGTCTATTCCAAAATTTAACGATACAAAAATAAATCAAGATAATGACTGCCTAGACACTACTATCGAGGATGGCGAAGTTCTATCAGTAGATGGCGATATATCACCGGAAGAGAACAAAATCGCGCCAATGGAATGCATAGTAGACGTTACTGACCGTAAAGTGCCATCAAGTGCAACCATTCTCACATTTAATGATGATTTAATTTCATCACTTGAAACTAAAAACGCTACTTGTGTTCATAACGACAATAATGCCGAGAAAGTACAGATGGTATCTCCGTTACGTTCTAAGATATCATTGATAGAAAACGAAAACACGTTAATGAAAGGTATAGTTGACGTTGATGGCCATGACATGTTATCAAGTATGCATCCAGATGGTGATGATTTAATTTCGCCCTTTGAAATTAAAGAAATTAATCGTGCTAATAACGTCAATGATGTTAAGCAAGTACAGATGGTACCACCGTTGCCTTCTATGGATGTCACAATATCAGATTTATCCGATCAAAGCAGTCTGCACTCAATGCTGACATCGTGGTACATGTGTGGATTTCATACGGGACTGCATCTTGGCTTAAAACAAGGACGACATACTAAATAGCTTTTTATCTGTTTTTCAGCACACAGACAAATATGCACAGAAAAATATAAAAAATCATTTTTTTAATATTTATTATTATATAAAATTAATGTCGTTACCCGTGAATGGGTCTATTTCAAAATTGTCGTTGCGCGCTGTGTAATAACGCAGAGTTCAACTTTTTAGAGCTGCGGGAAGCCCTTGTTACCATTGACGTCGTCATTCTTACTCATTTAAAGCTAATTGATCATCTCAATTTATTTATAATAGTCATTTTATAATCTTGTTTTCATCGCATAGTCAAATATGCACAAAAAAATAAATAAAAACTAATATTTATTATTTTACAACTTTTTCAATTATATATTTCATCGAATAATTGAAAATTATTGTTAATTTGAATAATTTTGTTAATTATGAATATAACATTATTAATATAATATAATATTATATTATAAATATAATATTATTATATAATATTTTTGATACAAATATCAACGGCGATTATCTTACAATTTTATAAGGCATTTTATTAAAATTCTTAATTCTTAATATTATAATAAGTAAAACAGAAATCTGTAAATATTGTTTACTTGTATTTACAGATATAATTGCTATTGTTTATTAACAGTAAATTTAAATTACATTCAATTAAATTTAACTAGATTTACAAATTTATACAGGCATTTATCGACTTAATTTTAACACTTTAATGATCTTTTGTTCATATATCGATAAACTTAAACTTTCCGCATTTCATAAATTATTTTTCGTTTTCTCGAGTTCAGTTAAATAATATTAATTTTTAAATGGTATTAGTTATTCAATAATTGGTTTGGATTAAAAGTTCCCAGCAAGACGATAATTATAGAATAAAGATTTATTTATTTTTCATTACTCCATATGATTTTATAAAAAATCAATGAGAAGGCAAGTTATCGAAATTATTTCTTTTTTATAATTTAGAACTCCTATAAAAATAACAAAGGACTTCAAAAAATCGTAAATTTATTTCCGAAAATAACTGTCCATGGTAAACATTACAAACTACCAGACTTCAATCTTAGCAATATTATACCACTTAATATAATGGCGTATTTCCAATATTACGGTTCGTTAACCACACCGCCTTGTTATGAAAATGTGAAATTTGTGATGCAATTTTTTCATCACACAGTCAGATATGTACAGAATATATATAATAAAAAAGCTAATATTTATTATTTTACAATTAAATTGCTCAATCCTACATATTTGAAAATCATTTGGCTAACAATCATACTTTAGCAATTTTAAACTGAAATGTCTGATAAACATTTAAATATGAATAGCAAGTTAAATTGATTAGACATTATCTTAAATATGGATATAATGTAATGTGAGCAAATGTAATGTGAGCAATTCTATGTAATTAGATATAATGTAATTTTAAATTTATTAAATTTGGAATTTGAAGCACGATCAACATAACAGAAATTCATTTTTAAATTTCGCTAGCTGCTGCAAGTACCATCTGAGAAACAGAACAAATTTTGTTTTGCCATCAGTAAAATATCACAAAAGGAAAATAATAAAGGACATTGTCGTAAGAAATATAAAAATAAATTTGTGTATTGTTGAGTCTGCTCAAATATTCAAAAAATGTAAAATAATAATTTACTATTTATATGTAATTCAATGTAATAGTTTAAAGTTTAAAAATTCAAAACATGAAAAGAGTACCATTTGGCGACACAATGAAAAAAGCGCACACATTTCTTGTGATATTTCGATCTTGAAAAAATAGTAAAATTGAGAATATGTTATAAGAGCCTGAAACTTAGCCACACTATATTGAAAAATTGACGATTCAAGGACCCTTGCACAACACTGTGTACCAATTCACATGTCCAAAAGATGAATGTAAGGTCAGTTCTAACAACATTTTTATTGATTACACGACGCAACGGTTGTATTCACGAATGACTCAACATTCATATAGCGGTGCGACTAAGAAGCATATGGAAGATGAATATTACATTAAGGTATCTAAAAAGAAAATTATTGATAATACAAAGGATTTAATGAAAGAACTTGATGTTGTGAATTTACGAATTCTAGAAGCGATATTCATCAAAGAGATGAATCTTGCAATCAATCGCAAAGATAAAGGATTTGTAAAGACATTAACAATTTTTTTAAAAACTACTAAATTAGATAACTTACAATTTAATGTAATTTGTATTTTTTTTATTTTACAGATGTCTGATGATGATCTATATCAAGATCGAGATACCACAAGAAATTTTCGCGCATTTAATTGTGTTGCAAAATGGTACTCTTTTCATGTTTTGAGTTCACAGTTTCTAAGCTTTTATTAGCTAAAAATATCTAAAATTATAAATTATTTTTCTAGCTAAACAATAGTTTTTCATGGTGGCAAATTTTTTATATTTAATAATATTAAATGATATTAATATCAATTGAATTAATATTAATAAAATAAAATTAATATTTAATTTATTAAATATTCATATATTTCGTAAGAAATATAAAAATAAATTTGTGTATTGTTGAGTCTGCTCAAATATTCAAAAAATGTCAAATAATAATTCACTATTTATATGTAATTCAATGTAATAGTTCAAGTTTCTAAGCTTTTCTGAGCTAAAAACATCTAAAACTATAAATTATTTTTCTAGCAAAACAACATAGTTTTTCATTCTGGCGAATTTTTTATATTTAATAATATTTAATATTTATTAATATTTTTTAATAATATTAAATTTATAAAATTTCAGGTGACTGTTAATGGTATTATAACAATAATAGCTATTTAATATAATATACTAATACATAGATCCCTTTTAGTTTTGTAAATAGAAACAAACCATGTAGACGGAGAAAATATTAACAATTTTATGATATTTCACTGATTGCTATCATCGAATAACCACAAGGATTTGTCTAAGTGAAAATTCAAGAGAGAGAATTAAAATTTAGAAAACAGTAAATTCGGATGATTTGTACTGCCTTTTACTTTCGTCTACACATTTAAATACGGATGACACGCAAATTAAAAATGCAGCATTAACTTACAAAGATGCATTTGTAGCTTACCGTTAATACTCACATTTATATTCAACACAAAAGTAAATATGATTTTTGAATAATGGTTCAAATTCAACTATAATTTTGATAATTTTTCCTATTTTACAAATAGGAATATATATAAATAAATAAATAAAGATTTTATTAAAAATAAACATGCAGGATAATATCATTAACAGAAGACAGTTACTATCAAGCATTTATCTAATCTTCTTCGAGATGAATTGACAATCTTCAAAGTTGCATGTAAGTCTTCTTTAAAACATTATGGCCTCAAATCAATGGGGATCTGAGCCCCCAACCGATCCAACACTCCGCCTTCCGACTGAACCACCCTGAGTCTTTCACCCCCGGAAGGATCCAATCGATGCGGACTATGCTGGGTAAACGAGATACAAGGAGCTTCAGGAACCTTAGTCTTTGCTCTGGGGGACGTCCTCTAGAGAAGAAGACTAATCCCGAGATAGCCCAGGTACCCCAAAGGCGCACCTGGGTTTTCCCATTCAATGACAGATGGTGAGCCCGTTTCAGAGCCCACCTAGCTTTCTTCAGGATACGTTTAAGTCTATCCAGGTCAGCTTTCGCCGACCAGCTCACCGTAACGGTGAACCCCAGGTATTTTACTCGACTTGTGAAGGTGGGGAGTGGTTCAGAGGCAAATATGGAGGAGAGTGCAGAGAGTGCTAATCTCTTAAGTTTTTTCTTTGTTGCAGTGGTGCCATGAAAGACAACCGCCTGCGATTTGGCGGAGTTTAAAATAAGATTGGATTTGGGTAACTGGTCTTTTAATCTTAAAAAGAAGCGGCTGATGTCAGAAACTACGTCTTTGCACCTGTGTCCAGAGAACAGGGCTGTGGTGTCATTAGCATACACCACAAGACGTTGTTCGCGTTTAAATATTTTGAATAGATTAATGGAAGCAGCAAGATATAAGATAGGAGAAAGAGGTGAACCTTGAGGCACACCCGTAATAGGGTAAAACTGACGCGCATCAGGGTTGTCTTTATAATAAAACCGTTTGGTGTACAGCAGGATCTCCACCCTGTTCACAATTCTCGCAGGCAACCCGAGGGACCTGAGAGAAGAGATCACAAAAGGAATGGAGATGCGGTCAAATGCAGCAGAAAAGTCAAGGAAAATAGCCACAACTAGGCGATGGCTATTTTCCCGACAAAACTGCTCCACCTCACCTACTGCTAAATGGACCGAGCGACCTTTGACGAACCCATGAAAACCTGGAGGGATCAAATTTCGCCTACTTAAATGGTCGCGGATGTTTTGCGCAAGCGCTTTTTCGTAAATCGACACGAGGGAATTTTGAATCGAAATGGGTCGCAGGTCTTTAGGACATGAACAGGATTTTTTCTTAGGAATAAAAACACGTTTACTAATATTGATGCCTGCTACATCGGATGGCAGGCTAAAAGCATAGTTACGGCCACCTCTCTTCTCTGATCAGCTGTCAAAAGCTGACAGACCCGAGAAGAAAGTGGAAGGACGGATTTGGAGGTGCCCGGGAGTGGACCCCAGGAGTTAAGAATATCCGTAACAGAAAGATCCCTACTCCTGAAGTTACACCAAGGCGGGATTGGTTGAGGTGATTGAGTGGCTCCATAGTTGTGTAGGGCTAGTGACTCCTCCAAAACTTTATCAAGGCCTACATTCCCTATCCAACTCAATGCTCTATCCTTCCAGCAAACAAACTTCTCCTTCTTGAATATCTTCCAGAAGGAAGACCGTGAAGGATTAAGGCGAGCGATACTCGTCCTATCCTTACTCAGCTGGAACCTGTATCTAGTGCTCCAGTATTCATTCGAGAGGGCCTGTTTGGCGGAAGCAGAGAGATTAGGGAGGTTCAGTAATTTTGCTAGGACCTTGAGTTTCGTCGAAGTGGGATTGTATATACGACCTTTATAGGTAGTCGATAGAATCGCGGTAGCTTGCGAAGAGAGGTAGGTATTAAATTCGGTCACACTCAAATTTCCTATTCGGGGAAAGAGTCGGATAGCCGCCTGGAAGAAGGCTACTCTGATCGGATCAAAGTGAAACCTCCTTCGAAGCAATGTATCTTCCTCAATTCTCCAGCGAATTAGGTCATGAGAGGTGGACAATTGTTGGCGCGACTGCTCCGTACAGAGAGGTTTAAGCAACCACCTTGAGTGAAGCAGTAAAATGTCGAGGATTGAATTTGTTGATTTGCAATGAAAGGTAGGGGTCGGTGGTTTGTGAATAAGATAACCGTTCCTAGCTCTGCGAAGTGCCGCGTTGATCCAACGACCAGTTCTTTGTTGAAGTCTCCAAGTATCATGTCATAGCCGCTATCAATAATACCGTCCAGGAGGTCGCGGTTCTTGTGAATCTCTCCTGGACGTATGTAGACATTGGCTATACTGAGGCGTTTACCGTTCTTAACGAGTGACACTACTAGACACGAGAGGGCTGGACAAGAGTAATTTAATATGAGGGAAGACCTTAAGGAGCATTTAACTAGGGTTAAGAGTCCTTGAGATGAAGAGACGTGGGGTGGGGTTATGTACGGAGTATAGTGGGAATATGTGTGCTTTGGGAAAAATCGAGCAATGTCCTGGGGGAGACGGATAGACCGCGTCTCCTGAAGGACTATAACATCTGCATCTCTACCAGATAAAAGTCTAAGGGCGGAAGCACCTCCCGAATTCCACTGAAGAATATTCAGTGAAAAAGGCTCGGGTTTACTCACCATTGTGACAGATCGGTTAGACAGGAGCAGCCAGCCTAGACAGAGCTAGGTGCTAGGAAGTTATCCCTTGCCACTAGCCCCATCCAGGGCCAGAGCTCTGGGCAATATCTTCATTTCCCAGTGAGGCGCCAACCATGTTCATGTTATTAAGAAGCTTTCCAATTTTAAGCGGTGGAACTTTATTTGCGGAAGCCCCCTCTTCTTGGATTGGGGTTTTTTACATTCAGCAGGAATTGGGGCAGAGTCCGCCCCCAGGAGTGCCGAGATCAGAGGAGTCAACATCGCTTGAAATTGTGACATTATCGTCTCTTTAGTATTGTCCAGAAGAAGAATTATATCTGAATTTGACATTCGATCCACCGGATGAGCAGCTGCAGAGAAGGGTTTATTAGCCGTTTTTTTAGCAAACAACTGTTGGTATTCCCGGAAATTATTACATCGTCGGGACCAAGCAGGGTGTTTACCCCCGCAGTTAAGGCAGGAGGGAGGAGCTGAGCATATCTCGCCCTTACACATACTGGAACATGCGTCTGAGGCACAAACACCGCAAGTCTTTATTTTATCACAGGAGGACCCCCAATGGCCCCATCTATGGCAATTATTACAATGAGGATATGTTAGATTGTCTTCCTCAATTAAAGTAAAGCGAAGGTTGAACCCTAAAAAAGGGTTAGAAGCGGACTTAGACAGAAGCAATCCATTATCGATATCTGCCTTACAGAAAGCTACAGGGAGGGGGTCACCCAGCTTTCCTATAACTTGCCTGACAGAGTGGAGGCAATATGATTTTTGTAACATAGTTAGATCATCTTCAGACAAAAAAGAGGGAAAATTCGAAATTTTTAAGGAACATTGTATAGGTTTGAGTGTAATCGATCCCAGATGGGCTAAATTGTTTGCAAAATACTCGTTATACTCCTTCATAACGCTGCCATTAGCAAAGGAAATTCTTATTGCATTTTCAAGCGTCTTATCAGAATTGAATAAAATTCTATTATTAAATTTTCCCACGAATTCTCTCAGGAAAGTGGGAAATAATTTGTGCCTTTCGATCGGTTTCAGAGCATTTATTATGCACAAGTTTGATAATTTAGGAATGGGGGAAGCACTCCCGAGTCAGCTTTAAATTGGCATAACAAATCACTTACCTCGTTGACGGAATTAATATTTAAATCTGAAATTGTACTTGTTCCTTGTTCTATATTGACGTTTCTGTTTGACGACGTAGAATGCTTTGATCGCTCCGTCGTATACTCACTTTCTACCATTTTTTACAAATAGGAAAAATAGCCGCAAATACAGTTGCCGATAGTCTTAAGTGTTGGCTGGCGCAGTTTATCAAAGAAACAGCGTAAACGAAAATGCACTTATTGCTAAAATAGCAAAATTGCATTTATACATGCATTCGACCATATATCACCAAATACTCTAACGACAAAAATTGATTTAATTTATTTATTCTAATTATTTAATTTTAAATATTTAGATAGAAACAAATATTAATTCGTTATAGATAATATATAAACGATTCATTAAAATTTATGTTAACGTAGAGAACTATAAATATTTCTGATTTTTATAATTTATTAAATAATTTTTATATATATATTTGTTTTGAATTTTGAGAGTAATTAAATTTTCCTGTGGTTTGGAAATGGTTAAAATAAACTTTTATAATTCCATAGCTATTTATTTATAAATTCAAAATGCGCTTAAATTATTCCGTATTACTAAACTATGCAGAATAAATCATTGCTACTAGAATAACATATTTTTTAGTTAAAAATTAAATTATATGTTAACATTTAATGATAGAATTTACTTTATAACAAATATTGAATGAATTGACATTTTTAAATTACATTAAAACTATAAAGTTAAAAAATACATACAACCATATATTTAATTTAATTATATTAAATATATTATATTATTTTTTATTATATTTATATTTAATTTCGGCTTTTAATTTATGGAGAGCATAAAAAATATCACCCATAGCATTTTCAACACTGTCGAAGAATGTTGCTGACAACATCATTAAATTGTAATTTTATTAAACATTATTAAATCTAAATTATATAAATATATGAAATATATGTTTCGATACATTGATGATATATGTGTATTTAATTCTAATAATTTTTATTCAATTAGTGAGCACATTTATCCAGAAAGCCTTATTCTTAACAAAACCAATATTAATGATAAAGAAGGTGTATATCTAGATATGAACATTAAATTGACATTAACTAAAACTACTATTAATTTATATCGTAAAGATGACATTTAAATTTACAAGAAACATATTTTTGCATGAACATTCATGCATACCATATAATATAAAATATAATACATTAAATAATGAAATTTTAAGAATTGCAACAATATGTAATAATATTGATTTTCTTCAAAATCACTTAAATAATTTAATAGATGCATATTTTAAACTAGGTTACTATAAAAATAACATCAAGCAGAAAATAGTAAAATATATAAATCAACACAATAATATAAAGAATAAATTTAAACTCTTAAGTTGCAAATTTTTATGGATGGATAATAAATAATATACTTTGCATTAGAATAAGATACTAGATAGTTATTTCAGAGGAAATACATCATTAGCATGTATTTGGCCCCGCTGCTATGTTGGGTAGAGGAGTTAGGGGTCGAAACCTGATAGCATAGCAGTTCCTCCTGATGACCTCTAATTCTTATTCTGATACAACGTCTGTTATTTATTAGTCAATTTATAAAAATGACGTTTATTTTAAATTTTATTTTTTATTTTTTATTTTTATTTTTTAACTTGATTAAAATTATAGAAAATCTAAAAACAATTATTAATTTTATTATTTAATTATTAAATTTTGATTTAGCATTATTATGTTTTGTTTATTTTATAATTATATAACAATACGTAGACGCAGTTAGCTGATTTAATTTGTTCTACTGACATGTTATTTTTGACCTGTGGACTTTGTTTTCCCGGTAATATGACCTCTGTCAGAAATACTGAAACTATGTATTATTGGTTACGACTTTACTATTATTTTTTCTTATTTTCAAACAAGCATGAATTATTAATTCTTAAAAAAGGGAGAAGTTTGCATCCCAAGGTGTTTACACTTTAAAATGTAAACTGCTTCACGTGATCACGTTTAAGAGACCAGGTAATGGCCAATAGCTAGGTCGCGTAGCGCGTGGAGTGAAGGTGGTAGATCTTTATAGATCTTGTTCCAGCCTGCAACCGCCTTAAGCAGGGCAGCCCCCTGTCAGATGCTGCTGGATGGCCCGTTGTAAGTTTAGTCTGAGTCAACTAAACTAGGTGGCGACACCGAAAAAGCAACGTTAAAAATTATGACTTAAAAGTTACATGTACTCAACAATATTGGAAAAATACGTAAGTACTAATGATTTCAATTTTAGATCTTTTAAATGTAACAGAAAAAATTGTATAGTTTGTAATGTTATAAATAATAATAATTGTATCGTAAGTAATACGACAAACAAATGTTTTTCATTAAATATTAATAATAATTGTAACTGCAATACCGCAGGTGTAGTGTATCTAATACAATGCACATGTGGATTGCAATATATAGGAAAAACATATCAAATGTTAAAAACTAGGTTTAGGCAACACATATATAATATACAGCATAATAGTCAAACTATATTTCATAAACATATGAGATTAATAGGACATGATATTAAAAACTGTAAATTATTTATTTTAGAACATATTATCGAAGAAAACATTTCTATATTAAATCAAAAACTATTAGAAAAAGAAGATTTTTGGATTAAAACGCTTAATTCCATGTACCCATTAGGATTGAATGACGTGGTACAAGGAATTGGCAGAAGTAGTATAATACATAATAAACAACTATATTATAATAATCCGGTTAAACGCAAACCAAGAAGTCATGGTGATAAAAGGAATAGGAAAAATAGAGTTAAAAATATTAAAAAAGATATGTATATAAATGAACAATTAGAAATATTAAAACAACTTTTAAGTGATAATAAGCTAAAAGATCTTTATGTAAATATAAGAAGTTTTTCTAAAGATATCATATGTTCAATAAATCAAAAATTAATTAACGACTATGATAGGCTAAGTTGTATAATAGACAGTTATTGTAATACAAAATACTATAATCGTACAATAAATGTAAATAATAACAATAGAAAATATACATTAACCATAAACTTCATTAATAAATGTATAGATAACATAAATATAGTCGGACTTTTAAATAATTCTAAAAGTAAAGAAATAATAGGGTCAGATTTAAGTAAATATATTCCTAAAATAAGGTATAAACTCCTACCACCATTAGGACGAAAAATTTGTAATTATAATAAAGAATTAAAATTAATATGTAACGATAATATTAGAAACATAATGGAAACAGAATGCAATTGTAAAAGTCTTAGTTTTGATAAAATAAATGAACATATATGTACCCATAATCTAGAATTAATTGAAAATTGTGAATTAAGAAAGCTGCTATCGAAAGGGTATAAATATAGATTAAATAACAACAACGACAAAAATAAAATATACAGTTCGTTATATAATAACTTAAATGATTACTTTAGTAAGCTGATTAATAGTGAAAGCTCGAATATATCTAAGATAAAAATTTGGAAAGATTATATATTTGATAAAATTAAAAATAAAATGAAAATAACAAACAATTATAAAAGGAAAGATAAAATTAATAAAGATATGTATAAAGAACTTACTAAATTAAAGGATAACTATATAATAACAACTATTGATAAAGCTAGTAATAACTTTGTCTTCATATGCAAAAAGCTTTATTATGATATACTAATGAAAGAGGTTAATTCTAATGATTTAAATGTAAATCCAGCATATGAACGTAGTGAGTTGAGTTTAGAATCAATTATTACAAGTCACTGTTCTATAATGGATAAAAAGGGTATAAAGGTTGAATTAGATAATAAAACTATACCTATATTATATTGGAATCCAAAATTACATAAAAATCCAATAAAACCTAGGTTCATATGTAGTGCGTTTAAATGTACATTAAAACCACTTTTTGTTTATATGAATAAAATGCTTAAAGTAATTAAAGCACATTTTAAAAAATATTGCAAGGTAATCGAAATTAATACTGGTATAAAACACTATTTCAGTATTAATTCTACAAAAGAATTTTTAGAACAGACAAAAGGAATAAATTTTCAAAATATAAATACATACGATTTTAGTACGCTTTATACAAATCTAGATTTAGTAGATATTAAAGAAGCGTTAGTAAAATTAATTAATCTTATATTCGGAAAAAGATATACATATATATGTTATAATAATTATAACGCCTATCTAACAAAAATTAAACCATCAAATAAATATAAATATATGGATAAAATTGAATTAATAGAATCCTTAAATATTTTGATAAATCAAAATTATTTAAAAGTAGGGACATCTATATTTAGACAAGTAAAAGGTGTTCCAATGGGTGGTAATAGTAGCCCAATTATAGCTGACTTGTTTTTAAGCTTTATAGAATATGAATTTGTTCATAACTGTGTAAAAACTAAATCTAAACAATATAAATATATGAAATATATGTTTCGATACATTGATGATATATGTGTATTTAATTCTAATAATTTTTATTCAATTAGTGAGCACATTTATCCAGAAAGCCTTATTCTTAACAAAACCAATATTAATGATAAAGAAGGTGTATATCTAGATATGAACATTAAATTAACATTAACTAAAACTACTATTAATTTATATCGTAAAGATGACATATTTAAATTTACAAGAAACATATTTTTGCATGAGCATTCATGCATACCATATAATATAAAATATAATACATTAAATAATGAAATTTTAAGAATTGCAACAATATGTAATGATATTGGCTTTCTTAAAAATCATTTAAATAATTTAATAGATACATATTTTAAACTAGGTTACTATAAAAATAACATCAAGCAGAAAATAGTAAAATATATAAATCAACACAATAATATAAAGAATAAATTTAAACTCTTAAGTGGCAAATTTTTATGGATGAATAATAAATAATATACTTTGCATTAGAATAAGATACTAGATAGTTATTTCAGAGGAAATACATCATTAGCATGTATTTGGCCCCGCTGCTATGTTGGGTAGAGGAGTTAGGGGCCGAAACCTGATAGCATAGCAGTTCCTCCTGATGACCTCTAATTCTTATTCTGATACAACGCCTGTTATTTATTAGTCAATTCATAAAAATGACGTTTACTTTAAATTTTATTTTTTATTTTTTATTTTTATTTTTTAACTTGATTAAAATTATAGAAAATCTAAAAACAATTATTAATTTTATTATTTAATTATTAAATTTTGATTTAGCATTATTATGTTTTGTTTATTTTATAATTATATAACAATACGTAGACTCAGTTAGCTGATTTAATTTACAATGTAAACAAGCGAAATTGTAAATTACGCCATTCTTTTCAAACTCTGGTTTTATTTTAAACATGCTTGCTAGCCTCGGTAATGAGCGTGTAAAAGGATGATGTTATCTGCAACTCTATTCAGCCTGTTATAAAGTAAGGAATGAGCATACTGATTTATAAATGGTACCTTTACAAACTGTTTTTCTACAATTACATTTTACTGTCGTTGATTATTTTTACACGAAGAGCATGATGGCATGCACGACTTATGATATTTGTTGGAAATAGGGATTTTACTAGGAGATCTTTAATATTATTAATTTCGATACGTAGTAGATGACCATTTAGCATATACGGAACGCTCGAAGAAAAAGTGATCGTGCTTGTGGGGTTTTCCGGTATACAGGAGAGTGCGACAACTAACTGGTAACAATATTAGGAACCCCTTTTTATGTACTGTTGTAGTAAGAAGGTTACTGTAGATAACCTTTACATCTAGAAAGCTTATAAAGTTGTTTTGCGTGTGTTCGATTTTCCAATTTATACATGCATCTTTAGATTTTAAGAGTTTCAGTATATCATCCTCGAAAGGTACATTATTGAACGCCATAAATGCATCGTCAACATAGCGATTGTAAAATCTTAAGCTGGGTAGGCGTTGATAGATGTCAGCCTTCCAATTTCGCAAATAAATCTCAGCCAGAAAGGGCCCTAAAGGTGATACCATTACGACACCGTTTCATTGCACATACATCTTACCATTGAATTCAAAATGATTTCTATTTGTACAAAAAGATAGGAGTTCAAACCATTCAGCGATGCTTAGTGTCCAGGTATGTTCCTTCTCATTTAATAAGTTACTGGCGAGGGTGATTGCATCAACCAACTGAACATTGGTATACAGAGACACTATATCAGCAGTCATTAGGCAATACTCGTGATTAAGATACTTTCGTTGCAAAGTCAGTTCCATCTTTAATGGATGTTGGGGTGGTACCCAAGTGCATTTGCAGTTGCTGATTTATGACTTTTGCTAATCTATGACTGAAACTGTTATACGATGTGATGACCGGACGAACAGAACGAACTGACTTATGTACTTTAGGGTAGTAAGTACATGAATGATGGCTTAGTATTACTTGAATGGATATGTCTGTAATCCGCCAGCGGTATTTTACCAGCTTTATGTACGTTAAGCATATGTTTATCGAATTGGTTGGATATCTTATAATAGGCAGGGGTAAATTGACCAGCCGCTAGAATGTCATCACCAAACCTAATATAATCAATATGATCTAGAACTACCATTGCTTTCTTTTGTCTGATCATAATATTGCCAAATCACTGTTGTTGCGTAGTTTTTTCAAACAATTTAAAGTTGACCTGCTAATATTGTTTACTGTACGGGCTGACATGTTCATATAGTTGGGATATGATTGGATAATCCTATGTGCAATATCGTTAGAAGTTGGAGGATTTATATGTGACAGGTCTTGAAGTATTTTCTCAACACCAACATGGATGCCAATAACATCGTGATGTTTTGGTAAAACGAAATTAGGTAAAATTTCGTTTAGGTAAAACCATTCGTTTTGGTAAAACGAAATGTTTTGGTAAAACGAAACTGTCAATTTTACTTGTATATTTCAAACCCTGAAGATGACGTGCCAGAGCGCAGTCGAAATAATGGATTATATCCAAATAAATCAAAATGTTTCCTCGCCTTCTAACAACAGAGGTTATATTACCGGGTAAACAAAGTCCGCAGATCAATAACAGCTTGTCAGTAGAACAAATCAGATCAGCTAACTGAGTCTACGTGTTTTAAACTATATGTAAATTAAAAATAAAGATAAATAATTATAAATAATAAATAATTATATAAGTTGTTATACAGTTTATATTTATATAAATTTAAAATAAAAATCAATTTTTGTACTAACTGAATATTTCATGAATATTTCACAACTATTTCAAAAATTAAATTTTTAGAAAATTAAAAATAATAAAATTTCGCTTAATAGTTTAAATAAATTTTTAATAATATTTGTTTGTTTTTATATTGTAAAATTATAAGAAAAAGAAAATATCCATTCAACTTGAGTCATTAAGTTACATTAGGTGCCTTAATGTAACTAAATATAAGTAACGTGCATGTTTAAACTATCTTCTACATGTATTTTTGATAAATAATTTTTTCAAATTTAAATAATTTGAAAGCTAAGCGAACCACAGAATAATCGCTTTCAACAGGATGATCACTCTCAAGTATTTTTCTTTAAGTGAGTTGGATATGATGAATAACCATTAAAAATAATTACAAATAATATTTTTACTATTTAATAATAAAATATAATTTTTAAACCAAAATCAATTATTTTAAAATAAAAGCAGGTTAATGGTTTAAATCGTCTCATTACATATGCTCGTTTGGACGTGCGTATCAAGCTGAAGCTGCTGTTCTATTATTATGCTTCTCGTGGATTTAACAACAAAAATACTTTGAATTTTACATTAAATTGCAAAGTATTAAAATGTCTGATCAAATTGCAAATTTATATCTATTGTTCTATTGTTCTATTCAGTCATGCCTTAGAGAAGACAAGTTGTTGTTTGTTCACATTAAACTTTACTTCTAATTTGTTTGAATAGTTCAACTACAATAAGCTATATAAATAAGCTACCCTTATATATGATAATAAAATAATAAAATAGGGAATAATTTATTTTTTCCTGTTATGTCTATACCTCAATATAATACCACGCAATGAAATTTTTGATGAGAATCCAGCATTGAGCAATAACATTTTAATTTCGACATTTATTAGACAAAAATCATAGCATTAGTAATGCCAAAGCGTTGTGCTATGTAAGATAAAAAATGGAACTGAAAGTATTATTGAATTGTAACGCTAATTATAAAAGTATGACATTTTAAATAAACTGCGTTATTTAAAGCAGCCCACTAAACATTAAGAATTTATTTATTTATCAACGATTCAGCTTATAAGGGAAGCTGGAGGAAATGATCAAAGTATGAAAGATGGTAATACATTTTATAAAGTTACATAAATTCTAGAAATGTACACATTTCGATATTGTCGAAAAAAGTGTGCAAGCTTTCAACGATAGAGTCCTTATAAAGACACTATCGTCGCAAGCATGCACACTTTATAATGTTCATCAACCTCAAGAAAGTTCACTTTGAAAAGATCTTAATTATTTAAATATATGAAATACACAAAAATATTAATATTTTCTATTTTAAAGCAGAATTTTAGATGCACTTTTCATTTTCAAATTTTAGTAATTTATATAAGATATAAAATTATATTTTACTATATAATTTAATGTTTTAAAAGAATTTTTTACTATATAACATATTACATTTTAATGTAATATTTTGATATATTAAATTTTTATTATTTCCAATATTCTTCTTTTGTTTCACGATATTTAACATTCTTCAATGTAATTACATTGAAGAATTCTTTCATATAAATATTCTATCCAAATGCTTTCTTTTACTGTAAACGGAGAAAAATACGTTTGCATAAAGTATAAAATTGTACTCTGTCCAGCAGTTAGATATTCTATACTGTTGAAAGATTAATCAAAAATAAATTAATTTTTAAAATTAAATGATTATATTTTAATCTTTAAAATGATAAATTAATCTCCAAAAATTTATGCATAAGTTATTGGTAATTAATTATCAAGAAATCAAAAATTAATTAATCATTAATAAATTTATAAAAATTAAATGATTAGACTATTTCACTTCACTAATTTAAAAACTGGATATACCGCATAATATTTGTGACTTTATTGTAAATCATTTGAAAATAATTTCAAAACTTTGTAAGTATAAAAATCTGAAGTCTTAAAATCGCTTTCAACATTAAAAAGAGATGAAGCTGGACTAGTATACACATCCAATTAAACCTTATTGCAAAATTGTCAAAAGATTTGTGTATATAGTTATGCTTTCACTCGGCATAATGTTATCGATTTCTGATATTTACAAAATTATTACTTAATTATTTTTAATTTAATAATTAAATGTTCTCATTATGAATATATTTATTTAAAAATAAGTAAAACTGTTGGCAGAGCAGCAATAAAAGCTCTATAGGAAAACTTAACTTTATATTATTGTGAAAGCCATTGGGCTTACTAAAAAATCACTTCAGTGCAAAATTATATTTAATTTTGATATATTTTATATATTTAATTAATAAAATATCATATATATATTATATTAATTAAATATCATATATAATTTAATTTAATTATATTGTATTATAAGCAAAAAATAAAATTATTTCTGACACTAAATTAAATTTTCTTACAATAAAAATTGAAACTTTATAATTTTTTAATCGCATTTTGATAAAATTAATGATTACATAACATCAATCTTTTAGTAGCCATTTTAGTGTTTGTATGGGTTGGTAATTTCGCTAAGTAGACGATCAGAAAAAACCAATGTTTCCATTAATTGCGTTTTACCACTGTCTCGGTGATTTTACTGGTCATTCAATACACGCCTTTCAGTAGAAAATTTATAATTACAATTTTTTACAACAACATCTCAACTCTTAACTACGAAAAGTCTACAACCCCGTCTATTTCGGTATAAAATCAAAATTTAATAATAATTAAATTCATTGCTCCGGATTGGAGTTCAATTGGGCATTAGAGTCAAAATTAAATAATAACGGGGTTCTCAGAATATGCAACCGGTTCAAGATCATAAAATTGCAGCATCCAAATTCACTTGCGATATTTACCAGCAAAAGGTAACGTTCACATGTGAAAAACGATGTGTTTCCTCTGCTTATATATTATGCAATAACACGGCAAAACGTGCACTTTGCTATTATATGGAATACACAGCAATACAGGTTTGATCGGTGATAACATTTCCGTCGAATCGGAAAAGTTCATCGTGACTTTCGCTTACCAGCCTATGGTCACAACAATTGTAGCTTATTGCTCAACAGACTATCTTAAAGATGAACGATTTTTGTAAGCATGCAAATGTAAAGATGTACGTACATTTATTCTAATTTTGTAAATTAGAATAATTAAATTCAATTATTATTTAATTATTTTTTGATTATTTTTATATATTATTAAGATTATTAATTCAATTAATACGTAATTGTAAATGCAATTATACTGGCTACTCAAAATCCAACAGTAAATTATCCGGCTTCTTTAAGCACAACCAAAAAAGGGACTCTCTTTGTGTAGTTTACAACATCCCTTGCTCCTCATGTGAAAAATTATATGTTAAACAGACTCGTCAACACCTATAAGAGAGGCTTTTTGAACATGCACGCTCATGTACACACCAATGTTAAATGTTCCGTTGCGCAGAATGTTAGGAAGACTGGTCACTGCTTGGATATTGACTATGCAAATATTGAGTTGGTTCAGCATCATCTAAAAACTAGGCTTGCCTCTAAGTCACTATTGATTAGGTTCAATTGACAGAAATGTTCATAGGACAACATTGGAGGTTATGATTTACATTAAAATATGTTTTGCAGTGATTGTCTTCTTTGTATTTTGGTTTCTATGATTTCTGGTTCACTTTGAATCGAATTCAAATTTGCTTGTTTGTAGTTGATTTTATTGTCTCTGCAATTTCAATTAAATTATGTTTAATTGTTTAATTTGTATTGTTTTCTTTTGATTGTAATGAATATTTTGTGAATTACTAATCGATTTTGTCATTTTTGGATTTATATATTTTTTTTTCTCATTTTAATACATACTTGTTTTTGCTCAGTGTTTTATTTGAACTAACCAATGTGTAGCTAATTTTCCTAAAATCGTATAAAATACACAAGGTTCAGCAGCTACTGATACAATTCGTGACGATTTACACAGTGATGTTCGGAAATTTGAATAAAAATATTAAATTGCAACAGCGTTTAGCAAAAATTGTATGTTCAGACGATCAAAAGATTTAGAAATCATGCAAAAATGCAAAATATTACTCACAGTCTCCAGTTTTTCAAGGATTTCCTCTCAACCAGGTATTTCCTCCACTCACGGATGTGAGGTAAGTGGTGCTTTGTGTTCCAACTCACCAATTGATCAAAAGGAACTTCCCCCAGTTCTTTTATGTTTGAAACTTTGAATAGGCCTCATATCCCTAGGGACCTGAGGCTGTGACAATGCGGCAGAGAAGACGTAGACTTAACCATGCGATAGAGTTGCTGACGATTTATCCTTAACTTAGTTTGTTTTTCTCTATGAAGATGGTTCTGTTATGTAAGAAAATATTTATTTCTTAAAATTTGGTACATATTTTTGATTTTGCTGAAAATAAAATTATGATATTCCAGCTCTTTTTCATACAATTATTAAATTACTTATAAAGCTTAAATAAGAAGATGAAATTATATAATGGTGGTGCTCGGATGTGCTGAGTAAACTATGTCCAAGATTTCCTACGAAATATTGTTGATCTTTTTAATTGTTCTACAAATATGCATAATCTTCCAATGATCTCAACCGGGAATCTACAACACGATATATATATATATATATATATATATATATATATATATATATATATATATATATATATATATATATATATATATATTAATATCCATAATGTCAGTGATAACCACCAGCTCGGATCCTTTGTAAGAATGCCGAATATATACTGTTTTTGTTCAAAGAAAACAAGCTTAGGGCAGATAAAAAATCAAATTAACGTTTCGATACTTTCTTTGTCAAATCTAGAACAATAGCACACAAGTAAATTCCTAAAAATACATTTTCTTACGTTAAAAATACATTTTCTTACGTCACGTCAATCCACCTATAACAGTGCTCTTTCTTAATTCCTGGTTTTATATCGAGCATCACTTGACCTAGCCATATTTGTTCAAGTGCCTTCCTTCTTTTAATAGCTGTGTTATGTGTACTTATTATTTTATATGAAAAACAATCCTCTTTGCTATTGTGTTCTGCACAATGTTGAACTATAGCGTCCTGAGTTGAAACCCCTTTGCTAACGTCTGCGCAGCGGTTATTGAGTCTTTCACTCAATGATATCCCAGTCTCGCCTATATATTGGGCATTGCAAATCGTGCAGTTGCCCAGATAGATGGTGCCCCTTGTTGAGCAATTAGAGGATGTCTTAATCTTGTATTTTAATTTTGTTTTGTTGCTCTGAAATGTTGTGCTCTCTATCATTTGCTTACAGCATTTGCATCTAAGGCGATTACATTTGTAACAACCTGGATTCACGATGTCTTCACTTCCATTACCGTTAGGCAATTTTCTTGTATAATTTTTTACACAAGTTGGTACAACGTTGATTCATACTCGAGAATAACTTCTTTAAAATCGAATCAACGTTGTACCGACAGAAAGAAGGCACCGCAATGGGTACGTCATTAGACCCATGCTATGCGATTTTGTACATGGACAATTATGAGAGAGATGTCCTACAATCATGTGAGGAGAGGCCCTTTATATACCTGAGGTATATTGACGATATATTTATCGTATGGAAAAATGGGAGGGAGACACTTGACGGTTTTGTCAAACAAATGAATGAGTATGGCCCACTCAAGTTTACGTCATCAACAACATTCCCCGCGAGTTTTCTAGAAGTAACGATATATAGAGATGAACACAATACTATTCAGACAAGACATTATATTAAATATAATGCATATATAAATACATATATATATTAAATTAATGAAATCGGAAAAGGGCAATGTTTATTATTTAATTACAGCAAACGTTTCGAGCTTATGATTTTCTTCAGTGCAAATTGAAGAAGCACTGAAGAAGAGCATAAGCTCGAAACGTTTGACGTAATGAAATAAATAATAAACATTTTTTTGTTTTATTAATTTAATTAGATTATATATAATTATATATATTATATTATATATAATATATATAATCTAATTGAATTAAATTAATAATACCAAAAAGACAATGTTTATTATTTATTTCATTACGTCAAACGTTTCGAGCTTATGCTCTTCTTCAGTGCTTCTTCAATTTGCACTGCAGAAAATCATAAGCTCGAAACGTTTGCTGTAATTAAATATTAAACATTGCCTTTCTCCGGATTTATTAACTTAATTCAATTAGATTAAATATTAAAGCGTCTTAATATGACCCAGGATTGCAATTCGTGTTATAAAGACCCTGTATAAATAATTTGTTTAATCTCTGACCAATAACAATTTTTAAATATGTCGTAATTTCGTTAAGCTTTTAGTGTGTGAATATTTCTAATTTTGGAAAATAAAGATTAATCCATTAAAAATGTACAGCAGGTGCGAATTATAAATTCGATTTTGTGTTTAGCAAATATCGTAATCTCATATGGATATGAAAATTGTCATATGCTAGCTGAATATTGACAAAGCGGTATAAATAATGTTAAAGCTAACTTAAGCCAAGGAAAATTTATTGAATACTTAATGCATGAAATTGGTGGATCTCAAGCAGCTATATTTGCCTCGTATCAATTCATAATTGCGTTGTATGCTGCTTTCCTTTTAATTTTTGGAACTATAGGAAATATGTTGTCGTTGTATATTCTGTTAGTTAAGATTAAACCTCATACTCGGTCAATAGTAATCACGGCTTTACTGTGCATTCCTGAAACAATCATTTTGTACACATGGAATATGAATTATATATACAGAGAACTTATCAGAAGACAAAGTTATATGAATCTGGAAGAAACCAGCTTGATACATTGTAAATTAATATCTTTTATTGCTTACACAAGTTTTCATTGCTCGGCGTGGCTAAGATGCTATTTATGCTTTAACCGGTGGCTCTCAATGAAAAATATTAATACAGATAAAGAGACACATGTACGTGCTACCGTAATCACATGCGCTGTGATAGTACTGATATTTATATCCGTCAACGTGCATGTTATAGTATTTAACGGCTATAAGCTTTCAAGCTCGTTACACTATGGAAATTATAGTTTAAGTATGGAAGGAATAGCTAAGGGTGAATTGACTATGGGTGTTTACGACGATAAAACCATAAAGCAATGGACTAAGTATCTGTCTCAGAAGAAAATTAGATGCTACGCAAGAAAACATCACTATAAATATTTCAAGCCAAATTGGGGTTTAATCCATTACACACTGTACAGCTTCGTACCGTCTATAGTAATGACATTTTTTGATTTTCAACTGGTATATATGATTAGACATACAGCTTCAATGGAACGAGATAAAACTAAAACGAGAATTCTAAGAAATATGTCGAACACGATAAACGGGATGAATATCATGTTTATTTTATGTTCTGTGCCTTCAGCGATCATTCATACTGTCATTGATCCGATGTTTTTGAAAGGAAAACACTACAGACAATTGATATTAATGATGGCCGCAAGTCTTGATAACACACTACACGCATCTTTGTTTCCGGTGTACGTCATTTTATTACGACCGGTGCGGAAATTTGTAACATCGAAATTAAATCGTTTGATTTAACTTTTTTTACATGATCACAATGTAAATTAAATCCATTTTTTTCCACTTATTTGACCTGCGGTGGAAGCATATGTTTTGTAATAAAGTAATACGAGTAAATTAATATTTTCAATTAATATGATTTTATTAGTTTAGAAAAAAATAATAGAGGTGCGCATTTCAAGTCATATCCAAATAAAATACCGAATGTGATATGGATTTACCCTCTATCGTAATACCAGACTGAATTGAACAGGCATAAAGGGAATGAACATACTTGTGACAGGAATTACATAAAGCTGAATTTTATATATTACCTTGAAATTAACGTGACATTTAGTAAAATAGTAAAATACTAAAAACTCTTCAAATGATTTAATTTATACTAAAGAAGGCATCAACTTAAATAAGGGCATTGCGGACCCAGGTCCGTTCCTTTGTTCACTCTTCGTGGGAGATTTACCAGCTTACTTGCAAACGACACTACCCCACTTCAAAATAATTTTTCGCCAACGACCTGCTCTTTTCAACTATATTCAAATCTCGCAATCCATACTTGATCGACTCAACCTATTTTATATCGAAAACGGCCTTATTGTAAACATTCTGAAGGCCAAAGTCATCAGGTTTCATTGTGGAGGACGTCTTGATAATTCTAATAAACTTTCACTAGACTGTCGACCCATTGAATTAATCAATAAATATAATTCATCTTATAAATATCTAGGCGTCCATATAACCTTCACTTGGTCATTTCGTCTCCAATTTGAATAAAAATCATGTAAATTATTATTGACAGCGTACGCATATCGAAAACTTTCAAGTTTATCCTTAAACGGTGCTTCTCGATTCTCAAAGGTTATGCCAGAGCCCATGATAACTTACGCCCTACCTGTAATATGGTTCGGTTCGACCTTTCAAGTATCAACTTTAAGCAATTAGATGCATGTCAGAGGCGCTTCATCAAAAAAGTCCTTCGCCTATCACCCAAAATTCATTCAACGCAATTTGCAGCAATCACATCGAGTAAACTACTACAAGTAAACTATCGACGACATTTTCGTCATCTTGAAGCATCTACATTCAAACAAAAAATATCCACATTCAAACAAAACATTAAACAATTTACTACTGAGCTCTTTGGAATCGACCCTAAAATAACCTCAGCTTCAAATACCTTGAAATCATTATGGCATAAACCTCACGTAAATAAAAGCACTTATTGTCCGCGCTTATATACACGGGTATCACGATCAGCTTTGCATAATCCGTATCTCATACCAAAATCGTTCGAATTATTGCGCTGTAAGTTTTGTCACATTCAATGTCCATCCATTTCTCGTATGTTTAATTGCCCTATCTTTTCCAAATTGTCACTCAAGCAAATCGATTCGCTAACTACTGACCTTGCCCAACACCTTGAGATCAAATCAACTAACCTAAATGCAATTGTTAAGCCAAGCAGTCGAGAAAGTGACCGGTTATTCAAATCATAGTAAATTTCTGTTTTCTGGTAATGTTTTGCAAAGGCAAAACATTACCATTGTAAGGCAATGTTTTATAAAACTTTATTTAGCGTTATTTTTTATTTTTAAATGGTATGCAATACGTAGACTCACTTAGTTGATCTGATTTATAACAACATACCAGCAATTACGATTACAGAAATTATGTTAAATAATAAATTGCAAGTGTCTTACAAAAGCAAATAAATCGCAGAAGTAAAAACTTAAATTTTAACAAAAGTAGCATTAGTTTACAAAAGGCGACTAACGTTGCGCTGCTTCTTCTCGCTTAGGGCTCGTCCTTCATGAGCAAATGCAGCCATTTTGATTCCCTGTAAAAACCAAATTAGCGATTTAAACATTGTAAGAATCTTTTTATAGTCAGAGGATATGATTCGTGAACATAAACTGCAAAACGTGCACCCTATTTTAGTATTTCGACGAAGAAATAATCATTGAATTTAAACTTACTTGTTGTGCAGCCGATCTAAGGAAGCTTGTATTGGATGTTGATGTAATAATTCGTAATGTATCCCCGGTCCCGAAAATAATTTTCGTTCTTAGATACAAAAATAAGTTCAAAGAAGTTTTATTTTAATAAGTAAAAAATCAATGTAGAGATCACGAATCTCAACAATTAGCTATAAATAACATCTTTAGATGTAATAAGGCAAACTACTAAGCGGTTCATTAATACTTGTGATTAGATAAGATTTGATTAATCTTAGTCAGCAGCTGATGATACCCACCCAGGCTGATTAGTAGTGTCCTGCTGTATCAAGAATAGGAACAACACCTGTGAGGATAATGTCGTGCTATAACCAGACGATAAAATTAACCATCGATAAGATAATCATCGATAAGATTAATCGTCGATAATATTAATCATCGATAAGATTAATCACCGATAAGATAAATCATCAGTAAGATTAATCCTCAACTATATTAATTTTATAATAGTTAATTATATAATATATTAATATATAATTATATATTAATATATATAATTAATATATAATTATATTAATTATATATGATTTGATTATATTAATCGATTATATGAGATTTGATTAATCTTAGTTAGCGGCTGATGAGACCCACCCAGGCTAGTTAGTAGAGTAATGTATCAAGAATAGGAACAATACTTGTAAGGATAATGTCGTGCTTCAACCATAAGATAAAATTAATCATCAATAAGATTAATCATCGATACGATTAATCAACGAAATGATGATCAGTTCTTTTCAAATCTCATTTAATTTGTATTGTAATATATTTTTTGGTTTTAATACAACTAAAATGAATTGTTGAAAACAAATCATCAAAATATTTAAAATTTAATATGTCACATTGTTAATCACTATTTTATCGCAATCGGTATCCGGTGCATGACTCGAATACCGATTTATATATTCAATTAACTTAGTTCATATATTTCTGGTATAATTATTATTTTGGATTCTAATCGGTTCAATATTTCACAATTAGCACAAATTATCACAGATTCGCTTTCCGTTATCATCTTCCATTTAAAATAAATTTTGTAATGATTTCATCAATTTTATTCTTTGATATTTAATTGTTTCGAGCACTCTTATATGGAATATTTTCCATTAATTAAAGAAATAAAGCAATAAATGATGAGTCATCATAAATGAATCAAAACTTTTATAAATTAAGGTAATTTATTCAAATCAATAGATTGCATGACCTCAAATTATGTATTGTTGATATGACATTATTTTTTTGTAAGTTTTTACCAAAAATAAAAATATATAAATTATCAATATATAAATAAATTTATTATTTATTTATTTTTCAACATTAAAAAAATAAATTTTATATGGTAAAACCTTTTCATTATAGTTTCTTGTCAGATACAATAAAATTTGTATTTGATATTACAAATTAATTTAAATCCTAAACTTTTAAACCTTAAAAAATCTAAAAAATCATACACACTATTCGTTATCAACAATTAATAACTAGTCAATTAAAGTAAAGAAGAATGGATTTACACTTATTCTTTATTAATAAATGTAATTTATTTTTATCGTTAAAAAATTAATGTATAGATAAATAATTAAAATATTTTTTGCATAAATGAGCAAATATTGATTTGTATCCATTTTTAGATATATGAATCAATTGATTAAAATCAGATTTGAAGCAAAATTTTATATAAATTTCTATAAGATCTAAATTGATTTATTTATTTTAAAAATAAAATTATCTATAGTAAAATTTTTAAACAATTTCAATTCAGAAGATACAGCGTTTAGTAAATAGTAATTTTTACTTCAATTCTTCCAGTGTTCTGAAAAGTGTTCTTAGTGCTCTAGTGAAATAAAAAAGTATTCTCTTTAGTATCATCTTTAATAATTGACACGGCAATTGACAAAATTACCTATTTCGAACCCGAGCACTTTCAGCAAGAGCCATAGCTCTTTCAGAAGGTTGATCCTCGACAATAGTAACTCGTTTCAATAATTCGTCTGCACGTTTTCTTTCGTTAGGTCCACCAACAACAGTAACAATTTCCTGAAATTCATCTAGGGCTGTCCTACACGCGACCATTTCCTTGTCTGTCATTCAAGCAAAGAATGAATTATATTATAAAATAAATCCAATAATTAATAAAACTATATGAATATACTACAATTTCACTGAGGTTCAAAATAAATGTTGCTGAATTTTGATATTTAGCACAAAGTATTAAATTATTAACAAGTCGATCAAAATGAATTTTAAAGCCGCAAGAAAGCATAAGGGTTTGTATTTGAATACTTCTAACTTTTCCTTCCAATTAATTGATTACAATGTTATTGAAGAGGCTATTATTCATCTCAGCGGGATTCTAGTGCTAGCTGGAATATGTCTTTGTGAGTGAACTACATGATTTTGTTGAACAGTTTGATGCGAAGGCAGCAAACTGTTCAATAAAACATAATTATTATCTGGTGACTCCATAATTATCAGGTGACTTAAATGTCTATGTTGGTAATAACATTTAGGTATTCTATGGAAATACCTAATGGCACTTTCTCAATAATGTTCAGAATAAATGTTTGCGAGAACTCAACGAGATCTCGCTGAAGTTCTAGCGCTAGAACCTTAGTGAGATTCTAGCGCTAGCTGGAATACGTCTTTGTGAGTGAACTACATGTTTTGTTGAACAGTTTGCTGGTATACAAATCTTCATAATTATTTTGTGATTTCAATGTCTATGTTAGTAATAACAACGTGACTTGTATGTAATAAGGAATAATTAACACTGATCGGAACGTAAGCAATGGATTCTATCTTACTTCTGTTTTCGTTACATCGTCAGCTAGCTATTAGCTATTACTAATAGCTAGCTGGCTATTAGTAATCCATGCAAAGTTATTGTGCGTCCATGAATAAAGATAAGATACCATTATGAATTGATGAGTATCGATTATAAAATTTATAATCAGCGGTTATAATTTATAATAAATTTTAACTACTTGTCTAATAAATTTATAAATTTATAGAATTCAGGATAACGATGTATAAAAGCGCAGTTATTTGTTAAGTTATATTTTTGAAATTGTAAAATAAAATAATAAAATATAATAATAAAATAATAATTAAATATAAAATAATTATAAAACGTCAAATAAATAATTAATTATTATTTATATTAATATTATTAATTATATTTTAATGTTATGTTTATTTAACGGATCATATGCATTCTAATATTTGTATTTTATATTAATGATTTTAGTTACTGACAAATATAATAAAAAATCAGGTAGAAAGTAGTAAATAATAGATGACTAGTTTGATAATAGCAATTAACTGCAAACATAGGTAGGTTTTCAAATTGAAAGTAGAATCTACTCTTACCAACGCTGATTTAATTTAAAATCAAAAATGATTTCAATTAAATTTGAAAAATGTAAGACGAAAGTCTTACATTAAATCTAATTGCCAATAAAGCAGACGAGTCGAGTGATCGTCAGCCAACATCACCAGGACCGGAACTTTAAATGTAGGTATTGGATCAGTAGCTGATGACGTCAACCAATACTGAAATGGAGCGTACTGCTGTTGGCTTATAGATAGGATAAAAGTAGCGTGCAGAATAAAAATAGTCATCAATATTTCGACAGTAACAATGACTGCGCAGGTATATCAACTTAAAATTAGGAAAAAACTATAGATGACTAGTTTGAAATACTAGTCATTATACGAGTTTTATGAGTAGTATGAATGCGCCAGTTACTTTAATTTAAAACAATCAATTAATGTTTTATTGAAAATTTAATCCAAATTATATTTTTGCTATCTTATCGAAATATAAATGACAAAAGGACAAATATAAATGGCAAATAATTTTATATTTTAATAATCGTCAGTTAATATTAAAAGGACCAAAATGTGAAAGGTGAGTAATGAATCAGTAGCTGATGAGGTTCACCTATACTGAAATGTAGCGTACTGCTGTTGGCGTATAGATAGAATTAAAGTAGCGTGCATAATAAAAATAGTTGTCAAACGTTTAATAGTAACAATGACTTCACAGGTATATAGCGTACCTGTGCATCGGATTAAAGCAGCGTGCAAGATAAAAAACATCATCAGAATGTCAATCGTTTCACATTTATATCAACTTAAAACAATTAAAAATGTTAATTGAAATATTATGAAATAATATTTAAGATATGAAACGTTTATTCTCAATTATATTTGAGAATCCTGCTTTATCTTCCGAAGTTCATCGAAAGAGAATTCTTCTAGGTATACTCCGTTGTATAGTGAAGTACTTCAAAGGTATTTTATTTTGTATTAATGTGTTAGATGTTCAAGTTTTAATTGTGAAATTTATGATTTTTATCGAATTAACCTTAAAGCCTAATTATTTATAATATTTTTTACATTATAATTTATTAGTTACATTTTTATATAAAAACGATGGTTTAAATTACAGCACGATTCATCAAAATAATAATCCGACTTGTATAATGATGCTTTTAATTACAAACAAAAATATAATTAAAATTGTTAACTTCTAAAAGAAACAAATGATAAATAAATTATTATAAATATGTTATATTTAATAAATATAATATTATATTATAAATATAATATTATAAATATGTAATATTTACACGTTTTTAAATATTACATTGTTTAAAGTTAATGTTATAAATTCTGGTGACTAATTCTTGGTTCTTTAAATTAAAAATAAATTAATAATTAAATAAATAAATTTATTTAGTAATTACATTGCAATGAATCTGTCCAATGTAATCTCACTTTTAATGCTTTCTTGACTAGCTCAATTTTACATTAGTCAGCGTACCAATATATTTATTATAATATATTATTATATTATATAGTAATAAAAAATTAGTATATATTTTTTAATACAATAATCTATCTTATAATCATTCAATTGAAATATATTGTATGTTCTTAATAGAGAACTATCATAAGCGTCTATAGAAGATTATATGGTTATAAGTTTATATGATTATAAGATTAAAAGTTTATTTATTTTCTAATATAATAGATGATAAATATATATATATATATATATATATATATATATATATATATATATATATATATATATATATATCTTATATTATAAGTTAAGATTAAAACTTCACGTCTATATGACCAGAAGATTAAAGCTTTACAGATAATTAGGTATTACATACGATATACCTTTCAAAAAATTGTGGATTACAGGTAAGAGACGAGTTGCGCGTTCAAGAGCTGCTGGGATTTCTAAATTCGACTCGTCAAATTTATAAATGTGCCCGCCGTGTGTAAGTTCGGTCACCAAAGCGATCATGGTACTAACATCCAGATTTACACGATCGTGAGAGTAACGTTCACTTAGAAACGCTTCTCCTAATTTAAAATCTTCACTTAAATCAGACGAGCTACCATCGTCGGAAGATAAAATGTCATCAGGTACTATCATTCGTAATTTTGTAGATTCGCTTAATTCTACAATATCACCCTTAACGAAAAATTAAATCATAAAGTTATGATTAAAGTTTAGATTGATTAATTATACTTTTAAATTTTCATAAACGTGTTAAAATTTTAATAATTTGCAACTTTATAGAGTTGAGTATTTTTATTTTAAAATATTGAAGTAATATTGTCCAATAATATGTTCGATGTTCTCGTTAATTGTTCAAGGCGTTTAAACATCGAGAGGAATAACCAAATAAGAAATTATTGTTCACAAATTTTCGACAATTGCAATGGTTCTTTTTAACTGTTATATTTTAAACATGACACTTGAAAAGGTCTATTTCGATTTTATAATTTTACCTAATATATATTTAATAATTATATATTTAATTAATTAATTATATTTAATAAATTTAATATATGAATGTTTGAACACTCAATATTATATGTCATATTTATAATTATAAAAATATTATTGTAATTTTATTATACCTAAAATAATGTCCAATGATACTATAAGCATAGCAATAAGCGAAGCGTTGAATAAAAATTGCTTACTTTCTTCCACCACTTCAAAATATTACGTAAAATTATAAAATCGAATCATTATGGGCGACGTTTCGAAACTCACCGAATATATATATATATATATATATATATATATATATATATATATATATATATATATATATATATATATATATATATATATATATATATATATATATATATATATATATATATATATATATATATATATATATAATGAAAATGTAGATTGAAGCTGCCGGTCAGGATCCGTTATGGATTCGATCATATATTTAAAAGTTCGAAAGAAACTGACAAAGATAACCAAATTATTTGTGACAACGCTTCAACCCTCTAGAGGTCATTCTCAAGTCAAATAGATTGTAAGTATTTAAGAATCACGACAATTTTTCTTGACAATCAAGACAATTTTTTTCAACATTTTTTATCAAGACATTTTTTTAACTTGATTCTTAAGTTAAAAATGTCAATATGTTGCTTGTTAATATATATATTAACAAGCAACACCATTTTGTATATATATAATTTATTGTTATATCTACCCTCGAACACCCACCAGTGTCTTTACAAAAAAATACGTAGATACAAGCAAATCGCATTCTCCAATGACGACATTGAACAATTTATAAGGTACAAATTCTTCTACAAATATATACAATTTAATTCTAAATTTAAACAGATTCGCTTTCTGCAATACTTTAAAGATGTAGTATTTATGTCATTATTGCTTGTTTCTTGAGAATCCGCGTTCACTACGGTAAAATGTTCGTCATTCTTAATCCAGGCTGATCCAACTACTCAAGAATCAATATATTTATAAATATGAATACATTTAATATACAATAGGACTATAAAATAAAACAACCATATTATCACAAAACAACCGTATTATCTTATCAACCGTATTTTTTTAAAAAATATGTAATATTTAAAATAATATATAATATAATATTGTTCATGGCGTTTAAACGTTGAGAAGAATAATAAGAAATTATTGTTCACAAATTTTTGACTATTGCAATAGTCCTTTTCAAATGTTAAAATGTTTTCTTTTTTAAATGAAAAATAAAAAGTGATATGTTAGCACTAATATATTGGCATTGGACAATATAATATAATGTTATATTTTATAATATTATTAATAAATTTTTATTAATAGCGCACAATATTAATTTCAAATACATAAGCGTTACAATTAATTATGTATTTTAAATTAATATAATGGCTTATGTATTTGAAATTAATATTGTACGCTATTAATAAAAATTTATTAATAATATTATAAAATATAACATTATACTGTATAATGCCAATATATATATAAATAGTAATGTTATACATATCATTTTTTCTTTTTCAACTGAGAAAGAAAACATTTTAACATTTGAAAAAGACTATTGCAATAGTCGAAAAATTGTGAACAATAATTTCTTATTTTTCTATTCCTTTTGATGTTCAAATGCCCTGAACTACTTAAAATATTTTTTGTAATATTATAATTAATATTACAAATTAATATTGAAAATTAATAATATTCATATTAATATTAATTAATATTATTTAATATTAAATTTTAATTAATATTAAAAATTTGTGAACAATAATTTATTATTTTATTATTCCTCCTGAAGCATAAAAGCCCTGAACAATAAATTAAAATATTCAAATATGTTCATAAAGATCGGCAAATCGACACCAGGATCACTGTCAATATACAAAATGCATCATACGCAATTGAAAGTTAGTTATCTCCTACTACAAAATCGGTAGAGTTTTCATAGTTGGCTTCTTCCGTTTTTATATTGTATAAATACATCATTTTTTCTTCTTTAATGACAAAACATAACACTTGAAAAGGACTATTGCAATATTTGAAATTTGTGAACAGTAATTTTCTTTTTCTATTCCTCTCGATGTTTAAACGTCCTGAACAATTAAATATCATATAGGTTTGTCGATAAATATGATGAAATCAATTTGCCCGAATGACCGCTTTTGTTTTCAGACAAACGCAATGTGCCTGAATGGACGGAGATTGTTGGTTAAAGTTAAAAATTGACATTTAAATCAATTGTAAAATCTGGTTGCGATTGGTTAATTTAAGTAGATGGCGAAGATATTAATTTGGACATATAATGTATTCATATAGTAAAGTTGGTATTTAACAAAAGAATGTAAATCTTAGCATTATTTCATTGATCGTTAGATTATAATATACTCTATTTTAGAATAAGGAATTAGGCTAGATAATTAAATTAAATCTAAAACATCATTAAATTAAATGATGTTTTAAACGTCATTTCGTTGTATATTAGATATTTTTAATAAACATTGATTGTTTTTAGCATTTTCATTTTCACTTTTATTAGAATAGAGTTGAGCAACTTAGTTTCTTGACTAGTAAATGTAAAAATAGCTATTTTAGGAAAATATTACAAAAACTGAAATATTGTAAAAGTAAAATTCATTCTTTAATTTCTATGTATAAAATATGCTAGCGATCAAACAAAGAGCGTTGTTCAACTACCTGATTTAATAATTATCAGTTCTAATTTTAATTTTCAATTTTCATTATTTTTTCAATTTCCGCTTAAGCAACTACGTCCACTTACTGTAACCAAAAGTTAGGGTCTCTTTAACTATGTTCTACACTGACTATCAAGTAATATATATAAATTAGTTTCAACACGAAACTAATTCAATATTTCAATATTTCATTATTTCATTATTTGCAGGTTTGGCTATAGAATAAAATGTTAAGTAAATGCTCAATATAGACCAAACCACTAAATTCTGTAATTAAATGATTTAAAATGGTAATTAAATGTACCTCAACTTTAACCCCAATTGACTCAAGAGAAGTTTTTAGTTGTTTGGTAATACCATTTCCAAAAAAGAATACGACGCTGGGTATTTGAAAGTTGTTCGGGTTATTACGAGCCAAGTTCATATATCTTTTAGCAGTCCACAGCGCACACTTCTTAATCTTGTCATGATAACCTAAACTAAATGTTAAAATAATATACTTAAAATATTTAATTACCAAAGCATGACAAATGCAGAAATTGTGGATTCCGTGAAAATATTTTCATCCAATGATATTCATTGTCATATATGATGTCAACAATTATACGATCTCCTTTATAAGGGAAGGCTTCAAGTACCTGAAATTTTAAAATGAAAAGTAAACTATTTTTGGATAAAATATGAAATAAACTGCATATAGATATTTATAGGTATTGGCACCAATATTTTTTCTACATTTAAGATAAATAAAAATATGTAAATTCATAAATATATTGATTACAATAATTTTGTCTTTCTACTAAAGACAAAAGTTTTTTAATTATTTAAATTGATGGCATTCTTCCGTGTACATTTTTAGCTTGACGTATTTTTGCGTAATTATATATTTAAATTACAAATATTTATCAATAAAAACAAGGTTCATAAGCTAACTTAAATATAAATATATCATATTGAATTTAATATAATAACTTTAATTTTAATAATTAGAATATTTACATTATGGTTATTTAATATAAATATTACACGTGCCATGATGGCGCAGAATGTGTCTCGACATATGCTGAGAAATTGAAAACGCACGAGTAAGATTGTATTGACCATACTTAATAGTAATTTGTCCCGTTGACTATCAAGACACTTGGAGCATTTAGTCCGTCGGCCACCAACTTCTTCAAATATTTGTGAAAGAATCTCGGTTGGGTCACTACGGACCAGCGCGCAGGTTTATTCAGTATGTAGCGTATAAGCGTTGCTGTTCAAAGGGGGCAATGCAGCATGTATGCTGGAGCCGATCATTGACGCGTCCGCAGCCTAGACAGACGTCTACAACAGAGAATTTGATAAGGTTGAGAATGAATTGCAAAGGTCGATGTTTGATCGAGGACTGTCCGTCAACATTTTGGGTGACGACAAAAACACCTCTGACGAAAACATCGCCGATATTTCGACAATGAACAGCAACGGGGAAATTACGAAATCAAGCCGCCAAAATAAAAAATATAGCGTGCCCTCAATCGATACTAAACCGTTGAAGATGCATATTCGTTTGGGTGTTAAACCGGCAGTATAAACGAGAATATGTTGATCACGATAGTAATCCTCTTTTCTTTTTTAAAAGATTTATTTAAATAAATTATTTTTATCTTTATTAAGGTTATACTAATTTATTTTTAGTCGATTTTGATAGATCATACAGAGTGATTTCGCAGCATAAACTAGCTCCGGTATCATTTCTTCATTACTTGTAATTGCATACAACTTTCTCACAGCTGCCAGGCCATATTTTAGCCTGACATATTGGTATTGTTTCGTGTCATACAGTATAATATAAATATTATATTAAGCAAAAGTCAACCACCAGTTGTTCATTTTGCAAAAAAAGGTGTACCCATCGTGTAGTACTTGTCTCTATTCGTTTAGTCTCCTCCATTCAGAGCGTAATCGGTTTCTTCAATCATATTTCTGCAATTTTACGCTTTAGAATAATAAGCTACAATAAAATTGCATCATATATCGTCATGCAAATGTTTTGTAATTTGGCATTGCAGTATATAATCGATACTCTAACTGGTGGCCATTATTTTCTTAGGCTTCGTCACTCACTCCACATCTCACAAATAGCAAATATTTCTCATTTTTTTATCTTTTCTCTATTTATATCGTTGATGATTCACAATTCTATAGGATTAAAGGTGTCGATCAAAATTGGGGGCTTCAGATTTCACAAATTAGTTTAGCATTGTCGTTGTCAATGTTAATTGGCAATAACGATGTTAATAAACAATGCTAATCGACAACGTTAATCAATTTCAACTGATTCGATAATTTATGTTAAATTACTGATTTGTTATGCCAAAAACAACAAATTAAATTTATAAACTTACAGAGACAACATTATTAAGGCTGGTGACCTTATCTACAAAGAATCGGTACAAGTGAATATTCGAGCAACGAAAGGCATGACGGGATGTAGTATTATCTACAGGTATCTATAGACTCTTTAGTATGAGGGCTGTTAGAAATTAATTACCATCTTCAAATTATTAGCTTCTGACTGTATTCGTTTAATCAACTTTGGCATTCCGTTTATCGTTATCGCTTCTTGACATTTATTTAAGCATTCATCAACTGTATTGGCTAAAAAGTTTCGCTGACTTTGGAAATCCTCTTGTTGGCTTTCTAGATAATAATCAATTTTAATTGTAATAACACTAAATCTTGCCCAATTACCTTCGCCACTAGAGTATATAAGGTCTTCTTGATCTGACATCAACAGTAAAATCTGAGTAGAATTAAAACAGATTAAAAATCGTGTTGCAACTTTCTTCAAAGATATAAATTCACTTTAATTGTTCTATTTAGATAGAGTCCAAATAATTGATCAACCAATTATTGATCGACCAATTATTGATCGACCAATTATTGATCGACCAATTATTGATCGACCAATTATTGATCGACTAATTATTGATTGACCAATTATTGATCGACCAATTATTGATCGACCAATTATTTAATAATTGATCAATCAATTATTTAAAAAAATTAATTATATTATTAATTAATATAATAATTAATATTATATTAATTATAATAATTAATATAATAATTGGATGTGTTTACAACTGCGACAGTCAGCATTACTTTGCGGACACAGTTTGACTTTGAGCCAGAATTTAGTGAAAAAGTCCTAAATCGGATGAAAAAGTCCTAATCGGATATGTTTACAATTGCGAAAGTCAGCATTCCTTCGCGGACACAGTTTGACTTTGAGCCGGAATTTAGTGAAAAAGTCCCGGTGTATACAATTTCAACGAAGAGTAGTTGGAATTTGGAACAAACTGGATGGAGGGACTGTTTGCAGCAGTGGTACCTCATCATTCAAGTCCGGATTACGGATAGATCCTGCTATGCGCAAGGAAGTGTTCCCCTATAGATGTGAACAGTTTTATGATTTTGTTGATTTTTATTTTATGTGAACCGGCTATTTAAGCCCCTGCTTGTAAGCAATTGAAACAATAATAATATAATGAATTATAACAAATCAAAATCCTCTATTTATTAAAATATAAATGACCTTAATAACATATATAAACAACAAGATGGTGAATCAATGGTCTGCATACGTGGACCCATCTGTGTAAATTACAATATTGGTAACTTAGAAATAATGATAAAATGACATTCGACGGGGCACATTGTTGACCTTGAGCAATCGATTTTTAGTAAATAGCAATTGGTTTGCTTGGTGACTTAAAAACGACATTTATGTCTTTATCTGACGAGTCCGTTTCAACTATTAGATATTTATCAAGGCCATATGTTTGTAATGAAGGATTAACAATTTCGTTTTTCAACTTACGAATACAACAGCAAATTTTTTAGATACGAAAAACTGAACACTGTCGACGGCGGATTTAAAAAAAAAAAAAAAGATTTATTTTAACGTGGCAAATGCGTGCCAGCGCACGCTTACATGACCACAACAAAAACAAAACTGTGAATCAGGCGTCGAGAAAGTGTGAACGGAGGAGGTGTTTGAATGTGATAAAAGAGGGAGCGCGGCGGACGTCGAGAGGGAGTTGATTCCAGGCGAGTGAGGCGGCGACGAGGAAGGATCGGAGACCGTAGTTGTTGGAGTAATTAGGAACGTGGAGTAAGAGGGTATGACAGGAACGAAGCGATAGCGAGGTGGGGCGAGTATCGTCTAAGAAAGGAAGGTTGATGAACGATGGGGAGTCGACAGCGATGAGACGAAAAGTAATGAGAAGAAGGCGGAGTTTGATGCGGATGTGGATGGTGGGCCAGGAGAGTTGGGCAAAATATGTGGATGTGTGGTCGAAGCGACGGAGGCGAAAGAGCACTCGAACGGCGGTGTTGATTATTCGTTGTAGGGGTAGGATGATGGATTTTGGAGAATTGGCGAAAAGGCTAAGGCAGTAATCGATTTTAGGGAAAAGAAGCGATGAAAGAAGAGACATACAATAACGGAAGTCGATAAGAGGGCGAATACGGCGGATGTCACGAAGAATTTGTTCTGAATAATGAGATATTTATTTACTGCAGTATGGAAGGAGGCCTAGAAGCATTTTTAATTGTATGAAATTCGTGGGATTCGAAAATTTAACAACACTTTAATGCTATCTGGATCAGGCTTGATGTTATGGTAAGATATGATTTGAACAATAAATTTTATTTCGCGTTGTTGATATGATGATTTTTCTTTCTATATTTTAATATTAAATCTTGTTAAAGCGTCAATAAATCGACTCAAATTAGATTCGTGTTCTTTGATAGTAGAACCAACTACAATGATATCGTCTAAATACTCATAAGTTTGTAACGAATTCTCATTTGCAATCATAAATAAGTATCAGATATATTCAAATGACTAAAGAAATGAGATCTGCTAAGTTTTTTAACTAACTCGATTATATAAGAAAAAGGAAATGCATCGCGCATAGTAAATTTCACTCGCCTGGAATCAGCTCCAACTCGACGTCCGCCGCGCTTCCTTCTTTATTACATTCAAATACCGCATCCGTACCCACCTTTTCGACACATGATTGAGATTTTTTGTTGTTGTGGTCATGTAAGCGTGCGCTGGCACGCATTTACCACGTAAAAATAAATCTTTTTTATATTTTTATACAGGAACGGAAATCGATAAGGGGGCGGATACGGCGGATGTCACAGAGAATTAAGTTAGACGAGCAAACCTTGTCACGGACGAAGGGTTTAAAGAAAAGGTGATCATTGAGTTTTGGTCATTTGCATTGAGATAAGATGAATTTAATCAATCACATGTGAATTTAGTTATTGCCTCTGTGCTGTAATTATTAACGATGGAAAACTCGATAACCTTGTCCCAATCGAAGGCGTTCGTCTCTAGAATCCGTTGGCATATGTAAGATATCATTCCAATAAGAAAATGAGTAAGAATATGTTCACAAATATTGTCTAATTCAGAAACTGCCATTGTCTGGCTCATTCACATGATGAACGAATATACTGCGAAATTGTTTGTTGTTTGGACTATTTAAGTGTGTAATTTCACAAAAAGAGCGTTTTTACAAGTTTACATAAGAGTTTGTCAAATTTGGAAAATGCTTCACTGAACGTTGTATCATTTGCAATAGGCAAGAAATGTTGAGGCTAACACTAGATTTGGCGGAAATCTAGTATCTAAAAGCTTCGGTTTTATAAGTCATTAATATTTAATATTGAACCAGTAAAAGATTCAAACAACCGCTTCATCATATGTATAAAGAATTGTCGTAATCATGATCGATATTCATTATTCAAGAAGCTGTAAATTTCTTCAGCGATAAAACAATTGCTAATATAAATAACGCCTCCATACCCATCATCTCGACACATGATTTAGATTTTTTTCGTAGTCATGTAAGCGTGCGCCAACACGCATTTGTCACGTAAAAATATTTTTTTATTAAAGTATATTGGAATTTCAAGCGTTATCTTAATTAAAGTGTTTTCATGTAAACATTTCACATATATTTAATCTGTGAATTGAAGGATGTTATACTGCTCTGGTCTTCAATTCCTAACACGTGTCGGAAAACTAGTGTATAAATATCGTTTCGAACATATGCCACACGATCTAACCACTAACATCAGCCTCCGCCGAAGTTAGTAATCAGTAGATTTTCAGGGCGCAGGCATCAAGCACTAATGTTTCAACATGAGAAAATACTTAAATGATTTATAAGAAACCCAGCTAGTCGTTGAAAAATTACACGAAACTCATGTGACCTATCATCCTTAACCAATTTACAAAGCAATTCATAGATCTCTTCTGTCTCACCGAATCATGGCACTCCGATTCTGACGACCTCTCCATCCGCCGTTTGCACTCTGCCGGTTGCTCACTAGTCGAATCCACTCGCCCCCTCAACAAATCCCCTTCTAAATTCTCTAATCCTGGTGGCATTGTCGAATTCGCCCGTCACCGCGCGTTTATTCGCAAAATCACTTCCCCTTTCAGTCCTTGCTCTTTTGAACTGCTCACTTGTCGTTCTTCTAACCCGATCACTCTAGATCTCGCCATTGTATACCGTCCTGGTTCATCAGCTCTTAAATCCTTATTTTTTACCGAACTCTCTGACCTCCTTTCTCATTGTTCTTTGTCCCCAATCCCTTCACTCGTTCTTGGCAACTTCAACATCCGCCTCGACCGACCCGCTTCCATCAAGTCAATCCAGTTCATCAACATTCTATCCAACTATAACTAGAAACCCATCTCCACTGCACCACACATATCCTTGTTGGAGCACTCGACATCATCGCTGTCCCTGATCATTTCGCTGCCTACACCTCACTGTTCATTTTCGATCATGGTCTATCCGATCACTTTCTCGTCACCCTTGATCTCACTCACAACCACACCCATCCTCCCTCACACACCTACAATCCTTCGTCGCTCTTGGAGAAATTTTGACCTCTGTCTTTTCCGCTCTGCCTTACAAAAATCGTCTCTATCCTATCCAACAATAACATATTCCTCTCATCACGATCTCATCTTTCTTTTCGACTCTGAACTCACGTCCATTTTCGATCTTCTCTTGCCCTTCAAGCCTCACCAACACCGTAGATAGCACCGTACCTCATGGTTTGACATCCAATGCCTACTCTCGAAGCGTCGACTCCGTCATGTTTTTCGAGTCTATCACCGCTCTTTCAGACGTGATTTCCGCTCGATCACTCCGTCTTTCCGTGATATCTATCTTGCTCATCGCCAGTCTTATCTCCACCTACTACGTACCAAATGCAACTCCTTCTGGCAGCATAAGATCATCAATTCATTCAACTCTAAGACTCTATAGCATACTTTTAACTCAACCCTTGCTCGCTCCATCCGCCGAGCAACATCAATCCTCATAATTATTCGTCATTTCTCCAGACAAAAGTATCAAGTTGCTCACTCACACCCCGGTCACCATCCTATCCCAATCTGCCCCGCCTAGCTGCATCCTTCCGGAACTCTTTCATCTTCTCACCTTCCGAAATCTCATCTGTTATCATGTCGATGCCCAGCTAAACCTCACCTGCCGATCCCCTGCATACCCACATACTTAAATTCGTATGCTTATCGATATCCTCTTTTCTCACAACCTTGTTTAACTCGTCCATCCGCAGTCGTATCTTCCCTTTACACTGGAAATCCGCAATCGTTCGTTCCATCCTAAAGAAACAATCGCTTGACCCTCCCTTCCTTCTAGCTATCGCCTCATTTCACTACTCCATACTCTTTGTAAGCTCTTAGAACGCCTCATCTTATTACAGATCAACGCTTATCTCTCCTCATCCAAACTGTAGACTCCTTTCCAATCCGCTTTCCGCTCTAATCACTCCACAGAAATCGCATGCATTAAAGTTTACGACTTACTCATTTATCGAGACAAGGCTCTATATAGTGTTCTCATCTCCCTCGACCTCTCCTCCGTCTTCGACATTGTCGACCACTCCCTTCGCCTTTATCGCCTTCGTTATGGTTACGGATTTTTTTTCTTCCTCCGTAGCATGATTTGCCTCATATATATCCGACGGTTCCTTTCGCGTCTGTTCTAATCCATCATCCTCTCCTCCCATACCTATTTTTGCGAGGTCCCATAAGGTTCAGTCCTAGGTCCCCTGCTCTTCTCTCTTCTGCTTAGCGATCTCTCTCCGTTTATCAAACCTTGCACCTTTAACGTCATGCAATACGCTGATGGCATCATCATCTATGCTCATGCACCCGCACATCGCATACACGATATTGGCATTTCTGCCTTCAACTGTATTTCTTCCATCTACGAACGCCTCTTCAATCTCTATCTCGTTCTAAACCCCAACAAGTCTAAAATAATGTGGATCCTCCCCCGTAAACCAAACATATCTCCTCCCACTGTATCTTTTGCCTCATCGATCATCCCCATAGTACACAATCTCATTCTCTTAGGCTTCCATTTTGATGATTACGTTTCCCTTATGCCCTTATTCCGTGACAAGGTTCTCTCGTCTAACTTAATTCTCCGTGACATCCGTCGTATCCGCTCCCTTATTGACTTCCGTTCTTGTATGTCTCTTCTTTCATCGCTCCTTTTCCCTAAAATCGATTACTGCCTTAGCCTTTTCGCCAATTCTCCAAAATCCATCATCCTACCTCTACAACACATCATCAACTCTGCCGTTTGAGTGCTCATTCGTCTCCGTCGCTTCGACCACATATCCACATATCTTGTCCAATACTCCTGGCTCACCAACCACATCCACATCAAACTCTGCCTTCTTTTCGTAACTTTTCGTCTCATCGCTGTCTGCTTCCCATCGTTTATCAACCTTCCTTTCTTAGACGACACTCGCCCCACCTCGCTATCGCTTCGTTCCTGTCATACCCTCTTACTCCACGTTCCTAATTACTCCAACAACTACGGTCTCCGATCCTTCCTCGTCGCCGCCTCACTCGCCTGGAATCAACTCCCTCTCGACGTCCGCCGCGCTCCCTCTTTTATCACATTCAAACACCTCCTCCGTTCACACCTTCTCGACGCCTGATTCACAGTTTTGTTTTTGTTGTGGTCATGTAAGCGTGCGCTGGCACGCATTTGCCACTTTAAAATAAATCTTTTTTATTCTCTTTACCGGTATAACACTTTTCGAAATAAATTTCCAGAACAGGTAATTTAATTTGTGAAATGTCAGGATGTTATACTGCTACCTGCTTCAATCCTACTATTGTTCTGCAAACTAGTGTACGAGTATCGTCACTTTTCGAAATATACTTGACAGAATTTGCTACAATTTTTAAGATAGAACAATACTCTTGTAATGATAGAAGTTTAGAATGTTTAATCGTAGAGGCGATGCTACGGGGTTTCAAATTTGCATTAGGTGTCTTTTACAGGTCACCAAACTCGACCTCCTTCGATGACAAACTTAGGACACTATTGTCGGCTCCATGCAAATTAAGCTGCCCATATGTTCTTTTCGGTTACTAGTATACCGAATATATCTACTGAGATCATAGGTATGACTGATAATTTGACATGTAATGCTAGGAATGTTGGCTCATTTTTTGGAGATTTATGACCCAAGAACTACTTTTGTTTCAGCATGTGTGTGGTGATACTAGGTTCAGTGGATTGAGCTCTTCTATGCTGGACGCGATATTTTCGGAAAGTGAAACCCAAGTTCGTGATTTTAAGCATCTTCCTCCTTTAGGTACTAGTGATCATGGGGTACTCACATTCTTGATTCCTTCGTGCTCCGAAGTTATTTCGGACGATATTGAACCGATAGTTCGTAAGCGACTATGGCATCTTGTTGATACTTCTAGACTCTTGTCGTTCGCAAATACTGTTGATTTTTCATCACCTAGTTATTCTACTGTTGATGATTGTTGGACCTCATTAAGGCAAAAAATTTATTCATCGTAGATGAATTTGTATCATTGAAAATAATTTATAAGAAAAAACGTTTACGACCTAATTGGTTTGATTCTACTCTGAGGGCCTCCTTGCGGCATCGTAACACATTGTTTAAGGCATGTCAAAGAAATATAACAAACGCTCCGTTATATAAGGCTGCTCGGAATACTTATCGACGACTTTAAATCGCTAAAAGCCGTGCCGATGAATCCACTGTCATTAATTCGATTTATATACAGCTTAAGAAATTTTGGTCATATGTTCGGCGTAGTAGGCGAGTCAATTGCTGTATTCCATCTCTCAATGTAGGTTCTAAATTAATCAATTCCCAATTTGATATTGCGAATGAATTTGCAAATGTATTTAAGTTGTACGCACCCACTTCTGTTTTGAACAACTTTGATTTTCCTACAACAACTTTATGTTTGTCTACTCTAATAATTGTGAACAAAGGGGAAGTTTCAAGACACTTGCTAAGTCTCCCTTTCTTCTCTGCTGCTGATCCTGACGGCATATCTCTGTTTATTCTTAGTATATTAACTTATCATCTCGCGGGGCCGCGTTGTGATTTATTCCAAAGTTCATTAGATTTTCGTACTGCCCCTAAAGACTGGCGAATAGCCACTATTGTTCCTATTCATAAGAAAAGCGATAGGTCAAATCCCAATAACTACAAGCCGATTAGTTTAACGAGTCACGTAAGCGAGATCTTAGAGCGAATTGTGCATAGTAGAATAATTTCTCATTTAAACACGTATAACATTCTAAGTTCTGCACAACATATTTTCCGAAAAGGCAGATCTTGAATATCAAATCTTTTGTGTGCATGTGAGGCTTGGGTAGACTTGATCTCAGCTGGGCCCTGTGTAGATGTTCTATTCTTTGACTTCAGCCGGATATTTGAACGAGTACCTCATTCCCTACTAACGTATTACACCGTATTACAGCCCCCTCGGCAAAACCCGAATTGAATCCCTTCAAAGCGAATTTCGCAAGTATGACGCAAGCTATTCGAAACATTCAATGGCCTAATCCATATGAAATTGGCATAGATCAGTGCTGGGAAAATTTCAAATCTACTTTGATCAATGCTCTAAATTACTTCTCCCCTTTAAAACGTCAGCGCACATCCCACAAAACTCCCATTTGGTTTGACTCGCAGATTAAACAAATGATTAAGACAAGAGACAAAATTTACAAAAAATTCAAAGAACATAATTGTTCTTGGACCGACTACAAGGAATTACGAAATCAAGTTACGGCACTCAAACGTCAGAAACGCAGGTGCTTCGTTTCCAATCTTTGTCGATCATCAAAAAGATATCCCAGTAAATTGTTCAAACATATCAGCTCATTAAAATCAACTACGTCTGAGATTAACTCTATATTTATGGAAACCGGTGAGCTCACATCTGATGACAAAGCAATTGCCAATATTTTCCTAGATCAATTCACGCTAAAGAGTCCTACCCGTCAGTATTGCCCCAGATTCTCCACTGCTCAATATCCGTGTTACGAATTTACTCCATTTGACAAATTTGAGGTTCTTAACGAACTTCTAAAGCTACCACGATCAATTGCGGCAGGACCAGACAATATTCCTCCAATTCTTCTTCGGGAACTTGCATCAGTAATATATGAACCTTTACACACCATATTCGATTTCTCCTTGTCAACAGGCTGTATACCATCAGATTGGAAATGTTCTATAATCCGACCTCTCTACAAAAAAGGCGACCGTAATCTAGCAAGCAACTATCGGCCAATAAGCCTTACCTGCGTTGCTTGTAAAGTGCTAGAGAAACTGCTTTTTAAACGAATCATCGGGCACCTAGAAGATAACCAAGTACTCTGCGACAACCAACATGGTTTCCGCCCAGGAAGACCTACTGTCACAAACCTCATACTTGCGACGAGTGATTGGACCAGATATGCCGAGGCTGGAGTTAGTGTTGATGTTTTGTTTTTCGACCTCAGCAAAGCATTTGATCGGATATACTATGATGTCCTCCTTATTACGCTGGAACAGTACGGCATCAGAGGAACCCTCCTTAATTGGATTAACTCCTTCCTTAGAAATCGAAAGATTACTGTATTGGCTAATAAACAAATGTCAAAAACAAGAAATCCTGGACGCGGTGTTCCTCAGGGATCGGTACTCAGTCCATCGCTCTTCATTATTTACATCAACGAGCTTACTACAGCTATTTCGAGTCCATGTGGTTTATATGCCGACGACTTGAAAATTTGGCGACCAATAATCGATAGCCGAGATCCAATGATACTCCAGAGAGACATTGATAATATTAAGGTATGGTGTAATCAACGGGGACTGGTATTAAACCCCGATAAGTCAAAACATATGCGCATCGGACATCTACACATCAATTCATCATATACCATTGACGGAAGAGAAATTGAAACAGTTCTCCAATTTTAAGACCTTGGAGTGATCGTAAATAGAAGCTTATCGACCATCCCACATACCAGTCACACAGTTGCTAAATGCCGTCGAATTTTAGGACTTATTAGAAGGACCATTGGCCAGCTTGACGCATCCAGTTTTAAGTTAATTTACAATGCTTATGTCTTATCTTTAATGAGATACGCTTCACCTGCCTGTCACCCTCAAACTACGACAGAGATGAACCTGTACGAATCCATATTACGCAAGGCCACACATCTTGTACCCAGCCAACGCAAGCTCTCATTCATTTTTCGACTTCACGCACTTGGTGTGACCACAGTGAAGAAATCTTTAAAGTCATCTGATTTAATGTTTGTGTGGACAGCGCTTAATGTTCAAAAAGGGCAGAGGGAACATGTTTGTCGCAAACTGTTCGAACTTCGAAATTCAAACAGATTGAGGGGACATCACCTCACGTTAAAGACCCACATTCGTCCACGAAGAAGATTTAACACAATTGTCAACCGAACGTGGAAAAGCTGGAATAAGCTACCAAGTCAAGTGGTTTCGGCCTCCAGTATTTTGTCCTTCAAGAGAAATCTGAAGAATGTACTAACTTAAAACAATCGGATTTTCATTGATATTTTTTTAACCCTGTACCCAGCCTGTACGAGCTCTACGCTCTTTTGCTGCTATTGTATTTAATAATAATTTTTTTTGAAGATTTAATAATATTTATTCCGAATGTACAGAAAATAAGGTTCCCTCAAATGGGCCACTACTGTCATAATTCGTAAATGTACAAAAGTTATGAAACATTCCAACGTAGAAAGAAAAAAAATAATGCATTCATCCAATTGAAGCTATTCCAGTCACCGCGTTCCCCATGGGCCGAGTAAATTCACCGATTCGTGATCGTGGAGCCCGCATGCAGCAGGAAATAAAACGCGCGAGAATTATACTAAATCGTGTTCGTATAAGCGAAATCATATCGCTATAGCTTCGTTGCAGTTTGGAGGACATCCTTGCAGCGATTGTCTACATCAACCGTTTTAATAATAATAATTTTTTTATATATTATTAATTACAACATATGGTTCCCTCAAATGGGCCAATATACATTTAACATTGTTATGTATTATTATTTATTCTAAAACATTAGAATCATCCATCCGTTCGGATCCACGACTATATGGGTGACCCCTAGTCTACCGGCACCCTCTGATTGCATGTGAGGCAGCACGACACAGCAGCAAACTTATGGACCTTCTGAGGCCACACAGGCATTCAGCATAGCTTTTATTCCCACGTGATGAACGCAATCGAGCAATTGTCCTGAGCAAAACCATGGCGTCGGGTCCCGCAGCACCAGAAGCCGTGAACACCAGCGGCATAAATCTACTCCTTTCGATATCGATGATACGTTCCGCGTATTTTGATCTTTTTCTCGCTAACCATATGTTGTGATTAATAATATATTAAAAAAATTTTTTTTAGATAAAGATAATTTATTTACAAAGCCAGCGCAATTGAGTCACAAATAAAAAATAAAAAATATTACTATTCAACAATGTTTATTATATTTTCTTGATTTTGTATCACCATAGTTCACGTGGAACAAAAATTTTCACTCTTGGTGAACGAAAGCAGCGTGAAACCATTTTTGCTGTACAAATGCTCAAATTATTTCGCAACTCAGAAATCACATCAGCGTAGGATTCGCCACTATTGACAGATAGTTTGTGTGCTAGTGTTCGTAGCAAACCAGAAGCAGATGGTCCAATTGCACCATTGGTCGCCATTATAAAGGGACAGAAAATACTACGCTCAATGTCAATTATTCTTTCCTCGTATTTTGAACGTTTTCTCTTCTCATGGTAATGAAATACCGACTCTATTGATTTCGATTGAGAGGATGAAGCATGATTATTAAATAAACTGACGTCAACAAACGTCCGCTCCAAAGTAATATTTTAAGCGGACAACAAACGTCCGCTTAAAATAATTTTTTTTTAATTTATTTTCTTTATTAGTAAAACATAAAATTAAAGGTAACCCTCTAATGGGCCCTATTTGTCAATTCAAAAAAATAATTATCTGTATGTGTAGTTATGCAAAAACTGGACGATGAAACGCCGATCTGGATCCTCTAATGCACCGGGATACCATCCTTGCGAGACGGATGCCTATTCTACAACGCAGCGTTGAAATTACATCCGAATACTTAACCTCTGCTCTTTCGGCGATAGTATTCGCGATTTTTTTCAGAAGACTTTCCGTGCCCTTACCTGCACCTCCAGAGTTCGACAACACAACAGGAATGAAAGATGCTCTTTCAATTTCGGTTATTCTTTCTAGATATTTATTTCTTTTTCGGCTTTCGTGATACTCAAAACACGCACTCGGATTCCTTGATAAATTCGACGGCGCGAGCGCATTAAAAATGCAAACATCTATTAAAGTACGTTCCGTCTTGTCACCAAACAATCCGTTGCATGATATGTCCAATCTCGCTTCTTTATCCTTAGTAGTTGTTTGTTTCAAGAAAGTTACATTTGAAGAAACAGGCGCCAGTCGAGGTTCGATTTGTACAGATGGACATATCTCAGTAAGCGTGTATGCTAAGAAATCCCGTACCACGTCATGTCTCATAGATGGAAGTCCACCAAGTGAACACGAAAGCGAGTGCGCCAGAGAATTTACTGTACCACATTGACAATAGGACGGAGCGCTTTTTGGAAGAAAACCGTATCGCGCCGCCATAGCGTCTCGAAATTCATCGTTGCTTAGCCTTGAATTCCTTTCATGCGATGGATAAACTGAAAGCCATGATGATGCACCTTTGACTGACTAGTGTTCTATTGACCTTCTCAATAAATGATTGCAATTATCGAGAATATTATTGCGATTAATTTTACAACGGGAGATATTTTGAGCGCGGATTAGTTTAATTATCGTATCTTGTTTTCCTTTTAGTGATTCGCCGAAGTAACCTTCCAAACATGGACCGCATAGAGAAGTAGATGATTCATATTCCGATTGAACCAATGCTGAAGGATCACGTATACTTACGCCACCGTCCCTGTAACTGAGGCAAAGCGTTCTCCATATAAATTCATCACTTGAAAGATCGATATTAAACAGCTTAGATATCATCATTTTTATTCTTTCAGACATAGGATCAATCCAATCTACAGAACATGCACAAGTCCTCAGGAGATGCGACCATTTGTGCTGAATTGATCTGATAAAAGCCGTATACGCAACCTGAACATCGAGTTCACCCATATCTACCAACCGTTCAATGGAATTCGATATATCCTGCACAAATGATGATACAAACTGCTTAAAGTAAGCGTATTTACCGATCGGGGAACCGAGAATTTTCACACCGTTTTCCATTATCGGAATATTGGTGTCACTGAATTCTGTTTGTAGCGATGTACTGTCATATCCGTTAGAGTAGATTTAACATTTTTCGGGATTGATGTAAAAACCATACTTCGGACCAAGCAAAATAACAAAATAATAATTTTTTTTGAAGAGAAGATTTATTCAAGAAAAAAAAAGAAGTAAAATGTTCTACAAACTAGAAAAGTTTCTTGCACTGTCAAGCACATTGTCCCGACATATTACTCAACGGAGTGCAGCGGACTTGTAATGATGCTGCTCTTGCTAGCGCTAGTCCCGTTTTGATCCTCAAATCACGCATGCATTCGTTGTATGGCCGAGTAGATTTTATAGATTGACGCCTGCATATTTGTCGTAGCACCTTTGAAGCTATTTCACCAGCTCCACCGTTAGCTGCAAAAATTATAGGAAAAAAACAAGCTCTTTCAAATCGTGATATACGTTCACCGTATTTTCCGATTTTCCTTTGTTCGTGGTAGTGAAAGTGATTTTGTGGCATTGATGTTGAGTAGGACGAAGCAAGGTGATTGTAAACGCAAATGTCCAATAGGGACCGCTCCGAAATACTAAACAACCCATAGCAAGAAATATCTACTCTAGCGTTATTTTCCCTGGCTGTCGAATTTGTTGCGAATGTTACTCCGTCTGGAAGCGGTTGCAGTGTAGGTTCAAGAGAAACGGGGTCGCAAATCCCTTTTAGCTCTTTTGCAATTAGATCCCGAAGGAAGTTGTGTCGTATTATTGGCATACCACCGACCTTACATGAAAGAGAGTGACGGAGCTCAAACTTTGAACCGCATAAACATTGATCTGGTTGTTTCGGAGGCGTCCAACCATATCTTGTCGCTAGAGCGTCTTGAAATTGGAGCTTTGAGAGTCGATAACCATATGCTTCCATCGGTTTTGCAGACAACCATGTTGACGCACCACACGTAGCAGCAAATTTTAAAGCTTTTATAATATTGCTATCTTCCAATGTTTGTAATTTAATATTCCAAAAATTATTTCGTTGATTGTGAATATCCAGAGCGATTTGTTGCTGCTGTTGAGCCAACAAGGGGCCAAATGATGCATTGATCAGCGGTTGACACATTCGGCGCGAATTTTCGAATTCCAGATCAGATCCATCTTGAGGCAGAAAAATTCCCAAACCACCATACCGCAAAGGGATATTTAATATTGTTTTAAATCGATCTATATCGACGACGCCAGTTATCTTGGGAACAAGGCAGGATACTATGATTTTCGACAAGTTTGCGAATGCTTCTGAATAGACATGTATAGTTCGTTGTATGAAGTTCCAGCTGTGTTGTAGTGCTTGAGTCAGAGCGACGTAAGCCAAGTGAGGATCTTCGTCGGCTACTAGTATCAACCTCTCTATGCAAGTAGACCATTCATCTATTTTCCTTTTTATAAACATATTTGTATATGATTTTGTACTAATAGCTGAACCCAGTATCTCAATTCCATCAGTATTAATGCATAGGTTAGATTCTACGAAAATCGACCGGGCAACGCTAAGTATCTTATCGTGTACCAACATTCGGCACTTTTCTTCATTAAGATAAATCCAAAATCAGGACCGACTCGACGCACAGTATCCCAAATCGTCTTAAGGTCCTTCACACTTCCGATAATGTTAGAGTCATCCGCATACCAGCGATGTACAGTATTCGGGGCAGCCTTTGAAAGAACATTAATCAAGGGAAGAGACGCCGCGGCAAACGCAATCATGGAAAGCGGGTCACCTTGAGTGAATCCCTCTGATGATTCTAAAAAATCATTGTCGACAGTCAGTATATTAGGGCATTTGTAGATATTTCGTAGTATAGTGGATAAAGAAGGACATATGAACTCTACATTGTTCAAAGCGACTAAACGATTTATGCGATTAAAAGCGTTGGATGCATCTAGTTGTAATATGCACAAGTCATCGCTACTATCAAAGAGTTCTCTTGTGGAATGAATTGCCATCTCAATACCACATCGTTGGCCAGAGCATAATTGAACACAACCAGCCACTTTCTGGATATCTTCCGAAATTCTTTTCGCCACAACTTTGCCTACTATTCTTCGAGAGACTTCACCTACTCCAATCGGTCGTACTCCTGGATTTTTATCTAGTGGAATTAGACGGCTTACTGTAAAGGCCTCAATGTCGCCGGGATTCAATTCGATGGTCGCTATAGTTATTGCGAAGTTGGCTAAGGATTCAGCAAGCCCATTAGAACTTTGACCAAAAGAGCATATCATACTCTTCCATGAAGATGCATTTACTCCAGAAGGCCCTGCTGCACCACGTGTAGATCTAGCGGCAGAACGAATATCTTCAGCATCTATTTTTAGGAAGCGAACAGGATGATGATCAGCAATGTTATCCAGTGGAGCTCTGAGTAAGACGTGTTTATTCGCAGGAATTGAATCAGGATGTAATTCCAACAATTTCTCCTTTACTGATTGACCGCTTGGCAAAGTGTCTTTAAGTCTGAACACCTGGTGCGATTTATTGGGATCTTTTAGTACTTGAATTGCGGCGTGTGTTTTTCCCGTTGTTAACAGTTTACTAAATAAGTTTATCCAGTTTTGATTCTTTTTTATTATTGGTAAACGATCGCGTGCCTCAGATTGAAGAATTCTTCCCTCAACTAGTAGTTCGGATATTCGGTTCTCTTTCCAGAGTAATATTCGTCTTGTAAGTATTGATCTTATTGCGCTAGTCTTCCTTGTTGTTGTTTTTTGAAGCATAAGTTGACATATAACGGTTATCTTCATCAGGAGATACCTCATTTTAGAGTGATCAGAGTTAATGGCGGAGTAACATTCCGATAGTATGTCTATGAAACTTGAACTTGTGTTGCATTTTGGTAAGTTGAACAAGTTGGGTATCCACTTTACAACTTCATAGTATGTAGATTCAATGATCGATGCGTGCTGCGATATGTTATTTGATGTTTCGATTATGTTTGTGTTAACCGATCCATTACAAGTTGAATTATCGATTAAACATGATTGTTTAACCACATTGTCAACTACATACAGAGAAACGGTATTTCCACAATTTCGTGCTGAACAGTTGACGCAAGGTTGTTTTAGACGGGCACATTTGCATGACTTACAAACAGCAGCTTGACCGTTGCAGGAACAACATTTTGAAATACCTGCAGGAATTCCTTTCGGCATAATTTGTGTTGGATGTAATTGTTGTATTGTATGTTATTTTATTGTAATTTGATCTTTTTGATCATTTCGCCGTGAAAATCGCAACGGAAGTTTTGGATTCGAAAGATCTATGTGCTTACACTGTCAGTCGTCTTATTCCCATAAATAAGAATCCTGGAATTCGACCCATTGGGGTTGGTGAGACTATACGTAGAATTATTGGTAAGGTTATATTAACACATATCAAGGAAGATCTAATAAATGTATGCGGAACTGAACAATTATGTGCTGGGCAACGTGACGGAATTGAATTTGCGATTCATGCAGTACGAAACTCTATATCAACTTTAAATGATAAATGCATATTATTAATCGATGCGGCTAATGCATTTAACACGTTAAACAGATCACTAACTATCCATAACATGCCTTATATATGCCCCGCATTGACCAATGTACTTCAAAATATGTATGGCAACGAGGGATCAAAATTAATGGTAGATGGAATCATTTTGAAGGCGGCAGAGGGATTCACTCAGGGTGATCCTCTATCGATGGCTGCATATGCGGCGGCAACAATGCCATTAATTGCCAAGCTTAGAGAGTCTGCTCCGAAATCGTTGCATTATTGGTATGCAGACGACGCAGCTGTTGTTGGTAATATTGAAGATATAGAGAACGTGTGGAATGAGATAAAGCGTTGTGGACCTTCTTTTGGATACAATGTTAATTCAAAAAAGTGCATATTATTAACACATCAAAATTGTGTTGAGATTCCGAAGGTATTTCGGGACGATGGAGTTCAAATAAGGTTTGATGGGGTCAAGTATCTGGGCAGTTTGGTAGGCACAAAAAGGTACGTGGAAAATCAAACAAAATTAAAAGTTGACGATTGGATAATGCAGTTAAAGAAATTAGAGCAAATATCGATGGAAAACTCATTCGCCGCATACTTATTACTGTCGAGAGCTTTTCAACATCAATGGAATTATCTTTTGAGAACATCAGAAGTTAGTAGGGAATTGTTAAAACCTCTCGAGTATAAATTATCAAATGAGACATTAAAGTGTATCCTAGGTATAGACGGGATGGATGATGAAACTCGAACCATTATAGAGCTACCATATAAATATGGAGGTTTGGGAATCCGGAATAGTACTATGGAAAATGAATGGTCCTACATAAATTCTAGATTAATGTGTCAACCTTATTTTGATGGAATAACAGGAGAGGAATTAAACAAACATCAACAAAAAATAGGAAAACAGATCAGAGAATCAAACAACAGAAGATATGAGAACATAAAGTCACAACTAATTCAAAACTCCAGTCAAGACCTTAATACAGTTTTGTCACAAGCGAGCATAATAGGCGCTTCCGCTTGGTTATCCTCAGACAAATATACATCGGATGGTTTTTTGGATTCACATGAATTTCATGATGCCTTAAAGGTAAGATATGCTTGGAAGACGGGGGATGACACAATTTTGTGTACCTGTGGAAAATCCGCAGATATAGCACATGCTCTATCATGTAAAACAGGTGGTTTCAATTTTATACACCACGAAATTATATCGGAGCATATACATCAATCACTGAAGGAGTGCTGTTCATGTGTGGAAAAAGAACCTATTCTGCAAAGTGTCCCTGATACGATAGTATTCGAAAATACAACGTCAACTAGAGATCGAGATGCACGTGCAGATATAGCTTGTAATGGACTATATGGAAATATGTTGGCGCGGTCCTTTATGGACATATGCTGTTTTAATACTCTTGCACCATCATATTCTTCAGAACGGGTAAAGGAACCATTTAAATACCACGAAAATAGGAAGAATGCGAAATACGCGGAACGTATAGCAAAGATAGAAAAAGGATCTTTTCATCCTTTAATTTTTTCGACCGTAGGAGGTATTGGATATATCGCAAACCAGGTGTTGAAGCAAATTGCAACTCGGATGGCAGCAAGAATTTCAGATATGTATGGACAATATATAAGAAAACTAAGAAGCGGTATCTCAATCAAGATAGTAAAGGTGGTTTCCTTCACGATAAGAAGGAAATCAAAATAACTATAGAGAAATCACAAACTAAAATTTAAAAATAATTAATGAATTGTTTTCGTGAATTGCAGGCCCATTTGCGGGAACCTTTTATTGTTTAAAAAAATTTTTTTTTTATTTTTTTTTAGATAAAGATAATTTATTTACAAAGCCAGCGCAATTGAGTCACAAATAAAAAATAAAAAATATTACTATTCAACAATGTTTATTATATTTTCTTGATTTTGTATCACCATAGTTCACGTGGAACAAAAATTTTCACTCTTGGTGAACGAAAGCAGCGTGAAACCATTTTTGCTGTACAAATGCTCAAATTATTTCGCAACTCAGAAATCACATCAGCGTAGGATTCGCCACTATTGACAGATAGTTTGTGTGCTAGTGTTCGTAGCAAACCAGAAGCAGATGGTCCAATTGCACCATTGGTCGCCATTATAAAGGGACAGAAAATACTACGCTCAATGTCAATTATTCTTTCCTCGTATTTTGAACGTTTTCTCTTCTCATGGTAATGAAATACCGACTCTATTGATTTCGATTGAGAGGATGAAGCATGATTATTAAATAAACTGACGTCAACAAACGTCCGCTCCATCCTTTCTCCGAACAAGCCACTGCATACTATATCTGCACGCGCTGCACCATCACGTGTTGTCACTGCTGATGTAAATATATGATTTGTAGGAACGGGGTTCAACTGTGGTTCTACTCCAACACTTTTGCACACCTTCGTGAGTTTTGCAGTCAAAATGTCACGAATCTCGTTATGTCGTATGATCGGAATAGCGCCTCTTCTACACGATAACGCATGTGTTGTCGTTAAGTCTTCCTCACACGCACACTTCATGGGAAGGTTGTCTGGAGTCCAGTTATACCGAGCTGCTAAAGCATCGTGGAATTCATCATTAGATAAGTGCCAACCCTTTAAACTAATCGGTCTTGTTGTTAACCAATTTGATGCCCCTTTCATACTCGCGTAATCCAGCAACATCTCCAATTCTGGTGATGTGTCTGTTATCCTTTGTTTCAATTTCTTCAATTTTCTTTCATTTACTATCTTTATGTTTTCCCAAATATCAAGTTCAGGTTCTGATTGGCTGGACAACTCCATATTGACTGATAGCTGTAGTGAACACTTGTACTGATCCTCACTATCCTCAACCGGATCTCGAATTCCTAACCCTCCACTCGATATGGGTAGCGCATATACCATTTCAAAAACATGTGACATATTCTTATTGGTTAATGCTTTCACTAATGTCTGGAATATCTCTGTTCGCAATTTCTCCAACGAAAAGCGAGTGCATTTAGTTGTCCTCAATAAATGCAGCCATTAATAATAATAATAATTTTTTTTTAATATTTTTTTTTATTTTTGTAGCCAGACGCTAGAATTGTAAAACATGACAAATCATAAATGTATTATTATTAATTTATCAATTATTTAAAAAAAATATAATAATAATAATAATAATGCAGCGATTTATTTCCCATTTCGCCTTTCGGCTGGGCAATTTCGCCTTTCGGCTGGGCATTTCGCCTTTCGGCTGGGCTTGGTTAATGCTTTCACTAATGTCTGGAATATCTCTGTTCGCAATTTCGGCTGGGCAATTTCGCCTTTCGGCTGGGCATTTCGCCTTTCGGCTGGGCTTGGTTAATGCTTTCACTAATGTCTGGAATATCTCTGTTCGCAATTTCTCCAACGAAAAGCGAGTGCATTTAGTTGTCCTCAATAAATGCAGCCAATAATAATTTTTTTTTTTTTTTTAATAAATAATATTTATTCCGAATGTACAGAAAATAAGGTTCCCTCAAATGGGCCACTACTGTCATAATTCGTAAATGTACAAAAGTTATGAAACATTCCAACGTAGAAAGAAAAAAAATAATGCATTCATCCAATTGAAGCTATTCCAGTCACCGTGTTCCCCATGGGCCGAGTAAATTCACCGATTCGTGATCGTGGAGCCCGCATGCAGCAGGAAATAGAACGCGCGAGAATTATACTAAATCGTGTTCGTATAAGCGAAATCATATCGCTATAGCTTCGTTGCAGTTTGGAGGACATCCTTGCAGCGATTGTCTGCATCAACCGTTTCGCTGTCGGACCAAAGCCTCCAGTAGCTGCAAGGACAAACGGTATGAAAGACGAGTGTTCAATTTCACTAATTCGTTCCTGATACTTTGCTCTTTTCCGATTCTCGTGGTATTCGAAACTTGCATCGACAGTCCTTAGGTGATAAGATGGAGCCAAGTTGTTGAAGACGCAGACATCTATGAATGTCCGCTCCAACCTACCACCGAATAGACCGCCGCATACAATATCAGGATGAGCATCTTCTCCCCGGACTGTGGTCGGGCACTGAAATACAAAGTCATTTGTAACGGGCTGGAGTGCGGGCTCAATCCCGACGCCGTTGCATATTTCAGATAAGGCGGAGGCCAAAACATCCCTTACCTCATTGTGACGAATAATTGGGAGAGCCCCTCTTTTGCACGACAATGCATGGGTTAGACAGATATCATCTCCACATTCGCACTTTTTCGGTAGACTAGATAAGGACCAGTTATACCTTGCAGCAACCGCATCCTGAAATTCGAATTTTGTCATGTTAAATCCCGACGCTTTAAGAGGACTCGTTTGAAGCCAACTTGAAGCCCCTTTGACCGATGCATACTGTAGAAGCTTGACTGTTTGAATTGAAGCACGTTCACGTAAACCAACCAATAGTGAAGCAGAACGTAATCTGTTGTCGCTAGCAATATCTTTCAGAGCTTGGGTTTGTAGCCTATCTACTTCGAGAATATTATCCGACTGATCAAAAGCTCTGCACAATTGTTTTGACGCGTTCAGCACGTATGGAGCGTCTACGCAAGGATCTCGAAATCCCATACCTCCGAAACTCAAAGGGAGACTACAAATCAACTGCTCAGTTTCGTCCAGTGTGTGCCCAAATACATCGAAAGCGAACTGCCCAAATATTAGCTGTCTAATTTCAGAGAACCAACCTGGATCACATTGGGTTGTCCTGCATAAATGTAACCACTTTGATTGACAGGCTTTGACAAAGGCGACATATGCTGACTGGGCATCATGCTTTGCCGCATTGGCAAGTTTCCTGATCAAACAAGACCATTTGGATATGAGCTCACCACTCATATTCTTGACAAATTCGGCGTCTCCAACAGGTGATCCTAGCAGTTTGACACCCCTTGTCTCAATACGGACGTTGTATTTTTCAAATCGTTTTTCGGTTTCTTCTAGCTGTTCAGAATGAATCATCACAATTGATTTATTGGCGTTAACAAAGTAGCCATGCTGATGACCAAATGATTCGAGTAGGTCCCAAACTCGAGTAACGTCCTCTAACGACCCCATAAAATTTGCGTCGTCCGCATACCAATACTGACTTACGTGCGGAACTGACTCGCGAATTCGATGAATAATTGCCAGCGAGGACACTGCAAAAGCAGCCATAGCTAGAGGATCCCCTTGTGTAAATCCTTCTTGGGATCGCAAAGAACGGCCACAACATACTAACTTTGACGGCTCTGAATACGTATTATGCAGAATACACTCAAGAGCAGGACAAATAAAAGGAACGTTAGCTAGTACAACCTTCCGATTTGCCGTATTGAATGCGTTCTTTGCATCCACGGAAAGTAACACATACTGATCATTGACCGTGATAGTCTCGGAAACTCTGTGTATGATGTACTCCATTCCACCGCGCTGTCCACTACACATTTGAACATGCCCAGACACTGCCTGAAGATCCTTTCCTATTAAGCTCATAATTACCTTTCCCACAATACGGCGAACTATCTCTCCTATGCCAATAGGGCGCACGCCTGGGTTCTTATCAAGAGCCACAAGACGGCTTACTGTAAAAGCATCCAGAATAGATGGGTCAACACGTTCACTTGCTATCCGAATTGCAAAAGAAGCAATGGCGTCTGCTAGTTTTCGTGAATGAGGACCAAATGAACTGATCATTCGTCTGAAAGCAACAGCATCCACTCCAGATGGACCGGCGCAGCCGTGAGTCCTCATTGCTGCTTTGAGTATGATCTGCCCATCGATTGCAGAGAACACAACAGCGTGATGAGGCATGCAGCCTGGTAGAGGAACATTCAGGATTGATTCTTTATGGATAGGCTTTCCTGGCGGGTGTAAGTCCAATAAGATATCGTATATAGTTACTCCGTCAATCTCATCGTCAGGTTTGAGTAGAGGCAGAGACGCATATTGAGAATCTAACGTCCGAATAGCGGCATGTGTTTTTCCAGACTGCATCAGCCTAGAGAACACTCCACTCTCATTTTGATTTGTAATACGAACACTCTTCGTCAAGCCTTGAACTACTTTCTGTTGCAGAGCAAAAGCCTCTTCAAATAAATCATGGATTTGTTTATCTGCCCACATTTGAGTACGCCTCTCTAGGGTTTTCCGAATAACTGCGGCTTTTCGGGATGGGATTCGCTGCAATATGAGCTGACAAATAACTGTAACTTCTTTGAGCGCGATACCTTCATTTGCAGTACCCTCACCAACATCCAAGTACCTCGAAGCCAATAAGTCTATGAACCGATTGCTAGCTTGGCAAATGGGTAAAGATAGTAGATTCGGTTTCCAAAGAATGACTTTATTGTACATAAAATTAATAGAATCTTCATAGCTGCATGGCATCCTTTCAGCGGACAGGCGATCATTGAGTAAATCGCGACTGGCAGCGGTCGGTCGGGGGTTTAAAGACACATGGTTAATTGTACGGACATCCTCCTGGATGAGCGCTATGGAATTAGCCGGCTCTTTAACTGTGGTTACGTGGCTACTGGTTGAGCAGCTAGTGGAATGGTCAACTATTATCGGTGAATTTCCTCGGTTGGTGCAGTTCGTAGCGGCACAGTCCGTGCAATATGTGCTTGCCTTTGCGCATTTGCATCCCTTGCAGACTGCGTTCTGCCCGTTGCATCCACAGCATCTGGGTGAATTTCGAGGTTTGCCTTTTGTCATTTCGAGGTCAACTTAAATAGCGCACCCCGGGATGTGCCCTTGGCGTACGGCTTCGTTGACTGTTAGATGTCCAAATGTAAAAAATTGTAGGTTTACTTGTAGTTCTTTGTAATTTGTGTATGTATATAGTTATTTGTTAACAGCTTAGAATTTCAAACTCTTTTTTAAATAATTTATCAATTATTTAAAAAAAAATATAATAATAATAATGCAGCGATTTATTTCCCATTTCGCCTTTCGGCTGGGCAATTTCGCCTTTCGGCTGGGCATTTCGCCTTTCGGCTGGGCTTGGTTAATGCTTTCACTAATGTCTGGAATATCTCTGTTCGCAATTTCGGCTGGGCAATTTCGCCTTTCGGCTGGGCATTTCGCCTTTCGGCTGGGCTTGGTTAATGCTTTCACTAATGTCTGGAATATCTCTGTTCGCAATTTCTCCAACGAAAAGCGAGTGCATTTAGTTGTCCTAATAATAATAATAATAATAATAATTTTTTTTTAATTATTTTTTTTTATTTTTGTAGCCAGACGCTAGAATTGTAAAACATGACAAATCATAAATGTATTATTATTAATTTATCAATTATTTAAAAAAAATATAATAATAATAATAATAATGCAGCGATTTATTTCCCATTTCGCCTTTCGGCTGGGCAAAATTTAAAATACAATAAATTAAATCAATTACTTGAAATCAGAAATCCGGCGTCTGAACATTTAGCGTACGTTGTTATAGATTAATTCTGAAGTTTGAAATCGGGCCATGAGTGCAACGGTGCGCAAGAAAGAAAAAAAATGTTAAGCATCAATCAAAGTTAGGCGATTTCCTAGTCCTCCTTTGTCGACTTGTTCTAAAGGCCACGAAGATAATACGGGGCATGCGAAAGCATGCAAAAGAGCTGAACACTCTTTTGAGCAAAATCGACAGCGACAGTGAGTCGAGCGAGAGTGAAAAGGGAGTCGAATTGAACAAAATTTGGCGTGGTAGCCGTCTAAAGATAAACGCCAAACCAGCGGACGCTTTTGGTATCTTGGATTTCTCCAAGCTGATTGAGTATAAACAGGCGTCAAAAAGATATCTGGATCTAGGCTAAGTATTTTGTTATCGAATAGCCGTCGGGCTTCCAAATACGCTGTGGTTTCACCAAGGCGAAATCGATTGCAAAGTTTGACCGAGAGTGGTATCGATTTACTAAGCACCGCAACAGCTGTAGAAGAACACTTCGATGATACTCCTAATAACCTTTTTAGGTAGCGCCAAAAACATTTATCAATGATCTGAAAATCTCCTAAGGTCAAATCCGACCAAAAGCATCGAATCCCGTAACTCAGAATCGGAAGCAACATCACATCAAAGTATTTGATCGCGCCTTCGAAGGACATAAGACCAAGCTTCGATGCCGTATAAGCTGACGTTACAACTTTCGCCGATTGGCGCAATAAGTGGCTTCTGAAACACCACCGAGATGAGAGTTCAAAGCCTAGATATCGATACGAATTAACAAATTCTATCGATGTTGCATTCAGAAAAAGCACATCATCACGACAGCGGGGCCCACCTCGCCGAAATTTTATAATTTTCGTTTTGGAAGTGTTGATCACTATTTTATTTGTCAGACAAAACTCAACGAGAGCTGTAATGGCTGATTGTGCTGAGCATCTATCCAACGTTATTAAGGCAAGATCGTCAGCATATAAAATTGGCACTACATTGGAAGCGGCGAAACGAACATGATCTGGGAGATCCATCAAGAAGAAGGAAAATAACAGCGGGCTGAGAGGATCTCCTTGCTGGACTCCACGACTAGCAGTCAAAGGGCCCGAATAATTAACTCCGTCGTAAATGCGCATCGAACTAGGACGCAATATTCTTTCAAGAAGAAATAGAAAGTCTCCATGAACATTTACTCTCTCATGAAGCTTGGTTAATAGCAAGGTTCTATCAATCGAGTCGAACGCTTTCGCAAAATCAACAAAAATGCTATACAAAGATGAATGCTTATCAAAAGTATCGAGAACAAGTGACCGAAGAACTGAGAGAGCACTCATAGTAGAATGATTTATACGAAATCCATGTTGCTCTGGAGGAAGAAGAAAACTACGAAATCTCGACAAACGTACGGCCATCAAATTAGATAGAACTTTATACGAATGATTTAGTAGAGCTATCCCTCTATAAGAATCTCGACACGAAGGATCTCCCGAACCTTTGAACAACACTTTGATAATGCTGTCACGCCAGCCATTTGGTATAGGCCAACCCCTAAGAATCGCGTTATAAAAGAATATCCAGTAGTCAGCGACCAATCCGAAAGTCTGATTAATATGTTCAACACACAGTTGATCAATTCCAGCAGCCTTTCTAGTAGCCATATTAGAGAGACAGCTCTTAATTTCAGCTAGGCTAAAGGGAGAATTGAGCGGATCATGGTCCGTGATAGGACAATAGAGATTGCATTCTTTAGGATCGAAGGAATTAGAATTAGACGAAGCCAAAATTTCAGCGAAATGCTTGCGCCAATCTTCTAAAGGAAACTTAGAGGCAAGTTTACAAGTTTTGGGGCGTGCTAGCCATGGAGCGACCTCAGCTCTTAGAAGCATTATCTGTTCTTCTCGTCTAAGCACATTCAGCCTGAATTGTCTAGTACTCTTATTATAAGATCTACGCAGAGTCACAAAATCCGTCCTGGACAATGAAAATTCATTAGTCTTGTAGAATGAGAGTAGCATCCTCTGCAAAATTTTTAAATGGTTTGGTAGTCGATACGATCGGCTTCCATTATGTCGGATATTATTACACGCGCGTAACAGTGTTTGGTGAAGCATAGTGTAACTGGCCGCTAGATCACCACCCAACAAGAGTCGCTTAGATTCATTCAAATGACTAAAGTTAATGGCGTCGACAACGATCCGCCTACTCTTGGGTTGGACGGGACAAAAATCACTTAGTGAAGTTGAGAATTCTTCAATGACACAAATTACCGGTTTATGTTTTCGTCGTAAAGCCCATGCTACATCGAAATCTAAGCATGTATCATGAATACCAACGTTCGAGAATATTAAATCTAGACAGCTCCTAGTTTCACCCATTTCATAAGTCCAACCCTCGATAGGAACGTGAAGAGTTAGATTGTGCGAAAAGAAGAATTCCTTTAGTAAATTAAGCTTCAGAGGGGATCTAGAAGAGGTAGCGTTGAAGTCACCGGCAACAACTATGGGTTTATTACGAGATGAGTTTAAGAGAATCTCAGACAACTCATTAATAATATCAGAAGCGTCTAACGACGGCTTGAAGTAGCAGGCGATAATGACAATGCTCGGAAAGTCCAAATAAACTGAATTCTCGAATGTTTTGTAAGACCACTCACTAAAAGAACCATTGATTGCCAAAATAACACCTCCACTAGGTCGACCGCGATCACCAAGAGTGGCCAGAATTTCAAAGCAATAAAATGAGTTTAATTTTACCGGCGATGTTGTGAAAGTCTCCAATAGAACTGCAATATCAAAGGAGGTCAAATAACTAGCAAATCCTTCATTCATAAGAGTTTCAAGACCTTCCACGTTAAATAATAAAAGACGACGAAGGCAAGAATCTGACGCTGCACGAGGAAAAGTTTGTGATTGTCATATGAGGGGCAACTGTGACTGCCCTATCCCATTTTCCCCAGTAGATGATTCCAAACGTGTTCCTAAGCGTACCACTTTATTGTTACGGATCACAAAGCGAACTGACGTATTGTTTTCCCTCGCCACCTTAAGTTGATCGAGAAGGATGTTACGCGCATCACGTTCCGCTGGGGAGAGGTCAGCACTGACGTATACATTTTGGAAGAGCTCAGAGTCTTTTAAGCATCTTCCTCGCTTCAGAATTAATGTACTAACCGCTTCGTTAGTTGTGAGTAAAAGCCAGGGTGGTGAATCACTCTTCTGAGCCCGAAAGCGGTGCACCCTAATCGAAATATTTTTGTCCAGATGAATGTCCAACGATGCAAGCAACGCCTGAACATTCTCCACCTCATTAGAAGCAACCGGTAGACCTCGAATAATAACGTTACGAGCTCTACGAGCCTGTCGATCAACTTCCTGAATAACCTCGAGAGGAGGAGCATCCTTCGACAAACTATTGGCAGCTAGAACAGATCGTGTGACCATACGTTGTACTACGTTGGAAAACGATAGAGGCTTGCCAACCGAAGTATCTGGATGACTTAGTACTGCGCTAACCCCTTTAGTCGATGGTGCCTCCGAAATGGCAAATAACTCTTTTATCCCGTGTTCAAGTGTTTCTATGCGTCTTGTGTTGTTTTGAGCTACGTCGATCAAATTCGAAACCTTCTTGGCAGCACACTGGCCGCATAAGAAGTCACGAAGAAAGAACTCTCTGGATACATTTCTTGGAGCTTTAACGGAAGAACGTAACAAACAACCCTCCGAAGAACATTCCATGAACAACGTGACGTAAATCTCGGTATCAAGATGTAAACTGGGAACAACCTGGGAAGCAAGAGAAATAACTCTGTCCGAAAGACTTTCACTAGGAGCTGCAGGGTCTACTGTATCTAAGCATGGGGAACTCACAAGGCGATTACCACAACGTTGTGCCGGAAAGCAATCACGACAAGCTCTACCCGCCTTGACACACACACAATTCTTGCACACCGCATGCGGCCCATTGCATGAACAACATCGATCTGGAACTGTCATTGTTGCTCCAAATTTGTGCAAGTAATCGCTCGTTGTCCACAGAAGTTCGATGTAGTGAACAGTCGACGATTGTCGATATTAACACGCAGTTTGATTGTATAAGTTCGTTGTAGTGAAACGAAGTTCGTTGCAGAAGTGCGGCGTAGAAGTTCGTTGTTAGAAGTTCGTTTATCCTCGAAGTGCGGAGTAGAAGTTCGTTTATTCTCGAAGTGCGGAGTAGAAGTTCGTTTATTCTCGAAGTGGGCGTAGAAGTTCGTTGTGAAGTGGAGGTTCGTAGAAGTTCGTTATTCTCGAAGTGGGCGTAGAAGTTCGTAGAAGTTCCTTGAAGTACGTAGAAGTTCGTAGAAGTTCGTTATTCTCTAAGTGGGCGTAGAAGTTCGTAGAAGTTCCTTGAGTTCAGTATTTGTTTTCAGAAATTTGCATTTTAGAGAATTTGTATGTTTATCAGAAACTGTATGTTATTTAATTGTAAGTACTTTAATAATCAATTCTTTTTTAACGTTATTATTAACGTTAAAAAAAGTTAATTTTAACGTTTTAACTATCATTATTATTAATAATAATAATAATTTTTTTTTCAATAATAACAATTTATTAAAATTTTAATTTGTACAATTAAGGTTCCCACAAATGGGCCTCTATACATTTAAAATAGTGGTATAAATACCATAACACAAACATATTACTCTGATAAAACAAGTCCTGCTCGAAGATACGAAGTCCGCTGAAACTGAACACGTGGACATCTAAGCGTCGCAGAGCAAATTTTCGCAAGACACATACTAATATATGTCCTGATTGATGATATCGTGACGGCGTATTCGCTTTTTTGTTGTTCAGCGATTTTTAGAGCCAATGATTTAATACATGCTTGTGCACTCTTGCCAGCTCCGCCCGTAGTCGCCCAAATAAGGGGACAAAATGAGCTGTGCTCTATTGTATGTATCCTTTCTTCGTACTTGGCACATTTTCTATTTTCGTGGAAAGTGAAAGTGGCATCTGTTGACTTTTCGCAATAGGACGGAGCATGATTGTTGAAAACGACTACATCAAAAAATGTACGCTCCATATTCCCACCGAACAGTCCATTACCTACTATATCAGCTCGAGCATCATCTTGTCTGGTTGTTGTACTAATATTGAAACTGATGTTTTCAGGAACTGGAGTCAGAGATGGTTCTGCAAACACATTCCAACAGACTGTGTTCAACTTCTTAACCAAAAAGTCTCGAAGTTGATTATGACGGATGAATAATAATAATTAGCAAAAGATTTAAGATATATCGGAGGCAATGATTCTGGTTATACTGGCCTTGTCGATTTAAGATTATTCTGTTCGCGTCATACATCCTCATCGGAAAATAAATCAAAAATACTAGAAAATGATTAAGCAGGAATATTCGCTATTTGTGAGTTTGAGTGTTGCGAAATCAATTTGAAATGATTGGCAAAGGCATTAGCGATGTCACTGTTTGAAGTTTGCCTACTTCAACAAAGAGCTTGGATTAAAGACAGATTGTTGAGCAAATCGCTCTTTAAAATTTCGTCGTTTTGCCGTTTTAAGAATGTAAACTGGTTGTAGACAGTAATAAAGGAATTGTGAGCTGAATAACGCCGAAGCAAATCCAATAATACCGTTTGAAATGTTTCCATGCGCTATTGATACCCACTACAAAGGGATTTAGCCAGCATACGATGGAAGAGCACTGACGAACTAAAGGCACATTTGTTTTAAAATATTGAATTGAATTTGAATGAAAATTACGAATGAAGTGTAGTGAAATGCAGGAATCTAAAAGGATAATGCAGTGATCCGATGCTTTTAACGGTTCGAGATATGTAACTTTTTCTAAGTTGTTTATCAGAAGTAAGGAATAAATCTAGTAAAAACCGTTGATTCCCAGTAAAACGTGTGAAATGACGCATATGTTCAACAAGATTAAGATTATTAATAAAATTAAGTAGTTCGTACGAGAAACAATCACAGCCGGGTTCAGGTGTATAATTTTCTCAGTCTACATGTGACATATTCAAATCACCTATAAGGAGGAGATTGTGCAAATTGGTATAACGATACATATCAGTGATAATGTAATTAGCTGTAGCATAAGGGCTACGATAAATAAGACCGACGACGATTGATCGACGATTGGGTAGAGATATAGCGATCCATAAAGTGTCAATATCGTCAGATGATTTTGCTTCAAGTAATGTCACCACAATACTGTAAAAAAATAGATTTATTTTACGTGGCAAATGGGTGCTGGCGCACGCTTACATGACCACGAAGAAAAAACAAGCAAAAGTCTGAATAATGTGTCGAGAAGGTGAAAACGGAACAATTTGAATGTGATAAAGGAGGGATCGCAACAAACGTCGAGAGGGAGCTGACTTCAGGCAAGGGGGCAGAGACGAGGAAGGATCGGAAACCGTACTTGTTAGAGTAATTGGGAACGTGGAGTAAATGGGAATGACGGAAGCGCAGCGATAAAGAGGTGGAACGAATGTTGTCTAAGAAAGAAAGGTTGATTAACGATGGGGAGCTGACTATCGGGCCGACGTGTGCTACCGGCTTGATAGCACACGTAACTTGATAATTCAACTTCACTATCAGTAACATCAGAATATATCCAAGACTCAGTAAACGTAGCCAACATAATATCAGTGCTATATACCCTTGGTCTCAGCTCATCGATTCGCTGTTTAGAATACAGCGAATGTTAGAGTAAAGTATCATACAGCGATAATCTTTTTTATTCCTTTCAATATTAACAATTCGCTGCCGTATACCGTTGATAGTGACCACAACGAAGATTTATGCTCTACTATATTATATGATGTACTTGTAAATCTATTCGTAGTTACTGAATACGCATAGGTAGCGTCAGATGAGAACCCATATGTGGTTCCAATTGAACCCACCGAATTTACGTTTCCTGTCGCACGACTTGAAAATTCTGAATAGACAAGGTATTCTCTTCGTCTTTAACGTGTTGCCTTATAAGTTTTTTGGCTTGACGAAGTTGATTACGCTCATTATTATTAATTGACAACAAATTGAGCCGAGGCTCTTTACAAGTTGATTCACAAAATAAAAATAATAAAAAGAATAAGAGTCGATTTGTCCCTCCCTCATCAGATGAACAACTGAAAATCCCACAGTTGTCTTGAGAAGGAAGGGTCATCATCCAGTAGAGAGCAAAAACTTGAAGCAGTAGACGACAAAACGGTCGCACTCTGAAGCGAATTTTAAGATCGTACGACTCGATTGGCAAAGCAGGAAACTGCATGCATGTACCTTTGTGTTTTCAGCATCAGGGGGTGTCCACGAAGAGAAGGTTGACCTCTCAGCTGCAGTAGATGTGACAGTGGATGATCTTTAGTATGCAGAATTTTCCAAAAAGAGAGAGATCACGCTTGTCACGGATATATCGCAGACAAGGCATATTTAATATCTGGAGGTGTTTGGCGTAGCCAAAAATATGCAGCCCTGACACTAATTTAGTTGTTGATCTGAACACTTTCTCTAATGCACGACGCTCATAAGTAGTTTCGGGATAACAAGCTGGCGATGCGTATAAGATATGGCTCAAGAAAAACGCATTTGCTAAGGTATGGTAACATAACGGATCTATGCCTATCAGAGCTCGACGAGTATGTCATATTAAGCGTTTTGTGATGTAAGACACGTAGTTTGAATGCTTTTGATTGAATAAGTCAGCACACACTTCCCTTGGAACACCTAACAACACTGGAAATGGACTAGACAGCGACTCACTTACTAATACGACACTCTCAATAAGACGCGTGTGATTAACTGAGTCGAACGCTTTTGAGAAATCAAAGAAAATGACATCAACTGGTATGTATACCTTGATCATAATAGTGATACCAATTTTCACGTGCATGTACAAGATTACTAGTCGTGGAATAACCTTTTCAAAAGCCATGCTGTACTGGGTTCAAAATTAGAAATCTATCTAGAAATTCTATTATTCGTCGCTTAATCAATCTCTCTAGCACACGACAACACACGCAAGTGAGACTAATAGGCCTATAATTGTCAATGGACGAACTATCCCCTTTCTTATAAATAGGACAGATAATGGAATTCTGCCAATCAGAAGGAACAACGTTAAAAGCAACAGACGCAGAGAAAATATTGTAAAGCGGATGACATATTATGTCAGCGATGTTGCGCAGATATACGGGCGGTAAGCCATCTGGACCCGCACCTGCTTTGCATTTAAGTTTCCGAAGCTCTTGGAGAACATCATCACATCGGAAGAGGTCGCTGGTGTCATTTCCGGGCGATTCAAATGTACACGGATCACCCATTGTCACATCCTTATGGTCAAGATTCAAAGAATGGAAATGATTTCTAAACATATTTGATATCCGCAAAGAATCAGTTATGAATTTCCCATCGTCACGTTGAATACAATTTAAAGGTTTACAGCGCGTATGCTTAGCAGTCACATACCTAAAGAAAGAGCGGGGATCACGGTGACAGTTTATACTTAGCTGTTTTTTTAAAGATCGCCTACCAGTTCGCTTCATGGACGTAACGAGGTTTCGCCATTTCTTATAAGTGCTGAAATTAGCTCTGTCTTTACGATAGTCATTAAAGGCCTTACGTCTCATCTTTAAAGCATGTTTTATGTCGCTATTAAACCAAGGCGGTGAGATCGATGTCAAACAGTGTTTACTCTGAAGAGGTGAGAAACGATTAAGGAGGTGGTACAGAGTATCACTGAAAAACTGTCATGAATATTCGACATGAAAGTAACTAGTTCCTAAGCCTAGTCATCAGCTTTCGAAATGATTGGCGTAATAAATATACCACATTCAATTGTTTCGACTCTTTCGAAGTACTTCGAAATTTTTTCATGGAATTCAAATGCGTATGACGTAATACTCACTATGGTATATATAATAACATTACGACTTCTTATAACGTTTTATCTTGAATTGCACGAAAGAGTATGCTATTTGCTAAACAGGTCTTCACATGCACACTTTCAGCTATCAAATATCTCATCGAGACCATATTGTACGTAAATCTCTTCAAAATGGTATTGATTTAGTAGATATCCCATTAATTTAATGGTGCGGATTTGGGTCTAACTTAATCAACATACTGGGGTGCATGATTCAGGATATTTGGCCATTTCGTTGAGTTGCCACGTGGCATCTTGTCTTTTAGTTTGACGTTAAAATCTTGTCCATTTTCGTATTATGTTTGACAGTAAGTGATGAGCGCCATCTTTTTCAGCTGTGCCGATGATGCTGTTGTTCACTTCTGATGTATTTTTAAAATGATCGTATTAATAAGAGAAATTATCCGCGAGATTATAAAGCTAAATACATGTTCAAGTTCAGGAAATATCGCTCAGGTATTGTGTCGTTGAAGTCGGTTGTGACTATATCCATTATGGCTGAATTATCACGTGTTATCACTTCAATATAAAGAACAGGAAGTTACTACTAAATAATTACTACTATATATATTATTTACTATAAAGAACAGGAAGTCACTTTCTGAACAGGAAGTTACTACTTCCTGTTCAGAAACAGGAAGTAGTAAGAACTCTTTACCGGCTTTGTAAACTGCTTTATTATTATACTATGGTATAATAGTGAATGGCAGGCAAGGAGTGTTAAGCAAGATATGTGGATGTGTGGTGGAAGCGTAGGAGACGTATGAGCACTCGAACGACAGAGTTGATGATGCGTTGTCGGGGTAGGATGATGGATTTTGGAGAATTAGCGAAAAGGCTGAGGCAGTAATCGATTTTAGGGAAGATAAGCGATGAAAGAAGAGACATACAAGAACGGAAGTCGATAAGGAGGCTCGATATTTCAGAAACAGAAAGTAGTAACAACTCTTTACCGGATTTGTGAACTGTTTCATTTATTAGATTCACTATGGTATATCTCTAACTGCAGTGTGACACATTATTATGATTCCTACTCAACTGGTAAGAGATAATCTCTGAGAGGCTCGCAAATCTTATTCAAATCGTCCCTATCCTCTCCAACAATAACATCATCCTCTCCTCACGATCTCGCCTTTCTTTTCGACTCAGAACTCACATTCACTATCAATATTATCTTGCACTTTAAGCCTCACCCTCACAGTCGCTTGCACCGGGCACCATGGTTTGACATCCAATGCCTACACTCAAAGCGTCGACTCCGTCATGCTTTTCGGGTTTATCACCGCTATTTCAAACGTAATATCCGCTCCCTCATTCCGTCTCACTGTGATTCCTATCTAGCTCTTCTCCGGTGTCATCTCAACTACTGGCAACAAAATAATCATTTCATTCAACTCGCAATCTCTCTGGCATATTTTTAACTCAATCATTGCTCGATTCTCTTTGTCTTGCAACATCAATCCCCATGATTGTTCGTTATTTCTTAAGACCAAAGCATCCACGTTGCTCTCTGACACCCAGTTCCATCCCATCTCACTTCCCCGGCTCGCCTCATCCTCACAGAACTCTTTCATCTTCTCCATGCATCACCTGCCGTATTTCGTCCCCTTTTTAAGAAACAATCGCACGACCTCTTCCTTTTAGCTTTCGACCCATTTCACTCCACCCTACTTATCTAAGCTCTAAGAATGGATCATCTTTATACAGATCAACATTAATCTCTCTTCATCCAATATGTACCCTCTTTTCAAATCCGCTTTACGCACAAATCACTCAACCGAAATTGCCTGCGTGAAAGTTTACAACGACCTAATCATTTCTCGTGACAAGGATCTATATAGAGTTATCATATCCATCGTCCACTCATCCGCCTTCGATATCATCGAACACTCCATTCGCCTTTATCGCTTTCGTTATGATTACGGCGTTTTTTCCTCCTCTGTAGTTTGGTTCGCCATATATCTAATCAACCATTATTTTCGCGTATGTTCAAATTCATCATCCTTCCCTTTCATCCCTACTTTCTGCGGGGTCCCACAAGGTTCAGTCTTAGGACCCCTGCTTTTCTCTCTTCTACCCGGCGATCTCTCTCCATTTACCAAACCTAACTCCTTAAACGTCATGAAATACGCCGATGATATACTTATCTATGATCATGCACACGTCCATCGCATACACGACATAGGCATTTCTGTCTCAAACTGCCTTTCTTCTATCTACAAGCGTCTCTCACATATTCATCTCGTTCTAAACCCCGACAAGTCAAAATAATGTGGATCCTCCCCCGTCAACCAAACAAATTTCACCATGTATCTTTTGCCTCATCTATCATTCGATAGTCCACAATCTCATTTTCTTAGGATTCCATTTCGATGATTACCTTTCCCTTATGCCCTTATTCCGTGACAAGGTTCTCTCGTCTAACTTAATTCTCCGTGACATCCGTCGTATCCGCTCCCTTATTGACTTCCGCTCTTGTATGTCTCTTCTTTCATCGTTCCTTTTCCCTAAAATCGATTACTGCCTTAGTATTTTCGCCAATTCTCCGAAATCCATCATCCTACCCCTACAACACATCATCAACACCGCCGTTCGAGTGCTCCTACGTTTCCGTCGCTTAGTCCACAAGTCCACACATTTTGCCCAACTTACCTGTCCCACCATCTATATCCGCATATAACTCCACATTCTTCTAGTAACTTTAAGTCTCATCTCTGTCGGCTTCCCATCGTTCATTAACCTTCCTTTCTTAGGCGACACTCGTCCCACATCTATATAGCTGCGTTCCCGTCATTCCCTCTTACTCCATGTTCCCAATTACTCCAACAACTACGATCACCGATCGTTCCTCATAGCCGCCCTCCTCGCCTGGAATCAGCTACCTCTCTACGTCCGCCGCTCTCATTCTAAATTCACATTCAAATACATACTCAGTTCCCATCTTCTCGACACATGGACTTAGAGTTTTTGTTGTGGTAATGTAATCGTGCGCCGTTACGGATTTGTCGCGTAAAAATAAATCCTGTTTTTCTTTTTTAAATCATATTTATATTTTCAAATAATTTTTTTGACTATACGATTAAAGGCATTATTTGCGGCGATTGTAAGCAAAATGTTTTATCCCATAATTTAAAGTCTTCACGTATATTGTGATTGACTGTTTCAGTGCCACATTCTAATAAGTACATCACTTAGCTAATTATGCTACTCGAATATAATGATTATGAATTATTTCCACCTACGCTTCGGCAATTATACTTTAAAGAACTTATCCTACTCTTTAATTCTACCATTCCTCACATCGTTTGCCACCCTCTTTACTATCATTATCCTCTATGTCTCCCGTCGTCAAACCAAATCCCTCCAAGTCATCAACTGCCAGCTCTTCTATCGTGATCTCACCTACTCACGTCAGTCGTCCTCCTTTACGGAAGCGCTTTGTTTCTCGCGATCGTTGCCTCATTGTCACTAATATCACGCCTTCAAACTCCTTATCTCCACAAGCACGTCTAGACCAAGATGTTTCCGCCTTCAGATCCATCCTCTCGTCTAGTGTCCCTGCGGATAAACCATCCTTTTTCAACGACATTTCTCCTGTCGCATTCATCCGTCTAAACAAATCTTCTCAATCTAATCCTTCCCAGCCCCCTCTCCTAAAAATTGTTTTCAAGCATCGCTCTCACGCGTCTTCTGTCCTCTCTCAACGATTCAAACTCATGTCATCTTCAACTACTCGAATTTTCCCCGATTGCGTCCCTTCTGAAATCGCTCAAATCTCTTCAGCCCGCATCGAAAAACGCCGTCGCGAGGAAAACGGCGAAACATCACTCTCCATCCGAAATATAGACGGAAATTTTCAAGTTGTCCACACCCGTCCAAAAATTCGATGGCGCTCCATCTCTCCTATGTGTCTTCTCCACTAGAGTCTTTCGTTACAACAAACGGTTTCCACCTCGGTCTCCTCAACACTAGATCTATTCTCAATAAATCCGATCTTATCCTCAACCTATTCACATAGCAACCCATCGATATCTTCTGCCTCACCGAATCCTGACACTCAGATTCCGACGACATTTCCATTCGCCGTCTGCTCTCTACCGGTTGCTCCCTAGTCAAATCCGCCCGCCCCCTCAGCTCATGCCCTTCTAAATTCTCTAATCATGGTGGCATCGTCGCATTCGCGCGTCACCCCGCGTCTGTTCGCAAAATCAATCCCCCTTTCAGTCCTTGCTCTTTTGAATTGCTCATATGTCGTTATTCTAACCCGATCACTCTAGATCTCGCCATTGTATACCGTCCTGGTTCATCAGCTCCTACTGCCTTATTGTTTACCAAACTCGCTGACCTCCTTTCTCATTGTTCTTTGTCCTCAATCCCTTCACTCGTTCTAGGCGACTTCAATATCCGCCTAGACCGCCCATCTTCTAGGGATTCCATCCGGTTCATCAACATTCTATCCAACTACAATTACAAACTAATCTCCACTGCCCCACAAATATACTTGGTGGGGCACTCGACATCATCGCTGTCCCCGATCATTTTGCTGCCTACACCTCACTGTCCATCTCTGATCCTGGTCTATCCGATCACTTTCTTATCACCCTTGATCTCACTCGCAACCACACCCTCCTCACACACCTACAATCCTACGTCGCCCTTGGAGAAATCTTGACCTCTCCCTTCTCCGCTCTGCCTTACTCAAATCATCTCTATCATTACCCACAATAACATATTCATCTCCTCACGATCTCGCCTTTCGTGTCGACTCTGAACTCACATCCACTCTCGATATTCTCTTGCCCTTAAAGTATCATCCACACCGTCGCTTGCACCGTGCCCCATGGTTTGACATCCAATGCCTACTATCAAAGCGTCGACTCCGCCATGCTTTTCGAGTCTATCACCGCTCTCTCAGACGTGATTTCCGCTCGCTCACTCCGTTCCTCCGTGATTCCTATCTTGCTCTTCGCCGGTCTCATCTCAACCTACTACGTACCAAATGCAACTCCTTCTGGCAGCATAAAATCATCACTTCATTCAACTCTAAGACTCTCTGGCATACTTTTAACTCAATCCTTGCTCGCTCTTCTTCGCCGTGCAACATCAATGCCAATGATTATTCGTCATTTCTCCAGACTAAAGTATCCACGTTGCTCTCTCACACCCTGGTCTCCATCCTATCCCACTCTGCCCAGTCTAATCTCATCCTTCCGGAACTCTTTCATCTTCTCCCTGTCTCACCTACAGAAGTATCATATGTCCTCATGTCCTTGCCCAACAAAACCTCACCTGCCGATCCCCTGCCTACTCACATATTAAAATCTATATGCTCATCGATATCCCCATTTCTCACAACCTTGTTTAACTCGTCCATCCGCAGTCGTATCTTCCCTTCACACTGGAAATCCGCAATCGTTCGTCTCCTTAAGAAACAATCGCTCGACCCCTCCCTTCCTTCTAGCTATCGCCCCATTTCACTACTCCCTACTCTTTCAAAGCTCTTAGAACGCCTCATCTTAATACAAATCAACGTTTATCTCTCCTCATACAATCTATACCCTCCTTTCCAATCCTCTTTCCGCTCTAATCACTCGACAGAAATCGCATGCATAAAAGTGTACAACGACTTACTCATTTCTCGAGACAAGGCTCTATATAGTGTTCTCATCTCCCTCGACCTCTCCTCCGCATTCGACATTGTCGACCACTCCGTCCTCCTTTCTCGCCTTCGTTATGATTACGGCTTTTCTTCCTCCTCCGTAGCATGGTTCGCCTCATATCTATCCGACCGTTCCTTTCGCGTCTGTTCTAATTCATCATCCTCCCCGTTCATCCATATGTTTTGCGGGGTCCCACAAGGTTCAGTCCTAGGTCCCCTGCTTTTCTCTCTTCTGCTTGGCGATCTATCTCCGTTTATCAAACCTTACTCCTTTAAGGTCATGCAATACGCCGATGACATTCTAATCTATGCTCATGCACCCGCACATCGCATACACGATATCGGCATTTCTGCCTCCAACTGTCTTTCTTCTATCTACAAACGTCTCTCCAATCTCCATCTCGTTCTAAACCCGAAGAGTTCAAAATAATGTGGATCCTCCCCCGTAAACCTAACATATCTCCTCCCACTGTATATTTTGCCTCATCGATCATCCCCATAGTCCACAATCTCACTTTCTTAGGCTTCCATTTGATGATCACCTTTCCCTTAAACCCTTCGTCCGTGACAAGGTCCGCTCATCTAACTTAATTCTCCGTGACATCCGCCGTATCCGCCCCCTTATCGACTTCCGTTCTTGTATGTCTCTTCTTTCATCGCTTCTTTTCCCTAAAATCGATTACTGCCTTAGCCTTTTCGCCAATTCTCCAAAATCCATCATCCTACCCCTACAACGAATAATCAACACCGCCGTTCGAGTGCTCTTTCGTCTCCGTCGCTTCGACCACACATCCACATATTTTGCCCAACTCTCCTGGCCCACCATCCACATCCGCATCAAACTCCGCCTTCTTCTCGTTACCTTTCGTCTCATCGCTGTCGGCTCCCCATCGTTCATCAACCTTCCTTTCTTAGACGATACTCGCCCCACCTCGCTATCGCTTCGTTCCTGTCATACCCTCTTACTCCACGTTCCTAACTACTCCAACAACTACGGTCTCCGATCCTTCCTCGTCGCCGCCTCACTCGCCTGGAATCAACTCCCTCTCGACGTCCGCTGCGCCCCCTCCTTTATCATATTCAAACACCTCCTCCGTTCACACCTTCTCGACACCTGATTCACAGTCTTGTTTTGTTGTGGTCATGTAAGCGTGCGCTGGCACGCATTTGCCACGTTAAAATAAATCGTTTTTACTCTTGTCGGACGAATTCCATATTTATTTGTAAGAGAAATAAGACGACATGATGTGTAAGCCTCTAGAGTAACTGGGTCAACGGTCTCGAATACTAGTTTAACTACCATGTTACTTATTAAAGATACCGATTATTTTTTATCGAAGTCAGATTGAAGAACGCAAGAATTTAGGGTTGATCACTAAGGGCCTAATGATCCATTAGTTTTACTTTCCGACATATTTATATCTTGGCCTCTATATAAATTTAATCTGTTGTTTATTGGCTTTCTTAGTACATATTGTTCATCAATAAAGGATCCAGATATCGAATCCAGATTCGGATATCAGTTTAACTCAATCACGAATCGATTTATGTATGATGTAAGTATTCGAAAGTTCATCGTCATTTCTTTTTTGTAACAAATTTTGACAACAAACGGGCAACTCTTTTAAAGCATTCGGATATCAGTTTAACTCAATTACGAATCGATGTATGTATGATGTGCGTATTCGAAAGTTCATTGTATGATTTCACTAAAGGCATTTATATACCAACTATTATGTAAATACGACGATCTCAATATGATGACTCAACACGTTTGTGGGTAGTTATGCTCATGTAGGTGTGTTGCTATTAGTATGCTGACTTTCTTTATTAGCATTTAATAGGTCGACTGAGAGTGATTAGTATGGTCCGCTATTATATTAATTTCAAAAGACTTCTTATTTTGGTTTCAATCAGCGATCAACTGCTAACAAACAGCTGTCGTGTAATCCGACTTTAGCAATTTTTGGCAAGGCAATTAATACATTATTTGTGGGGCTAAGCAAATTTACATCTTCTGCACACTGAACTTATCCCGGTCGATTCATAACATCTCACTTTGTTGGAAGATACGCCTCGTGGCATTTTTCACTTATGACGATCTCTACTTGTAACGATCTCAATATATGACGTCTCAACATGCTGGTTGCTCACAAATCGAATGCGCCAGCTACCTCAGCTCATCCCCTTCCAAATTCTCTAATAATGGCGACATTGTTGCATTTGCCCGTCACCCTGCGTCTCTTCGCAAAATCATTTCCCCTTTCAGTCCTTGCTCTTTTGAATTGTTCACTTGTCGTTCTTTTAGCTTGATCACACTGGATCTCGCCATTGTATACCGTCCAGGTTCATCAGTTCCTACCTTCGTATCTTTACCAAACTCCCTGACCTCCTTTCACACTGATCTTTGTCCTCCATCCCTTCACTCATTCTTTGCGACTTCAACATCCGCCTCGAACGCCCCTCTTCCACCGGGTTCATCCAGTTGATAAACATTCTATCCAACTATAACTACAAACCCATCTCCACTGCTCCCACACATATCCTTAGTGGGGCGCTCGACATCATCGCTATCACCAATAATTTTGCTGCCTTCACCTCACTGTCCATTTTCGATCCTGGTCTATCCGATCACTTTCTCGTCAGCCTTGATCTCACTCACAACCACACCCCTCCTCACACACCTACAATTCTACGTCGCCCTTGGAGAAATCTTGACCTCTCCCTTCTCCGCTCTGCCTTACTCAAATCATCTCTATCATTACCCACAATAACATATTCATCTCCTCACGATCTCGCCTTTCTTTTCGACTGAACTCACATCCACTCTCGATATTCTCTTGCCCTTCAAGTCTCACCCACACCGTCGCTTGCACCGTGCCCCATGGTTTGACATCCAATGCCTACTCTCAAAATTTCGACTCCGTCATGCTTTTCGAGTATATCACCGCTCTCTCAGACGTGATATCCGCTCGCTCACTCCGTTCCTCCGTGATTCCTATCTTGCTCGTCGCCGGTCTCATGTTAACCTACTACGTACCAAATGCAACTCCTTCTGGCAGCATAAAAACACTTCATTCAACTCTAAGACCTTTATCGCTCCTCTTTGTCTGGCAACATCATTCACATTATTCGTCATTTCTTCCGACCAAAGTATACACATCGCTTCCTCACAACCACGACTCCCTTCCATATCACTGTTACTCGCCTCATCCTCTCAGAGCTCTTTCATAATCTGCGTGTCTCACCTGCCGAAGTCTCATCTGTCCTTATGTCTTTGCCCAACAAAACTTCACCTGCCGATCCCCTGCCTAACACTATACTTAAATCCATATGATCATCGATTGTTTAACTCATCCATCCGCAGTCGTATATTTCCTTCGCACTGGAAATCCGCGATTGTTCGTATCCCTCCTTAAGAAACAATCGCTCGAACCCTCACTTCCATCTAGCTATCCCTCCATTTTATTCCTCGCTACTCTTTCCAAGCTCTTAGAGCGCCTTATCTTAATACAGATCAACGTTTATCTCTCTTTATTCAATCTGTACCCTCCTTTTCAATCCACTTTCCACTCTAATTACTCCATAGAAATTGCCTGCATGAAAGTTTACAACGACCTACTCATTTTTTGTGACAATGCTCCGTATTGTGTTCTCATTTCCCTCGATCTCTCCTCCGCCTTCGACATCGTCGACCACTCTATCCTTCTTTCGCGCCTTTGTTATGATTACAGCTTTTCTTCCTCCTCCGTAGCATGGTTTGCTTCATATCTGTCTGACCGTTCTTTTCGAGTCTGTTCAAATTCATCATCCTATCCTCCCATCCCTATTTTCTGGGGGTCCCACAAGGTTCAGTCATCGGTTTCCTTCTTTTCTCTCTTCTGCTTGACGATCTCTCGAAGTTTATCAAACATTACTCCTTAAACGTCATGCAAGACGTCAATGGCATACTTATCTATGCTCATGCACAGGTCCATCGCATACATGATATCGGTATTTCTGTCTCAAACTGTCTTTCTTCTATCTACATGCGTCTCTCAAATATTACAAGAAATGCTGACCGTGGTCGGCATTAATTGATACCGGGAGTGGTGAAAATTTTATTGACGAATCGGTTGCTCTAAAGCTAAAACTCAAAATGTATGATTACAATTTAAATATTTGCATGCCATCAGTGACACACATGCTTGGTAAAATCATACTGTTTTGTGGGTATTGTAGTACATGGAGTGTCTCGCAACTCAATCCGCCTTCTGTGCATGAGTAATTTATGTAACGATATCATCCTTGGCCATCCATACTTGTCGTGCCACCAAGCAATGACTATGTTATTTAATGGAAGTGCTGTCCCGTAATCACAAGTCGTATTACCACAATGAAGACAGAAACACCATCACTATTCTCGTCGTTGAGCTCAGATTGTCATCCCATTGTCATAAAATCACAACGTTTTCCTCCTCATCATTTAAGCAACTAACCGATGAGATCATCGAAAAATGTCAATATCCATGGCGTACACAAGTGGTAGTAGCTGTAAATCAAAATTTTTAAAAACGATTGGTCATCGATTATTCCGTTACGATTATCAAATTTACCCTGATAGATGCTTATGGAAAACATATCAAGATTCTCGGTATTCAGTAAATTTTACCTAACATCCGCGTATCATCAACTGGAATTTCGCATTGAAGATCGGCCATACATGGCATTTGAGGTGGACGGATGGCTCTATCAATTTACAAGAGTCCCGTTTGGTTTGACTAACGCGCCGGTATTTTTTCGGCCTATTATCCATCAAATGATTAGTGATGAAAGCCTCATGGGAACATATGCATATCTCGATGACCTAATTGTATGCGGTCACGACATGTCAGATCATAATAAAAACCTCAAGAAATTACAAGACGTTATTGCTAAATATGAAATTACACTGAATGTGAAATTACATTCGCATTTTTAAATATGTCTTCAACTACCGTCATTCGCTGTTTGGAAAGTTTATTCTTTCTCTTCGGAACACCAGAATGCATCCATTGTCACAGAGGGCCATGATTAACGTACTGGGTTGTGTTGTTGAGAAGACTACAATTCGACCGGACCCTGACCGCACAAAAGCTCTTCTCGCATTGAGCGAGCCCCATTCCAAGCAACAAGTTAATAGAACTATGGGTATGCTAGCTCATTACTCCAATTTGATTAAGGATTTCTCGAAACGCTTACGTCCGATTATTGAGTGCAAGAAACTGTCATGTAATGCCGACACTATGACCGCATTTAAGAGTATGCAGAATGATGTTGCCAGTTTTGTATTATCATAAGTAGATCCACTTAAAACATTGGTTGTTAAAACCGACGCGTCAAACTTTGCGATTGGAGCTGTACTGTCTCAGGAAGGAAGACCTGTAGCATTCTTTTCAAAATCTCTACAACCTTGTGCACGAAAATATTCCTCAGTAGAAAAAGAAGCACTTGCAATCGTTGAATCCCTCAAATCGTGGCAGGCACTTTTGTGTAGTTACGGATGAACGTAGTGTTTCGTTTATTTCCGACAAACAACATCGAAGCCAAATAAAGAATGAAAAATTAGTCGTTGTAGGGGTAGGATGATGGGTTTTGGAGAATTGGCGAAAAGGCTGAGGCATTAATCGATTTTAGGGAAAAGGAGCGATGAAAGAAGAGACATACAAGAACGGAAGTCGATAAGAGAGCGGATACGACGGTGTCACGGAGAATTAAGTTAGACGAGCGGACCTTGTCACGGACGAAGGGTGTAAGGGAAAGGTGAGCATTAAAATGGAAGCCCAAGAAAGTGAGATTGTATACTATGGGGATTATAGATGAGGCAAAATATACAGTGGGAGGAGATATATTTGGTTTACGAGGGAGGATCCACATTATTTTAGACTTGTTGGGGTTTAGAACGAGATAGAGATTGGAGAGGCGTTCGTAGATAGAAGAAATACAGTTGAAGGCAGAAATGCCGATATCGTGTATGCGATGTGCGGGTGCATGAGCATAGATGAGGATGTCATCGGCGTATTGCATGACGTTAAAGGAGAAAGGTTTGATAAACGGAGAGAGATCGCCAAGCATAAGAGAGAAAAGCTGGAACCTAGGAAGGAACCTTGTGGGTCCTGCAAAAGATATGGATGGGAGGGGATGATGATGAATTAGGACAGACGCGAAAGGAACGGTCGAATAGATATGAGGCAAACCCTGCTACGGAGGAGGAAGAAAAGCCGTAATCATAACGAAGGCGAGAAAGGAGGACAGAGTGATCGACAATGTCGAATGCGGAGAAGAGGTCGAAGGAGATGAGAACACCATATAGGCCTTTGTCTAGAGAAATGAATAAGTTGCTGTAAACTTTCATGCAGGCGATTTCTGTGGAGTGATTAGAGCGAAAAGCCGATTGGAAAGGAGGGTACAGATTGGATGAGGAGAGATAAACGTTGATTTGTATTAAGATGAGGCGTTCTAAGAGCTTAGAAAGAGTAGTGAGTATTGAAATGGGGCGATAGCTAGAAGGAAGGGAGGTTTCGAGCGATTGTTTCTTAAGGAGGGCACGAGCGATTGCGGATTTCAATTGTGAACGGAATATACGACTGCGGATGGACGAGTTAAACAAGGTTGTGAGAAAATGGGATATCGATGAGCATATGAATTTTAGTATGTGAGTAGGCAGAGTATCGGCAGGTGAGGTTTTGTTGGGCAAGGACATGAGGACATATGATACTTCGGTAGGTGAGACAGGGATAAGATTAAAGAGCTCCGGGAGGATATTGCTAGGCGGAGCAGAGTGGGATAGGATGGAGACCAGGGTGTGAGAAAGCAACGTGGATACTTTGGTCTGGAGAAATGATGAATAATTATGGGGATTGATGTTTCAAGGCGAAAAGGAGCGAGCAAGGATTGAGTTAAAAGTATGGCAGTCTTAGAGTTAAATGAAGTGATGATTTTATGCTGCCAGAAGGAGTTGCATTTGGTACGTAGTAGGTTGAGATGATACCGGCGAAGAGCAAGATAGGAATCACGGAAAGACGGAATGATCGAGTGGAAATCACGTCTGAGAGAGCGGTGATAGACTCGAAAAGCCTAGCGGAGTCGACGCTTTGAGCGTAGGCTTCCGATTCATTGGGATAAATCGGAGGGTTTCATTGACTAATGTGGATAGAGTTTGCCCTTCGTTAACTACGATCCTTCAAAATTTCTATGAAAGTGATACTGTCCTAAAGATAAACGATGAAACAATGTATTCCAAAGAAGGATTTACACAGGGCGATCCACTTGTCATGATAGCCTTTGCGGTATCGATATTACCACTTATAATGCGATTAAAAATAAATTACCTGGAGTAGAGCAACGTTGGTTTGCCGACGATGCTCATTGTGTTGGTAATGACCTTGAGTTGCTTAAAATGTGGAATCTCATTCGAACAATTAGTCCCAAGTACGGTTTCTATATAAACCCTGAAAAATGTCGATTTATGGTACATGTTAGTAACCATCTTCAATCGTCCAATATTTTTGTTCAATCAGGTCTGAATGTTGTCTGTGATGGCTTGCGTGTTCTTGGTTCAGCTGTTGGGACTGTTGATTTTATTGAGGACTTTGTTAGATCAAGGGTTGAAGAGTGGAATGTAAAGATACTAAACCTCATTAACGTTGCCCAAAGCACCCACGTTGTCTACTCAGCACTCATCCAATCTTTAACATTCAGATGGAATGTCATTCAATGAACATGTCATGTGAATACAGCATATTATGAAAATATCCGTGATACTGTTATGAACGACCTAATGCCGGTAATTACTGGAATCAGCAACTTGGACCGATGTTGACGTGCCTTTGAGTTTCCTATTGGTTTTGGCGGACTTGGGATAGAACTTCCAGACTGTGGGTAGTCTTTCGCGTATGAAGCTTCGGTTAGGATGAGCAGACCCTTGCTTGATGGACTGTTCGGGAATGCTATGGTCGTTGAGCAAAATCGTATTGCAGCCGACATCCATTTTAAAAGAATTGAAGTTTTTCGGAATCGGTTCTTGCACATCAAGCAAAACGAATTTTAGGACTATGTTATTCTTGAATATGCCTTTCAAAAGGGGGTTTCGACTTGGTTATCGACTAAGCCTTTAAGAAAGGCTGGATATACAATCAGCAAACCGCAGTTCTACGATGTTCTTGCAACCTGATATAGATGGCAGCTACACAACCCGGCTTTTTCTTGTCAGTGTGGAGATTTGTTCAACATGTCACATGCTCAGTCTTGTGGGGCATGGATTGTCGACAATCCGCCACAATATAGTTCGAGATTTGATTGCTAACGATCTATATTGCGTTACAAACTGTGTATGCATTGAGCCGACTCTTTAAACAATACCCGAGTTTGTGACTTTCGACGCTACTAACGACTTTCGACGCTACTGATGTTAATGCGCGCACATACATTTCGTGTAACGGATTGGTTGGTGATGATACGGAGCGGTTCTTACTGGACATCAATGTGTGTTAATCATTTTGCTCCATTCTATTCTGCTGGTCCAGTCTCATCCAAATTCATGTATCATGAACAAGGAAAACGAGCTAAATATGGTGAAAGAGTTGGGCGTTTCGAGAGAGTGCACTTTTTGCCGATGATTTGTGCTGCGAATGGGGGCACTGGACCTTCTGCGTCGAAAGTGTTAAAACGGATCGCGCAGCTCAGAGCTTCCAGATCGTCCCTCCATTATAATGAATACATTAATTCCCTTCGATGTAGAATCGGATTTGAATTGGCAACGGTTTCGTCGATGTGCATTCGGTTAGCACGATCTACCAGAAACAACCCAATTTAAAATGGTTTCAAACATAATATTTTTATGGGACCCATTAGCGGGTAACCTTGTAAATGAAATTATTATAATTTTTGTACATTGAAAAAAATAATAATAATAAAAAAATTATTAATGCTAATAATGATATTATTAAAAGGCTGTCCAAATGGATGAAGTGTACGATGAGATAATTCTATGGAAACCTAATCTGTTTCGATTGCCACGTTGTTCTGAATCGAAAATCTTCATCGCTGAACTTACTCGAATATATGAGGGAGCATCATCAAACACGGATTCACTCATACGTGCAATATCACTTTGTCAATTAGTTCTACAACGTAGTGGATATTCGAATACGCGAAAGCTCAAGGCTTTATTAGCAAGACGTCTCGCTAGCTGGTCCTCTGGAGACATCTCATCTCTACTAAACGAAGCTAGATATCTCCAGCGCCTTGACGTAAAAAAATCACACAACAATATAACCAACGATACAACGAAACTATTTCGGAAGTTTGTTCTCAATAGTAAGATAACGACAGCGATGAAATTAATCAAGACAGAGTATGAGCACGGCGTGCCAATGGGCCTGGATACTTTAACATGTGGTAAATCAGTGAGACAGATACTTATTGATAAGCATCCACAACCAGCTGACATACATGAGGAAGCACTAGTCACTCAACCAATAACTGAAATACATGACTTCAACCCAGTTGCTTTCGAGAGTATTGACGGATCAAAAATAATTGAGGCTGCTAAGAGAAAAAAGGTAGTGCAGGACATTCTGGAATGGACGCAAAAGCATGGACCGAAATGCTTTCGAATTTCGGTACGGAGTCACAACAATTAGCGGATGCGCTAGCATTGTTTGCTCAACGAATCGATACTAAGGAAGTTTCTGATGAGTCGATCAAAGCTTTTACGACAAGCCGCCTTATTGCATTAAGTAAGAATCCAGGTGTGCGTCCAATTGGAATAGGTGATGTCTCAAGACGTATCGTATCGAAAGTCATACTTGATGTTGCACGGCCACAGCTACAACATATATGCGGTAAAACACAGTTTTGTGCTGGTCAGCGCGCAGGTACTGAATGTGTAGTCCATGCCTTACGTGATTTGTTATCGAGTAAACCAAATTCGGTGGTGTTGACTATTGATGCAGATAATGCATTTAATCGAATCAACAGGAAAACTGCCCTGGCCAACATGCCACAAATATGCCCAGCGCTATCGAATGTTCTGTCAAAACTCTATAGAAACCCGACGTCATTGACAATTAGGAATGAAATCATACTCTCCCAAGAAGGATTTACACAGGGAGTTTTATCGATGTCTGCTTATGCTGCAGCTACACTTCCTATGATACAAAATATATCTGCGGAGTATCCTGATGTGCACCAATGCTGGTATGCTGATGACGGCAATATGGTCGGTGATCCTGATACAGTGAAGATGGCGTTTGAACTGCTACGAAAAATTGGACCGTCATATGGTTTCTTCGTTAATCCGGCGAAATATCGACTATACGGAAATGGATGTATAGCTGAAACGCTCCGCGCTTTATTTGATGACCTTCAAATTTCTGTTGACATGGATGGCGTGTCTATATTGGGGTCTCCCATTGGAAAGGATGACTTTGTAAAAGAGCATATTCAATCTGATGTACGTTCGTTGATCGAGACAGTTACTCGTCTCACACAAATCGGTCGTTCAGAGCTACAGATCGCTTTCGTTGCTCTCATAAGATCTCTTTAACAAAAATGGATACATATGCAACGATCATGTCATTGCTCGATTGAGTGGTTTGAGGCGCTGGCACAATCGATAAGATCGATGATAACTGAATTAACTGGAATTGACATTGAAACAAATGAAGTTCTATGGAGGGTGTTTAAGATAACTTTGAGAGGTGGTGGTATCGACGTTAAAGACCCTATGAGTTCAGTAGACCAAGAATATAACGCTTCACGTATGGTGTGAGAGCCACGTTTAGGATACGTTACGGGGCTAGATCTAATAAATAATCAAAACAGATTATGTAAAGAAATTCGTGCTAACCGTTTAAAAGCGGAAAGGATGAATCGCAATGACATTATAAATCAGGTCGACCCTACTCTCAAGAATGCCATCGAGCATGCATCAGTATCTGGATCATCTTCGTGGTTGTCAACATACCCAACAAACAGTTATTCTTCCAGAATAAGTAATACAGTCTTTCAAGATGCACTAGCCACCAGATACGGATTTCTCCATCCCTCATCACCGAAATACTGCAAATGTAAAGAACAAAACTCGATATCACACACTTTCTCGTGCCCTTTAGGCGGCTTGCCATCAATGAGACACGATGCCGTCCGTGATTTTCTAGCGAATAGATTATCCGAATATTGTCGTAACGTAGCAATTGAGCCAAAACTATCCCCGCTGCATGATGAAATATGCTTCCAAAATCACGGTACAACTATTGATCGTGAAGCGAGACTTGACATATCATGTTCCGGAATCTTTGGAAACAGAACGGAGTGTACTTTCCTTGATATTTGCGTGTTCAACGCATACGCTCCCTCTAACTCCAGTAAGAGTATCGGACCATGCTTCGAATATCATGAACTAAGGAAGAAAAGGAAGTATCTTGAGAGAGTAAATAGCATAGAGCATGCGTCATTTATTCCCGTAGTATTTTCGATGCTCGGAGGGGCGGGTACGGAAGCGGCAATCCTGTTAAAGAGAATCGCGGGCTCCATGGCAAGGAGTCATAACAGCTCATACAACGATGAAATAAGCAGATTACGTAGTGGCATCAGCGTTATCCTTGCAAAGATGACTTCTCGATGTGTCCGTGGAGCTCGATCAGCTATACATCGTCCTCAAAGGGATTTATGTTTAATCAATGAAGAATAATTTAGTGACTTTTTGAATATTAAAACTGGCTTGGTGAGGTTTTTTCGTTAAAATTGTAAATTAAGGCCCATTTGCGGGAACTTATATTAATGTAATAATATTAATAATAAAAAAAAGAAAAACATAATGATATTATTTGTTATATCTTGTATTATTAGTTATTTGTATCGAGAAAGTAATTAATTAAATCAGCTAACTGAGTCTACGTATTTAATATAATTATAAAATAAACAAAACATAATAATGCTAAATCAAAATTTAATAATTTAATAATAAAATTAATATTTGTTTTTAATGTTGATAATAATTGTTTCTTATGTTAATAATACAATTAAATTACATATTATCAACATAAGCTTTTATCATTAAGATTATCAACAATATAGATTTATTTATTAATTTCCAATATTCTCAAACTCAAAATATTATTAATTATAAAAAATTAAATTATTAATTATTTATTTATTAAATTATTATTTATTAAATACTATTTAATAAATAACATTAAATTATTATTTAAATTATTATTTTTTAAATTATTATTTATTAAATAATTATTAATTAAATTATTATTAATTATTATTAAAAACGTATTACAAGTTATAGCCAAATGGCTGTTTCAACTGATCACATAGGAAAAATATGAAAAAAAAAGAAAAAATAAGTAAATAGCGGTTACATAATATTGTACACATCCAGAATGCCATGATCGTTAATCCACTACGCAGTTGAACTTTAAATTGAGAGAAGTCCTTGGTACATGATATTTCTCCTGGCAACGTGTTTCAGGCGTTTAATGCTCGATGTGAGAGCCTAGCCAAACTCACTACTTTAACACGGGGAAACTTAAATAGTTTCAATGAGTGGCCACGACGTGTCTGAATAATGATTCGAGGAAATAGTTAACGAAGTTGTTTCAATACTTATGAATATTTTCTTTTTGTAAACGATTGAAACGGGCTTTTGACTAGTGTTCTGAATAAGAAATAAATAAAATATATTTTGAAATAATCAAAAAGATCTTACAGGTGTGAAAATAATAATTAAATTGCATACACCTAGCAACGAGTTAGAACATTTATCCTTTAAATAAAATTCTTCGTTAACATTATGAAATGTATTTTATGTAATAACATAACTTTATAGTACAGAATAATGTAAATTAAAAGACCTTAAATGTTTACTAATTAAATATATTATTAAATATGTATTAAATATTTTTTTTGAAACAAGCTGTTTGAAAGTAATATTTGTGTTCGTTTGAGCAATTTATTACTTAAAATATGTATAAATACATATTGAACATAATATTTTATATACGATGTTTGACGATAAAACTATCTGTAAATTTATTAATATATAGATGAGTTCATGTCATTGCTCACAGAACAATGTCGCAAACAGCAAAGTTTCTTCAATCTCTGAGAAAAATTTAAAATGCACATTATGTAAAATAAATACACCCAACCTGTCGAGCCAATCTGGTACGCTTTATTGCAAAGATTGCCTACAACAGAGAATTAATAAAAAAATTTCTACGTCAATACGAACAGTTACCAAATCAGTAGAGACAACCGTTAATAAGTCGTCAAATAAGCATTTTATTATTGCATTCAACTTTGATCTATGTTCACAAACTCTAGTACATCTACTCGCAGAGCTATGTAAACGTGCCGTTGCTTCTTTTAGACAACATAATGTTCCAGTCAAGATGACCATTGTTCATATTGACGAAAGTATATTTGGACAGGATCCTTTGAACATAAAAGAGATTAAAGAAATTTGTGCGGAATATCCTGTTTTTGATCTAAAAATTATTGATCCGTTATACGTATTTCCGGCCTTGAGTAAGATAAACTATTTGGATAAAGATGATATATTTACAAGTCGATTTAGGAATATTATTATAAAAATGTGTCTATATTCGACTGCGTCTAGCATGAAGGCACACGCTATAATATTTTCCAGTTCACAAACTCACCTTTTTCGTCGCATAATGTATAGATTGGCAATTGGTCAAATCGGTGTATTTGAACAACCTGAATACTTAAACAAAATTAAAGTCGCATACCCATTAAGCGATATTGCAGTACGCGATATTGCTGCTTATATGGCACTGTTTCAGAGAAAAAGAATTGCAAAATTTGCTCCGAAAAAGACAAATTCGATTTTAAAAATAATCACGCATTTCGTCTTAACTCAAAATGTGGAGAGTAGTTGGGCGAGTTCTTCTTGTGGTTTGTTAAAGAAATTTACATCAATTTCTCGAAAAATGTGTAAAATATGTTTTCAAATTATAGACAAGGATTCAGACAAAGATTACTGTGATATATGTACTGATATAGCGAAACTATATCCGCGTTTATTCGCTGAAATGGAACGCAATCAATTGTGTGAAACAAATTAAAACTAAATTTCAATTATATTAATTTTAATTAGCTAAATTCTTTATTTCATAGAAAATAATATGACACGAGGCATTTTATGGAAGGGTGTAAACGACTTAAACAGATTTCATACTAATATTGCTTTATCGGTAAAGCTCGTTATTTACTGCATGTTCTACTTAGAAGTTATTAATTTTTACTCAAAACTGATATATAGATTTTAATTACTTTATTATAGAAATAGCTTAGCAAACTCAATACAGTTCTATTTAATAATTATGGACTTACTGCAATAATATAATAAAAACTAATATAATAACTAATATAATTTTATTAGTTCTCTATAACATTGAATTTAGCAATAAAGATCACAACTTCAGTTCTCTATCATTTTACTACAATACTTTACACTAATTGATCCCATAATAAACATCCCAACGACATCTATGCTCCCATTAGATTGGATAAGTTAGAGTTATCATATCCTCAATTTTTAAGAAAAGCGATAAATCACAAATATTTAATAGCGCCATCGATTTCACATCCATAGTATGTAAATTTACTGAAAAATTAATCCATCGTCAGCTTAGCGCTTTCTTAAAAACTAATAATCCCAGTCAACATGAATTCAGGTCATCGCTCAACAATGATAATTTTTTAAAAGTTTGTTGTTTGGATTCATTGAGAAATAATTCTAATTTAAAGGTAATTATTATAGATTTATCAAAGGTATTCGATAGATTTACTCCCATTCCTATGGTAGAACACCTGCTATTACGATGTATTTAGTCATTCTTAACCTTTTGTTTGCAGTACCAAAGTATTAAAAACAATTTAAACTCAACGAAACAAAAAATTTAACAGCTTAAACACATAATTATCATGACCAAGACAAAACGCAATACTACAAAGACAGCTACGAAGGCAAAGACATCTACAAAGACAGCAACGAAGACAGCTACGACCGACACAAACTGTGCTCAACTACAAGTACAATGCTCGACACAAGATTTCAACATCTGGCCCATAATCACATGCGACAACAATAAATCTGAAGAAGACTTTCTCCGTGGATTGTGTGGTAACAAACTAATCCGCAAACTCTCCCATCGACACATATCAATCACCAACACGTCCACACAAACTACCCCATCGATTCCGATGTTTTTACGTCAATCCACTGATCCTGACACCTTAAACACTTCCCATCCCATGTCATCTTCACTCCTCGAAACCCCCGTCCCGTCAATTCTGTCTTGTTTCTTAATAACCTACATCCATGATTATTCCACTCATAACATTTCCTTGCATCATTGCTACCGTCTATACTATTTTTATCCTCTATGCATCCCGCCGTCAAACCTACTCCCTCCATATCCTCAACTGCCAGCTCACCTATCGTGTATCACCCACTCACGTTATTCGTCCTCCTTTACGGAAACGCTTTCCTTCTCTCGATCGCTGCGTCATTGTCACTAAGGACGATGTTCGCCCGAGGGCAAACCATCCTTTTTCAACACATCTCTGTCGCATTCATCCGCCTAAACAAATCTTCTCAATCTAATCCATCTCCGCCCCCTCTTCTAAAAATTGTTTTCAAGCATGGCTCTCACTTGTCCTCTGTCCTCTCTTAACGATTTAAACTCATGCCCTCTTGAACCACTTGCATTTTGCGATCGTACTTCTTCCGAAATCGCTCAACTCTCTTTTGCCCACATCTAAAAACCCCGTCGCGAGGAAAACGGCGAAACATCTCTCAATATCGGAAACATTGACGGAATTTTTCAAGTTGTCCAAACCCGCAACAAAATTTGATGGCGCTCCGTATCCCTCATGTGTCTTCGCCTTTAGCCCTTATCACCACCACACACGGTTTCAGCCTCGCCCTGCTCAACACTAGATCTATTCTCAGTAAATCTGATCTCATTCTCAACCGATTCAAGAAGAAATCCATAGATCTCTCTTGCCTCAACGAATCCTGGCACTCCGATTCTGACGACATTTCCATTGGCCGTCTGCTCTCTGCTGGTAGCTCATTAGTCGAATCCGCCCGCCCCCTCAGCTCATTCCCTTCTAAATTCTCTAATCATGGCGATTAGAGAATCGCCATGACATTCTCTTCCGCCTTCGACATCGTCGACCACTCCATACTCCTTTTTCGCCTTCGTTGTGATTACCGATTTTATTCCCCCTCCGTAGCATGGTTTGCCTTATATCTACCCGACGGTTGCTTTCGCCTCTTCTAATTCATCATCATCCCCTCCCATCCCTATTTTCTGAGAGGGCCCACAAGGTTCAATCATTGGTTTCCTGTTTTTCTCTCTTCTGCTTAGCGATCTCTCTCCGTTTACTAAACCTTACTCATTTAACGACATGCAATACGCCGATGACATAATTATCTATGCTCATTCACCCGCCCATCGCATACACGATATCGCCATTTCTGCCTCCAACTGTATTTATTTTATATGTAAACGTCTCTCTCATCTTCATCTTGTTCTAAACCCGACAAGTCCAAAATAATGTGGATCCTTCCCTTCTAATCCAACATATCTCTTCTCCCTGTTTTTTGCCTCATCAATCATTCCCATAGTTCTCAATCTCACTTTCTTAGGCTTCCATTTCGATGATCACATTTCCCTAAAACCCTTCGTCGGTGAAAAGGTCCGCTCGTCAAACTTAATTATCCTTAACATCCGCCGTATAAGCCCCCTTACCGACTTCCCTTTTTGTATGTATTTTTCATCGCTTATCGTCCCTAAAATTGATTACTGCCTCAGCCTTTTCGTCAATACTCCAAAATCCATCATCCTACCCATACAAAGCATCACCAACAACGCTGATCAAGTCCTCATAAATCTCCGTCGCTTTGACCACACATCCACATATCTTGCCCAAATCTCCTGTACTACCATCCACATCCGCATATAACTCCGCCTACTTCTCGTAACTTTTCGTCCCTTCGCTGTCGGCTCCTCATCGTTTATCAACCTCCCTTTCTTAGATGACACTCGCCCCACGTCTCTATCGCTGCGTTCCCGTAATTCCCTCTTACTATACGTTCACAATTACTCTAACAACTACGGCCTCCGATCCTTGCTCGTCGCCACCGCCTCACCTGGAATCAGTTCCCTCTTGACGTCCACCGCGCTCCCTCCTTTATCACATTTAAACACTGCCTCCGTTTCGACCTTCTCGATACATGATTTATATTTTTGGTTTTTTTCGTTATCATGTGATTGTGCGCCGGCACGCATTTGCCACGTAAAAATAAATCTTTTTTCATAAATAAATAGTGTAAATTTAACGAGCTCTTTACAAATGCTACCAAACTCAGATGCGTGTGAATTGGCCATGTAAAACCTTAGAGCTCATATTAATCTGGAACATACGTATTGTATGTTCTTCTCATCGACAAGGTGTCATTAAAATATCGTCGCATTCATGGTATAATTAATAGCTTATTGTGCTATTAGATGTACGCATATTTCGAATATATCATGACTTTTGCCAATCTCACACCCCATACGCATCTCCGAAAGCATATTTACAAGCAAGAACCTCGTAGCTTATGAATTGATTCTATGGTCAGACACGGTTTGCTCTAGCTGTCAAAGCCTTAATATGTAATCAGAAGTTAATGATGTTATGTTTTCCAATAATTTTCATGAGTTTAAGATAAGCTGATCATATGTTAATATGAATCTCTCTTTTTTATATTTACACCCTACTAGCTGCATGTTTAGTGTTATAAATCGATTATTTCTCATGACTTAATTATTAATTTAAAATGAGATAGTGAAATATTTTTTTTATTAAAAATTACTAAAATTTTCGATAACTAATTAGCCTCCATAATTCTGATCAGTCAAGTGGGCATCGATTAACGATAAGCACCATTGAAAACTGCATAGATACTATCAACATTTTATTTTATTTTTTTATTATTATCCTTTCTTTGTTTCTGTAACTTGTGAAGGTGTCTTCTGAGCGACATGTCTCCTGATATTAGATTAATAATTACATATTAGAAATTACGTTGTAAACAAGTGGAACATACTCTCATCGACTGCTGGTGTACCCAGGAATTATAACGAGCCTTGAATCACCTTTCGGCTTTACATCAATTCTGACAAAACTATTTATTTTATTTGTGTTTTCTCTTTCTACATTGTGATCCAGTCTAAGAGTAATCATTCATTATCTAAAGATTACCGATTATCATTAGATAATCGTTAATAATCGTTTAATCATTAATTAACGATTATCTAAAGATAATCATTGATTATCCTTAGATTATAGATTATCAACCGTATATCTATATAGATTATCGATCCGAATATTTGCAGACGGATAGCACTGATGATACTATTAATATAGTATCATCAATGCTATCCGTCTGCAAATATTCAGATCGATAATCTATATATTGGATCGATAATCCAATTTGCTATAATTAAAATGTGGTCATTCGGTTCATTGTAGATGACACCTTTAATTAGATGCATATATGTAAAAATAACCAAAATAATTTATCATTAAAATTTTGATGACTATTTCATTTAATCAATAATTAAAGCGATGTTAAGTAATTAGCATATATTTTAAAATAATATTAAGATATAATATTATTATGTAGTTATATAAATTAAATATAAAAAATATTGTTTTATATAACAATATAAAATATATTAATTTATATCACTTTTATTCAATTTTTTATTAATTAAATTCTTCGGTATATAACGTAGATTTAGCGATGCTTTATAAGCAAACTGAATTATAGATGAAATCTTTGATTTTGTTTTCATAAGTAAAAAGAATTATTGAACAATTGTAATTTGTAAAATACATTTCCACTCAAACATATATACCCAAAAAATGCTTAAATAATTTAAAATTTTAGAAAGATCAAATTGTTGACAATATGGAATTTTAAATTAAATATTGATAAATACAGTAAATTTGACCGTAAAATCGACAACATATTTTTCAGGTGACTACGTAGCGTTATTGTTGCTATCGATTATTATTTGACGTTTTCTTAATCTATTACATAATTCTCTAATCCGATAGGAAAAGCGATTAGGAAATGGCTGTACAGTGCTCATTTCGATTAGTGTTTCTCGTTCAGCCATTTTTACAGTACGCTTGGTTTCAATCGCTTGAATTGTTGTTAATCGCCGTTTCTTAAGGAATGATCTATCATGAAGTGAACCAAACAGCGAAAAGGCAATAGCGAACAAAATCAGCAGGGCACATACAGTCATTGTTATTAAAAGTGGTAATGCAAAATGTGAGCGGACGTTTCTGTTCTTTTCGATCATATCCATGATATTTGCTGGGATGGCTACAGTTAAATCATTCCAATCCTCTATATTAATGGAACATGTTTCAGATTCTCTACGTCTGACGCGGCCATTAATCTTAAGTGGCCTCCCTATATGCAAATCATTTGCCTCGATTACGATTGACAGTTGAAATACTCCACTAGAAATTGCCAATACTGACTTTGGCTGTTTATTCGCAAATCTCAACGCAGGAAAACCTTGAACTAGACTTGCGAAGATAATTATTCAGTGACTAATGAAAATAAATCAACATCTTTTTAAGAAAAGAATATATTGCAATTTTATAGTATTTTATCGTTACATGTCAACATTATTTGTAAAAATGATGTTGACAAAAATTGAAATTTAATAATTAATATTCTTCAATAATAATTCACAGTCAAAATGATTGATAATTGCATTTACAATTAACAATAATTTTAAATATTACTTAAAGATTAGGACACTTTTCTGTCTCAATCTTTTTTAGGTATACTTCTCACATAAATCTTAATTATTCAAAACTCACTTATCTAATACTCACATTAATCTATTGGTCAAAATAAATTAAATGAAAAGAAGGTATTGTTATCCGTAATTTACAATCTTTTGCTTAATCGAGTTTCATTATTAGTTTATATTTATATTGAAGGTTTAAAGCCAAAAACGAAATGCATTTATAAATCCCAATGTATCGCAATCTCTAATTCACCCCCCACTTAATCATTTATATCAACATCCAACATCAGCAATGCTACTAATTTCAAACTATTAAATTAAACCTTCCGGCAACTACCTATTTTATAGTTTTGGCTAATACTGAAATGTTAATTGCTGTAATAAATAAATCTCTTTAAAGTAATTACCTTTTACTATATTTCGGTTATCTTAGTTGTAATCATTATCCACTTAAAAGATGGAGATGGCTTAAACATTTATAAATACATGTTTAAGTCATTATGGATAATATTTATAAAATATTATCCATACGATGACTCTGTAAATGAGACTGCTAGAAAATCCACAAACATTATCTTTCACTACTGTAACTGATTGGTTTTCATACTGCAGAGAGGTAACGTAAATTTATCTCATTTTAGTTAAAGGATATGGAATTTTGTCCAATTTAGTCACAATAATGACCAAACATCACGATATTTAATCACGATAATGACTAAATGTCATAATTACTAAAGTAATTTGGACTAAATAATTTTCAGTGAAACCAGGATTTACAAAGATTAACAAGTTGGGCAATTAGCATTATCGCCCAAATTAATGTTGGGCGATATGATATGGTTCCTTTAAAAAATCAGCTTGCGTTTGAATTTAGTCACGATTACTAAAGTAATTTCGACTAAATAATGTTCTCAGATGGCGTTTGAATTTAGTCACGATTCAATTACCCGCGCGAAAATATAACCATAGTAGTTTGAATTTAATCTTTTATAGTTAACTTCCATAAAATACACATAGAAGTTTGCATCTGCATAAACCTTTAAGTGCTGGTTCTATATCTATGGGTTCCCTTGTAGATTTCAGTTTATTGAGAACGGGTATTGCAGCTTCTGCCAATAAGCGTGCTCTTCTCATTGGCTAGTTATCAGTCAATTCATAAAAATGACGTTTATTTAAAATTTCAATTTCAATTTTTTAACTTGATTTAAATTATAGAAAATCTAAAAACAATTATTTATTTTATAATTTAATTATTAAATTTTGATTTATCATTATTATGTTTTGTTTATTTTATAATTATATAACAATACGTAGACTCAGTTACCTGACATGATAATGCATTGCATACGACTAGTATAATATTTGTATTGTTTTAAGTGGAGATACCTGGTTTTATATACCTGTGCAGTCATTGTTACCATTAAAATTTTGATGACTTTTTTATTCTGCGCGTTGCTTTAATTCTATCTATAAGTTACGAGAAGGCGGAGTTAGATGCGGATGGTAGGTCAGAAGAGTTAGTCAAGATATGTGAACGGAGACGTATGAGCACTCGAACGGCTATTATTACGTTTTGATTTAGAATTATTATGTTTTGTTTATTTTATATATTAAATACGTAGACTTAGTTAGCTGATTTCATTTGTCTACAAAATATAGCGATTTCAATCTGTGCTTAAAAATCAGCTATCGAAATTGTAATAAAAATACATTGAAATGAGACAATGCTCAAATGATGAGTATTGTCTAAATGATGGTTCCCTCCGTTTTTTATCGACATTAGAATATCTATTTATTTTCGTCGATATAGATCAATTCAGCTCAAGTTTCGTAGAAAAACCTTTTAAAATAACATTTGTCAATTTAGCTTAACTCAACAATTATTTATATGTCATATGTTTGATACGTACAACTTACGCAAATAAATCTATACGTTCATATTATAGGTTTAACATACAACATTCGCAAATATTTTAGCGTTTTTCAGTTTATTTCGTAGATAATATTCTTATCAGCATATTATTTGCTAAATAAACTTTCTTATCCTCACTATTTTTCCGTTTCGTCACGTTTCACTTGGCACATAAATTCTTATTAGCGGTTAGTATTAAATGCGTGAAACATCCTAATAATTAAATAACTGATTATTAAGGATAAATATGTAATTTATAATTAATTGCAAGGTTTACTTCTTTAATTGTTGATATCATTATATAATTAAAAAATTCTTTTTAGTGGTATATTATTATATTATTTTTATATAATTAATTATATAATAACGTTACAGTTCTAAAAAGCGTCTTCATATTTGAAATGTACTGCCATTTGCTGAAAATTTAATTTTTTAATTATAAAAATATTAAATCTAGTATTATAAAAATATACTGTTATCTACAATTTATATAATCGTTTTAATTTAATAATTGTAATATTTTTATGACGACAATAGTCGACGAAATATAACAAAATTTAAATAATTCATTCAGCATAATTGTTTAAAATAAAACAGAAGATGAACTTATTTTTTGTATAATTCTAGATTTTGTATAATTGTTTAAATTAGATAACATAATTAATGTTAATATCTAATTAAATTTTATTTATTAATTACTTAATAAGGATTTAAACATTATTCCTTATAATTATAAAATTAATTATAATTAATATAAAATAATATACTTTAAATTAAAAGTATTTATATCAAATAAATACTTTTAATTTTGATTTTGCGAGAATAATTATAAAAAAATATCGTACAACCGTTGCAAAAAAAGATTTTTTCCTCACGTTGATAAAAAAATTAAAATAAAGAATTTCACGTGTTAGTGGCCTCAAAATATTATTTATTATTTAATATATGAACACGTGATTTGTATAAATTAAAGCATACAATATGACGTACACGTATTTCAAGTCAGCGTACTATACATGGTAAGCTAATCCAATTTGTTGATTTAATATTAGGATATTACACCAACAGTAAAAACACGATCAATGTCCTTGATCCCCTTTACTCCCCTTACATATTTGGTGTTGATTTATGTTCATTAAGCAGTCACCCTACTGAGCAAGTAAGCGACTCAACGTAATCAGCAACAACTTTGGCTGTTATTGTCGGAGTTGTGATAATTATAAAATTTATTCTGATGTCATATACGTATTGCAGTGTCGATATGAACCGATTTTCACTGAAATCATATTGAATATATCGCCCGAATTCATCAGTGTTCTCAAATTCTGGTAGATAGTATTCCGTAAATATAATTATTCTGTAATGACCTGCAGTTCGAAACGACGCGTTCCGAATTGAAACGCTACAATTGTCATTCAGGTGCACTTCACCTGTTCGATTCCAGTCAAATTCTGTAGTATCTTGAAATGCACGGTATCGACTGTGATGCATAAATGATAGCTGACAATCGATAATAGGGAATTGAACATTTTTAAGAGCATCAGCACCAAGTTCAATATTAGCGTGCATTTGGGAGCGTTTTACTTCTCGTAGAATCGTTGTAGTCGAGTTAGTTGATAATAAAATTACAGACAACAAAAATAAAATAAACATATTTGAAATTTAACTTCAAATTCTACTAGTTTATTTATAAATTATTTTTGAAAAATTTTCAGTTACTTATAAAATATGTCTTCATTATTCACAATAGACGAAAGATAATACAACTAACGTTTGTTGCCTAGCAACGTACCTTAAATAATTCTTACGTTGTATAATATATTTCTAAAATCAATAAATGAAAAGAAACAAGTTTTTTAACGAGTTTAATTTTAAAGGTTTAATTTTCAGTAATTAAATTTAATAATTTGTAAATTATTTACAACTAACTTATTTCAATTATTTATTACTTACTTTGTAAATTACTGTATTTTTATGGGTTGTAGTTAATAGTTAATCTCTCAACATACCAAAAGGCACAAGTGGGTAAATAAAATAATCTCAAAAATTTAATAATAAATTTATTAAATTAATATTAAATTATTTAAATACTATATATTTATTATGAATTCGAAAATATTATTTTTTAGAAACATTTGTACAACGAAATAAATATGAATTAAATAATAAGGTAGTTGCCTAGAAAGATATCTCCAGTCGACTCCAAAAAGGATACCACATTCCCTCGTTGCACGGCTGCGCTGATTCGTTGCATGAGCCAGCTGAATGGGCGTTTATCACCGGTTGTCCGCCTTAACCTTGAACCAAGCTGCCTCAAAAACGCAGATGCGCTGGGACCGACCGCGCCAAGTTTTTCATGGCGATGAGGAAGAACAAATACTGTCTATCCTCGAAGCAGCTGTATTTGGTTCGTTTGAGCTGCTGCGCATGGGCTGCAACAGCGCTAGCAGAAGACACCGCATGTGCGGCATGACTGGCTGCCAGCGTGCTCGGGCAAGTGAAATCCCAAACGAGTATACGGCCAGCTTCCTATGGCATAAGAGTCGCACCATAGGGCCGTTTGCCATCGTATCGCGCTAAGCCTGCTGTTTCGAGTCTGGAGGGCGATCCTACGGTAGCGAGAGCCATTCTCAAAATCTCGTTGATCGCAACATGTCGATGGTGACGAGACGTTATCGTGTTGCAGTCTAAGGAATGAGCACTGTGCCGCGGGACCGACACTCCGCAGATACACCGATGCCGTTGAAAGCCTTGAGCACCGAGCCTCAACGCCACGGCGATAGAAATAGATCGGTCATCAAGTGGTGTGCTGACGGATGTGATCGGTAGTGCTTCAAGGAACACCCCGGACCACTTTGATGTTACTGCGATGAGTCAGGCTCGAGATTCAGTTGTCCGTGCTTCGTCGATAAGTCTTCGTTGGCACGCTTCGTAGTGTTCGGTTATCCATCTAATAGTTAACCATCCATAATTTTTGATATATTTGATCCGATGGAATGGTCGTTTCAAATACTTAAATTAATAATAAATTAAATTCTCGAAATTGTAAATCCTACATTGGGGGCGGTAAATACAATTATTGTCAGCGTGTTACTCTAAAGTTATGAATTGGGCTTAATTATTTTACAAATTTCTATTATTTAATTAAAGATCTATTTAATTAAATAAATGTATATTTAATACGTTTAATCAAGATTAAGATATTAATCATTAAGATTTTTATAACGACATCAAACTTTTAGGTTTGATGTCTTCTCTGTTCATACTCTCTCGAATGAAACATATTCTAGTTTTATAATACTGCATTATTAAATCGTTTTTATTAAAATTAGTTATTTCAATTTAATTTGAATAAATTTTTGAAGAATAATAAATTTAAAATAAGCTTATTAATTTAATAAATATTCAAACTTGACAATTTACAATCATTGATCGTAACGTATGCGAATAATTAAAGCAGCAATATTATATGAGAAAGTAACCAAACATTAAAATAATCCCATACATTTATATCGTAGATTCAGTTATCTAAAGATAACGATATGGATTTTCTATTTTAACAGCTTCAAGAAATGTCAAATTTTTAATAATTCAAATTCCTAATTATTTAAAAATTACAAATTATTTAAATAATAATTATTTTTAATCATTTTAGATATTATTGTGAGAAGATAATGAACATATTTAATTCATATTAAATATTATTTTGTACTATAATTTATATTGATTCATATATTAAATAAAAATAGATGATTATATAATTATATGAAATAACAATATTTAATATTACAATATTGTATAATGTGATACATCATATAATAAAATTTCATACGATGAAATACGTCCTTAGTATGAATTTGGCTCCACTGCAATGTTGGATCGGGAATAAGGGTAGAAACCTGATAACACAGCAATTCCCCCTGATGACCTCTAATCTTAATTCTGATACAATGCCTGTTATTTATTAGTCAATTCATAAAAGTTGATTTTTATCTCTAATATCAATTTTAAATGTTAACTTGATATAAATATAAATTCTATAAAATTTTATATAATTATTTTTTATTTGTCTTTTTAAATTTATAAATAGTATAAAATACGTAGACTCAGTTATCTGATTTGATTATTAATTGCGTTATACAATATAATGATGAGCGATTTTCATTAAAATATATAATGAATTTAGTGCTAAGAATGCAAAAACTCTTAAAAAAATATAAAAACATAACTTAAACATAATTAATAACTTAAATTAATTTTAAATATGACCTGCAAAAATAAATATAATTTGGTTTACTTTCTCTTGTTATTCTTTTACTAAACCTAATGTAGCAGATTCAGTGAACACCTACAGATTATATCACCTGTCTTATACGTTTTTATGATTGTCTCCCCGTAAGTTTTGCGTTAAGAAAAGTTAAAAATACCTTAACCCATGTATATATTATAAATTTCATACATTTTTGAAAATGTATAAAAAGTTATAAATAATATAAATTTCATATTATAAATAAAATAACTCACATTATTGTAATTTCGAATTTATACTAAAGAATATTTAATTATTTAATATTTAATAATTATTTAATTATTTAATTTCTCGTTTAAAATTATGTATTATTTGGAAATTTGATATTTTTAGGTATCTGACTTTGATGTCAGAATGAATCAAGAAAAACTAATTTAAATTATATTCAAATTAAAAAATTTCTTATTTGTTCTTTGCGGACTTTCAAGTGGACTTCATATTTGTATATCATGTGGATTTGATATCTATAAGTTTTCTTGAACTTGAAAGTCACATTTGACACTAAGAGATATCTTCGTTATTTAAATATGTCAGCTTATTCATATATATAAATAAATTAACATAAATTCATATAAAACTGAAACATTTATTTATTCTAATATAAATGTTTCGAGCAAAACCATTTTTATTTAGCGAATTAATTTTATTTTTATTAAATTAATAATGTTAAAGCGTAATTTTAAATTTCATCTGTTATTAAATACAAAATATTTTATGTGCTTTTCTTGACAAATTAATATTTAATTGTTTATTTATTAAATTACTTTTATTTTATAATAACAATTTTGAGAAATGTTACATGAAAATGTTCTTGAAAAATACATTAATAAAAAATCCGATTTGTGAAAAATGTGGGACATTTTTCCTTTAAAAGTTTTACCAAATATTTATAAAATATTAAAATATTAGAAATTGAAAATATTAGAAATTGCGCTTTAGAAATATATCTTCAGCAAAGTTAACGCAGATGTTAGACAACTTAGCAATTATATATTAATATTTTCAATATTGGTTTTTTAAAATATATTTATAGCTAAAAACAGTAGATATAAGATATTGCCAAGGTAAATTGCGAAATACAAAATATTTTATGTGCTTTTCTTGTAAGTGGACTTTATATTAATATATTACCAAGTTTAGTAGTGCTGAAATTAAGACTGAATATTTCTCTTTAGAGCAAAGCATACAAAACGATCTGTTAACAAGGGTGAATATCTTAACAGTGGATAATAAGAATATTCAAATACTTTGATATAAATTTAATTTAAAACTGACTTGAAATAGAGTCAATTCAGACGAACATTACTCTGCATGACAAATGCACCAGCTAGTGCAAATTATCAGAAGAGTAAATGACTCGTTTATTTAAAATAGTTTACAAAATGTTTGGCTAGAGTATTATCCTAATTACGATAAGTACATAATAATACAATATGAAATTTTCAGATGTCATTGCAGCAATTTTGATAGTGCTTCCATTGCAATTCTCGCGTCTTCCTCATTTAAACATTCTAAATATTTCATGCTTAAATATTGCAATTTTGAAAACGTCAACTCACTGTTAATGATTACTTTTCCAGAAGTGTATAGCATTCCACCGACCTTATCGTATCGGAAATTGATAGCAGCTTGCTTCTCTGGATCATAACTTAACGAATTAAAAATAGAATATTCACTAAAATATTTTGTCAAATATTTTTAATCAGCCATTGCTAAACCTAAGCGTGGCAATTAGACGAGAAATTTATACAAAAAGCATTTATACTTTTATAATTTTTAAAATTTTAAAATTTTAAAATTTTAAAAATTTTAAAATTCCATGTTTATATGAAAAGGTATATGTATAACAATATTATTGATGATTCTTTATAGAGACTAGTTACACTCCTTTATCTGAAGTTGATGAATGAACTCAAATACTACTAGGAAACTAGACAGGTGATTATGTTGTGCATTGAAGATTACGACTGCAGAATTAGGTATCAATTTGGTTCGTTTATACCTTTTTAATTATGCAACAATTTATTTTGATTTTTAAATTAAAAGTGTTTTGCTAATTTAATTTCATGTCAATTATTAAATCATTTATGAAAAATAATATAAAAATATTAACAGCAAAATTATACAGAGTTTCGAACTTTGTCAATAACAGATATTACCTCAAACTTTATCAACATTTATAAGTAAAATAGTTCTATGAAGCAAAACACTTATTTTTAAATTGTAATATTAGAAATTATTAAAAGTATTAATTATCAAATTACTAAACTTTATTGATGTTATAAGCATTTAAACAAATGTAAAGCATTTTGGAATAATATATTTAAACATATATACGAACATGTGCTATACGATTATAAGGCACATCTAACTAAAATATTGCCCGTGTGATACATAGATATTTTCAAAAATAATTCTTAAAAGATATTTTTACTAAAGTAATAGAAACCCAAAAATAATCGATTTACTTTTAAGGTGCTCAGAAGTGCACCCTAAAAGCATGTAAACTATGAACATAAAAGCAAATTTATGTAATAAAAATTTATTTATAAAAATAAATTCAACGTATACACCACATACATGCCATTTTTAACATGAATGTATACAAACAAATAACCGAAGTTTTATGCACGACGTTTCGGTGCAACTTGAATAAAAAAGTGCACGAAAATAAATGTGAGCGATAGAGATATTTCTAAACTTTGTTGTAGAATATTGATTTGTACAGTAATGCATAAAACGAATCGAAATTATTTACGAGGACACTAAATATACGTGTATACATTAAACGTATGCTGCCGAATACGTAATAAATAGTTTATGAATTATAAATCGAAGAGTTTATACAAATCAGATAAAGCAACTGAGAATACGTATATTAAATTATAAATTAAATATAATGATAAATAAAAATGAAATAATTAAATAATAAATAAAAAAATAATTATTAATAATTTAATAATTTTATACAAAATTCTTATATAATTTATATCAACTTTAAAATTAAAAATAAAATTTAAAATAAATGTCAATTTTTATGAATTGATTATAATTTACACTAAAACTATAAATAAAAATAACTGAAAGCATTTTGTTCAAGTTCGAATTATTTTCTTATATTTAGGTGGACAAATAAAGAGTGAACAATGAAATAAAAACGTCAGTTCGTGATAACATAAAATTTGTGGCAACTTTATCTGTTTTCAGAGATGTATTTAAATCAGGTTTGTTGTTACCTTGTATTAGCTTTTCGCTGTTTAATATAATTTAAATATAATAAATAGATATATCTGGATATGAACACAAACGTCAAATCTATAAGCACGATAGATGGAATTAATTGAATTAAAAATTAATTCAATTAAAATGAATTGAAATGTTACAAACTCGAACAAGTAAACGTTAGCTCTTGGAAATAATTTATAAAATGAAATAATGTTGAAGAATACATAATAAATATATATTAAATGTGTGACTATATACAAGTATATAATATATAATGTATATTAGATTTCATTAAATAAAATGGATAATTCTATAAATATTAAAATATTAATTATTATAAAATAATTAATTTATATTGATTTTTTATAATCAATATAAAATTTATATAATCAATATAAAATCAATATATGATTTATATTAGATATTAATAATTAATATATTATTAAAATATAGCAAGTTAATTGCTATACTAATTTCAATATTAATTATATACTAATTGATAATTAGTATATAATTAATATATAATATATTTTTAAATTAATAATCATATATTAAAAACAATTAAGTTAATTAGTGTAGGTAATATTACTGTAATATTTGCGTTTATTACGAATTATTACAATACGTATTATATTTAATATTATTATATAATATGCAATAATACTTATTATTTCATAATATAAATGTTCGCATATATTATGTATATATGAACGAATATATAATAAACTAAAACATATATCTTCGAATCTCCAAGTGTAGAAATAAAAGATACAGAATAATGAATATTATATTATACATATATAATATATTCATATATTATATATTCAAAAATTTATAGATTCAAATATTCAATATTTAACAAAAACTAGCATTTATCGTTAATAAAGATAAATATTAAGAATATTTAAAATATCCTCTAATTATTTATTGATCGATGTATAATTTATAAAATCAAGAAGAAAATTTATGTCAGGATATTTTTTGTTATAAATGCCAGCAGCTGGAACAAATACGCGCTAATGATGTATTTCCTCTGATGATATTAGATTATTGAGTGTACTTTATTCTAATAAAAAGCATATTGTTTATTATCTATCCGTAACGCTTAATAGTTTAAATTAATTTAATATAATATTTTTTGATTTATAGTTCTTCATTACAAGAAAAAGAAATAATTTATCAAACTTGCTTGAAAATTAGCATAAAAGTAATGTCGTATCCAGAATACATAGTTTTAGTATTTCTAATATAGGTTATATTACCTGGAAAACAATGTTCGAATAAATGAAGGAATCTAATTGAAACTCAATTAGATAACAAAAGACGATGAAACAGTTAAGTAAAGATAATAATCGACTCACCTAATTTTAAGGTTACTGAACTCGTTATTGATGGCTCGTAAAAGCTTTACCTTATCTATTTTTTCAAGACATCCGGATAGAACGAAATTTTTTGCATGTACATTCATCAATTGAACCTGAAACCCATAATATGCATATTCAATGATTAATATTTCAATATGGATACATTATATAATATCTTCTCAAGAATTTTTGCTAGCTTGTGGCAACATTTCGTAGCGTCTTCTAAACTAAAAATAAAATTCACTAATAAACAAAATTATTGTCAATTTTTCATAAAAAATGATTTCAACTCTTGACATTTAATGTACAATTTTAATGAGGAAAAATTAAAACAAAAAAATAACAACGTCAATTAATAGCTAGATTATCGTAGGTTAAGAAAAACTTGCAAGTGATTATTTCACTCCATGGGTAATTTTAAATAAAATTACCTATAATAATATAATATTAAAATATTATAATATTTTTGAAAAAAAATATTTAATATAAATATTAAATATTATAATATTAAAAATATTTAAATATTTAAAATATTATTTTAAATAATATTTAAATAATATTATAGTAAAAACTGCAGTTGTAACTACAGTAATGTAAAAACGATCTCACTACGAATAGATAAATGGTCAAATGAGTAGAGTATTAAATTCGTTCAATGCCTACCTCATTTATGTTAGCAACAGATCAAATGATTATGTTTATGGTTTTGCAACACGCAATTCATTTAAAACGTGATTTTTGTGTTTTCTCAATTGTCTTTGTCTAATTTTGATTCAATACGATTCAATATTTGTAATGCGTTTTAATATTACTTCGCTATATTAATCATATTGGAAAGTAACTGTGTTGAGTAGCCAATATATTTGTTGTCACTAACTCCAACCACTGGGCGAATGAACAACGCTAGATTGTTCTTCGCGAGAGTTTGTTAACAACGTTATATTGTTCTTTGCTAAGTTTGGACATAATTTTAATCAGCAAATGACATACTATAATGTCCTTATAGTACATACACATTTTATTTTTCTTGGCTTATTTAGTAATATAATTGACGATGTTTTGTAGCTTTGTTATTACTTCTGGGTTTAATAACCCTTATTATACTGACACTTTGTTATTGTTTTTTGCCATCTTAAAAACCGTTTTCAAGATGAAAACGGTTTTCAGTCAGAAGAAGAAGCAACTTTATCCTCCTTTGTTTTGTTATTTTAAAATTCTTTATGTGCTAATAGGTAATTTGTAAATACTGGCAGTTATTTAACGTTAGTTTAGCAACTGAAAGTTACACTTATTTAGTAATTGTGTGTAAGTCGTTCGGATAACTGAACTTCAGGCCAAAGTTAGATTATATCTAAACTTCGGGCCTAAGTTCGTTTATCTCTGAACTTCTGCCTCAAAGTAGTTTGAATCAGAACAGATGGTAAAGGCCTTATGTAGTTTCGATAATCGATTCTTTATACCGTAGAAGGGTAATGCTTTAGTTTGTTTCAGTTGCGACTTTTCATGATATGATACACATTCATAACTTTTCAGTTTAGATATTAGAAAATGCTAGAAAACATAAGCTAACAAAATGAGCTATGAGTATATATGTATCAGTCATTTTTTCAAATCGGACAAAACGTTTTAAATTGTTTCACTAATTTTATTCCTGTTTTGAAATTAGAAGGAAATAAAAAATTAACTCTCTGCATAGTTTGACTACAAATGATAATATTTCCTCTACGTATGTAAAACACAAGCTAACAAGATGAGCTATTAGTATATATGTATCAGTAACGTTTCCATATTGGGGATTGTATACAAAACGTTTTAAATTATTTCACAAATGTTATTCCGGTTTTTAAATTAGAAGGAAATATAAAATTAACTTTTGGCATAGTTTGACTACAAATGATAATATTTCCTCTATAAAACGTACTGCAAAATAAAAACTACAAATTAATTATACATTAGCATTGAAATTAATTATACATTGAAATTACAAATAACAATATCGGATACCTACGAAGACCTGTCATTGTTGCTTTTCCATTCTGGTACAAAGTGACCTGTGCAGTAGGTCGACGTAGTCTAAGCAGCAGCGATTTATTGCGTTCATTAAATTCGGATGTTCTAATTTTACTGCTTAAGGAAAGTGTGTTTATTTTCGTTGGAGTCTTAAACATCGCAGTCAACATTATTGCCCTTAAAAAGTAAGTTATTTGTCTATCAGACTTCAGAATCCATACTCTATTTTTAATGCTTGACCATTTACAACGCCAGCATGTTCATTAAGCAATGCTGTACTCGAGGATGAATTGGTTGCTTTATTGCTTAACGGTATACCGCCGGCACGCTTAAAATAGCGGCATATTTTTATAAAATTAAACCGTGTCGTGTTAAAGGTTTTAAAGAAAACTTTTTTATTGGAAGCGAATTGAAATGTATTGTCAATAAATGGATGGTAAATCCTGTTTGCTGAATTGAAATTATTAAATTAAAATTCAGGCTACATGCTTTTCATTAATAATACCAAATACAAACAAAATTTTTATTAGCCTAACGATACGTTCAATTATAATTGACAATTTTTATATTTTTGTCCACATTGAGAAAGAGAAAACAGACAAATTTTCGGTCAAAAAAAGATAATAATATTAAATATTAATACTCTATTATACAAGTATAATAAAAATAAAGAACGCACGTCTTAACAATTTTTTATTTTTAATTGACACCACGGGTGGTGGTGTCAATTCAATTGAAGCACTTGGTTATTATTTACGTATTTGTAGATATTATTATCTATAATATATAATTATATTATAATTACAATATAATTATAATTACTTAATACATTTAACATATTAGTATTGGAGTGCTGACTGGCGGATAAAAATTAAACATCGACCATGTACTCTTGCAAAATTAAAGATAATTTAAAGCAAGGTAAATTTCACTCATAATTACTTATTAAAATTACCATTAATTACGTGATTAAAATTTAATTAAATATAATATAAAATTAATGCAAATTATGTAATTTATTTTAAAATAAAATTAATTATTAAAATTTTATTTTTATAATTAATCTGAATACATTTGAATATTTGCTTTAAGTACTAATAATTTATATAAATAATAATGAGAGCAGTTTAAAATTTGAAAATTTAATGAAATGCAAATACATATTATTAATACATATTACTATAATTTTTAACCTGTAATATATTAATATTACAGATTAATAAAGTAATATCAAATAATTATTAATATTATATTAATATAACGATACATTAATATATCACTTAAGGGAAAATCAAAGAAAATATATTATCAGGATACGGTCACTAATAGAATTCACGTATTTTGGCATCAGGAGTGGTAGGTGAACCCAGAACACACAGCAGGCTTTAGTTATTCATTAAATAGATAGTAAAATACAATTGCTATAATTATATAATCCAATTTTCAATGGTAAACTAATGGCATTATATTGACAAAATGCAAATTGAAACACAAAGTAAAAGCAATTTATTTTAATATAAAAATGCTTTTTGATATTGAAAATTTAATGATTTAATTAAGAAAACAATGGTCTCTATTTAATCAATAATTAATTAATATGAGAACAATCGATTTTCATGTAAGCTTTTCCTGAAGAAAATTCAATGTAGATATTATTATCTATAATTTAACTATATTTTCAAAATTAATAATCTGCAAACAGTTTATTACTATTTCTACAACCTCTCGTTGATTGAGACAACGACATGTTTAAAATACGTAGAATCAATTGGCTGATCTGATATTAAAACTATTAAATTTGAATATTAAAATAAACTTTTTATAAACTTACAAATATATGCAAAAAAGTTAGAAACTATACATATACAATCTAAGAAAAATATTTAGTTTCAAACTTATTGTTAAACTTTTGATTTATTCTTCATATAAAAAATAAACCAAAAGAATAAAGATTTTAACTAATACCTGAACGAATCTAGCAGTAAAATAGCACTTATATTAATTGAAAATACGGCTTTGGTTATGGAACAGCTATGCCTTAATTATCCTACTAATTGGATAATCACAAATAAAACCATGTGATTGTGCAACATTATCAAACTGTCGGTGTAATCATGTTATAAATGTTTAAGATTGGGAAAATATGTTTCGACTTTTACTTTTTTTACTTGTGTTTCGACAAAAACGCAAGTAAAAACACACAACGTAAAAAAATATTTTCATAAAAAGTGCTTTGTGATATTAAAAATTTGATGATTAAATTATGAAAACAATTGCTTATATTTAATCAATAATTAATCAATATGGGAACAATCGATATTCATGAAAGTTTTCCCTGAAGAAAATTCAATGTATTATCTATAATTTAAGTATATTTTCAAAATTAATAATATGAAAAAGTGTATTACTCTTTCTGCCACTTATCGTTGATGGAGAAAACATAAAATGTATAAAATATAAAAAATGTATACCTATAAAATGTATACAACTTAATCGAAAGTACAATTTAAGAAAAACCATACGATTATTAAACAAAAGTGCACTATAAATGTTGTTTATTCGTAAATTTTGTCAAAACTTCTTTGAGATAATTCAATTCGACAGTTAAATACGTGTAGTAAATTAGAGCATCGTTGCCACTTTTCTAGATAAATTTAAGTTGTAAATAAGCTTAGTCGATTTTAACTACAATTTCCTTGTGAAACGACCATCGAGAAGTTATAATAATATCTAGATATTAATCCGAAATTGTGATCAAGTGCTATTTTTAAATGAAATAACATCCTAGAGAAAAAGCCTATCACCGTGTCGAAATTTAATGATATTCGTCTTATTGAAATTAACCTCTAAGAGATTAACTTTACAATAGCTAAATAAAGAATTAACCATGTATTGAAGTTCATAAATAGATTCGAATATGATTAATAGGTCATCTGCGTAAAGATAAACATGAACATATTCATTATTAGACCAAATAATTACGGTCAAATCGCTTATAAGGAAAACAATAAGAAACTAATCGGGTATGCTTGCAATAATCCGATTTTATGCTCAATCTGATCTGTAATAGCAAATCCATAAAAATCCTAGCATAATTTGGGTTGGAAGATTATACAATCACTCAACGAATTCAGAGTTAATCTTACACGACAAATGATTTCGCGAAGAATTACCCAATTAATAATAATTATTATAAGTGATTAACAACTATTAATACGATTGTTGTGAACTGATACCGATATTATGGTCGATCAGATCTGGTTACGTTTATAACGAGATTTATAATTTATATTTTTGAATATAATAAAGCAATATAACGGGGCAAAAAATAATAGGGTAGACAAAATGATAGACATTAGCATACTAAATTAAGAAAAATTGATACTGAAGTTGAGCAGTTTCGAACTGAATTAAAGCTTACCCTCCATCATATTAACTAATGAGATAAAAATATCATTGATATATGGACAATTTAGAACTTCATGATGGCGTGGGCAGATGCTTCAAAAACAGATCAACTATAAATACCGAGTGTAGGTTATGACTAACCAGTTAGTTAAGCATATAGCAGATGATGAACAAATCATGTCCACCATTAAGAAATCACATTGCCCCCATTTTCAGGAATATAATAGGAGCATGCAAGTGGTGGAAGCAAACACATTAGAAAATATGGGTATTTGAAGATTTTCAAGTATCCATTGGTAAAGACGAGAGCACGTCACCAAACGGCGACATCAATGCATTATAATGTCGACACTATAAACGGTTTATTGGATGATGCAATCATCTACGCAACTTATCATACTAAATTTAGAAAAATCTAAAATTACAATTTTTAGTTCATTTCATTCCGAAATAGTTAAATTCGCTAAATAGTTAAATGTACTTACAATTCCGTAACTGGATGATAATTGGTGCATCACGAAACACAGAAACTATAATTCGATTTAGAATTGTGTTAATCTGTAAATATATATGCAAATTATTTAAATCCTTATCAAAATCTATACATTTTATTAAAATTAAAATGCTCACATACAATTTTTGTTTATAAAAGCAAGTATATTATAAACGAGATAAGAAAACAAATGGACAATACAAATTTTGAGATTTAAAATCGCGTAGTGATATTTTTCAATTAACAATCGAAGTCGACAATGTCCCTGTAAATTTGGAATTTAACAGTTTTGATATCATATGTTATTATTAGAGGGGCAATATGCAATCCGTTTTCGAATTAAGAAAACCATAATATATTAAACGACGAAAATCTATTAATTTCTGTACTCAAAGGTGATTTCTCTGTGTTCGTACTAAAATCGATTTACAAACATCAATCTTTAAAACTTTGGTGTAATCCAAACATGATGTGCTTTGGGCGCATTTCTAGTTTCAGTTGACAATATAAGGGTAAAATGACAAACACGAATTTAAACGAATAATATAGTCAAAAAATGTGTATACAAAATTATATATTTTTCATTTCACAAAATACAGAAGACACAGATCCTAAATATTTGACAATGTCCCAGTAGCTGAATAAAAAGTACTAAAATTGTGTGGTTAACATAATTCCCTACTGCTGCTTACGAAAACTTCGCAATATCGGATATATATTTTCGAATGCATCGTATATCTGTTCCCTTACTTTTGCACCTAAACAACAAATTTTTTAATTACCATTTATGTAATGTTCATAAAAATTACCGGTTAGAACGACTTTTCCGGAAACAAAAATTAACAATACAATCTTTGGCTGTATCATGCGGTATATCAAACCGGGAAACAACTCAGGTTCGTAGCTATAAAACAGCGTATGCTTTTAAAATTAAAAGTTTTATCACATTTTTATTAAAAAGTATTAAGAATCTTGGAGAACTACAAATTTCAACTTTTTAGGTTTTCAATAAATTGTAAATTTCCTAATATTTAATTAATTCAAATATAAACTGAAACGCAATTATATCTGTGGAAGACTTATCCGCTGTTGTCAATTAAGTAATTATAAAATAATCAATCACATTGTAATTCTATAATTTGATTTTTTTTGTAAATCTCATCCTCATCTATGTTTTCTCAATTTCAAAAAATATATATTAGAGCAGATTAAAGAAAACATATTTTTTAAATTGTTGATAAATCCATTATTGATTAAGAATTATTGAAGCTGGATCAAAGAAAAGAGGAAATTATTTTTGATATTTCGCTAACTTCTGTTAGCATCTTTAGAAAATTAACTAAAAAACATATTTTAAATTTTAATCGCTTGTAAAAGCACTAGATCATTTATGTATTTGTGTAATCCTTACTTCATTGTAAGTTTTTATATAATATAATAGATATCTATCTCATTTAACAATTGATTAGTTCAAATAACTTAATGAAATCATGTAAGATATACGTAGTTGAAATATACAAATATTGCATATATTTACATATAATTTTAATATTTAAGAGTCTGGAATGTATATTCAAATAAGTTGTGTTTAAATCACTGGATCATACTATACATTGACATACAGCATCGACTCTAGATTTTAGATTCATTCTTCGTTAATTGTTGCTCGCTATGACTTCAAATCGTAAAATTTATACAAAAGTTATATTAGTATATTTACGAATTTATACTTAGTCGATCAAGCCTACCATAGTAAATAAAAATTGCAGCACTGATCAAAATCACACATAATATGCTTATCATCAAATTACTTGTATATACTTGTATATATAATAAGAATCGAAATTAGATAATTTATAATAAATTATTTTTATTATTAAGATCTTGTAATTATCATAAGATAATTACAAGATTTATCATAAGATCGTAATTCATCATAAGATCTTGTAATTATTCTTACAAGATCTTATGGTTTTTTTAACTTTAAAAATCACAAAATATAAAATAAACAAAATTATAAGAAAATTTACAAACCTGCAAAAGTTTTGATGCTGCAGAACCAGGCCTTCTAGGCGAATTGGAAATTTTACATCCACACTTCCAACCATATTTTGAATTTTAAAATCTAGGAACTTTGCCTGAAATTTTTTTCAAAAATATTTAATTTTTACTGAATTATCAAAACGAACAATTTCACTTGAACGCCATTTAATTATAAAATGTAAAATTCAACTCCGAAGTTCCTTCTTTATTTAAAAATAAACTCAAAATTATCAATTGAACATAAAAATAAGATTTTATTTATCTATAAAAACACTAATTGCCAGAAGTTTCACAATTGTGAAACATCTGGCAATTAAAAATTACAAAAAATCTTGTCTCGATTATTTGTTTCTAGGAAGAAACAAATAATTTAAAAATTTGTCAAGTCAATATCTTCCAGTTAAAAATATTAACTTCATTAAATCGACAAACTTTACTAAAATAAAGTTTCAATAGTGGCTACCCTAACGAAAATATATCGGTAAATATTAACTTACTCCAAATCCGAGCTTCTGTATGATTCGTGCATATTTCCTTGCTGCTAAGCGAGATTCATCTTCACTGCAATCATTAATATTTATTAAATAATATATTCAAGAATAAAAATTTATACCTCTTTGCTCCTGTACATACCATCTTGCCAGAGCTAAAAATCAATGCAGTGGTTCTAGGTTGTCGAATACGCATGATAACTGCAGCAAATCGTTTCGGATTGTATTCTGCATTACGAGCATGCAGGGCGATTTTCTTTAGTTCTAATTTGCAACCCAAATTCACCGTTGATACAATATTCCTGTAATAAAGCAAAATTCATCAATTAGGTCTGAAAGAATTTAAGGTAATTAAAGTGATTTTTAAATAAAATAAATCCCTCACTTGTAAAAAAATCTAAGATTGTAAAATACATATAATTACGAATGCAGAGTTCAAACTGTATAACTGTATATTTTTTAACATGCTCCATAGCAACTGCCTACTTAGTTTAGTAATTTTCTAAAATAAAGTGTTCTGTAATATATTTACAAATTTCAAAATTCAGTATCTAATGACCTTATAGTTTCAACCTTATTCAACTAAGTTAAGCTTTGAACATCACAGTAAAAACACTTACAACATAAAAACAAACCTTTGTGGTGTCCAAACAAAAGTTAAGAACTTTTGAATAAGAAATTATATTATGTTTAGACTCTAAAAATTAGTCGTGGTTTCACAGATGTTATCAATGTGAAATTAAAGAATATAATATTTCGATAATTAATAAAATAAGCAAGATGTGATATCATATATTTTAAACAAAATAAAACTATTTAAGACGTCAATATAAAACTAATTAAGAAGCTTTTTCTATAAAACTATTTAAGAGATATTTAGAAAGTAAACAAATTAGACCAACCGCACTTTAATTTCCGACAAAATGATTTCTATTGCTTAATTTTTGCCGTTCTTTCAAAATTGAAAATGAGATGATATCACATATTTTATATTTATTATGACATATAATATTTATTATGTATTTATTATTTAAGTATATTTTTTATTTAATAATATTTTATAAATTATTTAATTTATTATTTATTCTTAATAAAGATCATATCAATAACAGATAATGTTAATACATTACTTTCGAATTGATTAGGGAAAGCTTGATTCTGTTTGAAAAATTTAAATATTAACCGAAATGCGTCATTTAAACAACGAGATTTTATTTTAAGGCGAATATATTAACAAATACGTTAATAATTGAAAAAATAAACGTTTAAATTAATAATAAAAACATATGGATGTGTTGAGATAAAAAAATTGAATAGTGACTGTGCTTTACTTACTGGAGACTCGGTTGCAATCCGATACTTTCCGCCATTGTGGCTCCAGCTGCTGATGGCGTACATGGCAAGACACTCATTTGATTGACTGGTATTTTATTTTCAAATAAATTCGGATTATTCTGATCTGGTGCAATGCTTTCATCAGGAACGCTGGGTGGTGGAGGAGGTAGCGATGCAATTGAAGGCGGTGATGGATGTGATAAAAACTGTTTGCAATAAATTCTTAAAGATATGGATTAAGCAATCAGTGGCATACCTGTGAAGGGCTGTCAAGATGATAGGATAGAGGATTCATTTTAATATAAATTGTTCAATGCTTGTACATTATCTTTAATCCGCTTTTATAATCTGAAATTACATTTTCATAAATTACTCGGCTTAAATATTTAATTATAATTATATTTAATTATTAATTTCTTATTTATGTGTAAAGTTTTGCCTTTTAAACGGATTCGGACCTAAATTTTAAGAGGAAGGTTTTACTTTCTTAATAAATATTGAATGCAATTTAATTTGATTAAATCGATATTAAATCTAAAAAAGCTTTTTATAATTCAATTTTTATGAACAGATTAATAGTATATCATGTATTAAAATAAAACTTATAGGTCATCAAAATAAACTGTTATCAGGTTCAGCCATTATTCCTAAGCCCAACGTATCAGCTGGGCTAATTGCATGCTAATGATGCTTTAGATTTAATTTAATTATCTAGACTAATTCCTTATTCTAAAATAGAGTATATTATAATCTAACGATCAATGAAATAATGCTAAGATCTACATTCTTTTGTTAAATACCAACTTTACTATATGAATACATTATATGTACAAATTAATATCTTCGCCATCTACTTAAATTAACCAATCGCAATCAGATTTTACAATTGATTTAAATGTCAATTTTTAACTTTAACCAACAATCGCCGTCCATTCAGGCACATTGCGTTTGTCTGAAAACAAAATCAAATATCGATCATTTGGGCAAATTGATTTCATCATATTTATCGACAAACCTATATGATATTTAATTGTTCAGGGCGTTTTAACATCGAGAGGAATAGAAAGAAAATTACTGTTCACAAATTTCGAATATTGCAATAATCTTTTTCAAGTGTTTTTCAAATGTTAAAAACATAACACTTAAAAAGGACTATTGCAGTAGTCGAAAATTTGTGAACAATAATTTCTTATTTTTCTATTTCTCTCGATGTTTAAACACCCTGAACAATTGAATAGCACATCGAACGTATCATTGGACTATATGATATTTGTTAAACTATGCATTGTACTAGTTGTTTCTGTCAGACACTGTTATATTTTCAAGTTTGTTCAAACAAATATCAAAATTCAATGTTATATATGATTAAATACGAAAGAATTCAATGTACTGTTTTCATTAGTTTTTGTTGTCGATTTGAATCTTTAATAACTTGTTACAATCATCATTTCCACTATTCATTGATTCAAAAACTAACAGTGTTATAGTGCAAGGTACTTTTGTAATTGCTTGAATATCTTCAAACTAAATTTAACGAATTGTACTAAGAGACATCGTTAAGTACAACAATTTCTTTGAGCGTGCAATATTCCTGTATTTTAATGTGTAGCAATCGTCTGACTACACCTAGATATGTCGTCATTTCACGTCCCTGCATTAAATTTGATGCTCAAAACCTAATATTGGGGGCTTGTTGTATGTAGTGTATTGCTATATTAGTGGGTTTTGTTTGAATGCAATTGCTTAATTTATCTTTGCCAATATACTCTTAAAACCGACTTAAAATTTTCGGACAATTAAATCAGCTAACTGAGTCTACGTATTTAATATAATTATAAAATAAACAAAACATAATAATGCTAAATCAAAATTTAATAATTAAATAATAAAATTAATAATTGTTTTTAGATTTTCTATAATTTATATCAAGTTAAAATAAAAAATTGCAATTTAAAATAAACGTCATTTTTATAAATTGACTAATAAAAAAAAGACGTTGTATCAGAATAAGGATTTGAAGTCATAAGGAGGAACTGCTATGCTATCAGGTTTCGGCCCCTAAATCCTAAACCCGACATAGCAGCTGGGCCAAATAAGTGCTAAGGACGTATTTCCTTTGGTTAAATTTGATTATATAGTATCTTATTCTAATACAAAGTATATTATTTATTATCCATCCATAAAAATTTTCCAAGTGATTTAGATTCAAGTTGTCGATTAAAGATGATAGCAATAGAATTCTAAAATTATTAGTAGTTTCTACTTGTGATTAAAATATTATATTTCAAATCATACTGGCTTATCTAGAACAAGTTATTTTATAAATTTTTGAACAAATAATCTCGTTATTCCACTTGCTCAAATTTCCCTGAGTAAATTTGCAACTATCTTATCAAGAACCATATATTATATATGTAAGGAACATTTATGGATGATTCTTCCTTGTTCAGCATATTTTGGATGGGTTCAAAAGTCGCCCTAAAATGTTTCGACTCTCCTAACTCCATCAATAGTATCACAGTGTCTAGTTGATACAAAATTGTGTTTAAAGAAAAATAAATTTATGTTTTAGTATTTCTAAAGATCAGGCCAAGCATACATACTTATTGGTATGCAGATGTAATATAATCACAATATATTTTAATTTTCAATATGCTTAACTATTTGTTTGTTTGAATATTTAATAATTTAAAGCTTAAAAATAGACAGTCATACAAATTTTATTTTCAGCTTTCAAAAATGTTGACTCGACATGTCAGTTTGTGAAATAAAGTACGGTTTAGGAAAAATAAATCAACCATATCGATCACAAATGGTCGAGCTGGATTAATACATCGTAGATGGAATATTTGTAGAACTTTATACTTTATTGAACAAACACAAAAAATCAATGGACTTGTCAAATTAGCAAAAGTCGCTATATCGAGATAGTTAATATTATACATCATTATTACACAATTATTACAATATTACGCAATATTACGCAATATAGTTAAGGATTACTTTCATGTGTCTATAATTCACACCATGCCTACAATATTACACACATATTAAAATCGTAAAAATAAATCAGTGAAGCTATTTCACTGTTTTGATTTAATTGTTCATTTATATTTTGTATATATTAACTTATTTATAAGGTGATAGGTAAAACTAAAATGTTATGAATTTGACAATGAAATTGACTTAAGAAACAATATTTATGAAATAGTCATGAAATTCATTTAACGTTTAAGAATATTCCAAGTATTGAGTATTTTATAAAGTACTAATTATGTTAATTTATCGCAGACATGCTAATTTGAAATTATAAGTTTGAATCAACATTATTAATCATACGTGATAATATATAAATTGAAAAATTTAAAGTATTTGCTTGTAATAAACAAAATATCATTATGTATTTTTAAGGAAAACTATATTTCTAAGAAACAAAGTGTGATAATTAATGTAGAAATTAATGTAAGAAATCTTACAACTTTGAATGGAAAATACTTGGATTCGCATATAACAGTTATAATGAAGAAGCAAAATGTAAAACACATGAAAATGAGCAAAGTATACGTTATAAAATTAATTAATTAATAAATTGATTAAAATTAATATAAAATTAATTAGTTATTAAATTAATTAGCTATTATTATAAACTAAATGTAATAAATGATAAATATTATGATACAAAATTATTATTATTATTATTCCAATACATACCAAAGCCAAAAGGCTATTCAGGCAGAGTCCAAAAAAATAAAAATAATAAAACAAAAGCAAATGGTCAGTCAACGTAGCTAATTAGGGTATTCCAGTGGTAGTGTTGAATGGCGGCATTGTTCATGTATCCATTTGTAGCATCGTGATTTAAACGTTCTCAAACTGGGGGCTGCAACGACTTCCTCAGGCAACGAATTCCACATGTTAATTCCTCTCCTTGAGAGTCTATACACTTTTGGTAATCTGCCAAATCTAAATTTATACAAGACTCTGCTATGTCCCCGCAACTGATCTACCCGCCTAGTGATTACATCGGTGGGATAACCTACCACATCATTCGACATATGCCATATTTCGTACATATGACGTATTTCCTTTGGTTAAATTTGATTATATAGTATCTTATTCTAATACAAAGTATATTATTTATTATCCATCCATAAAAATTTTCCAAGTGATTTAGATTCAAGTTGTCGATTAAAGATGATAGCAATAGAATTCTAAAATTATTAGTAGTTTCTACTTGTGATTAAAATATTATATTTCAAATCATACTGGCTTATCTAGAACAAGTTATTTTATAAATTTTTGAACAAATAATCTCGTTATTCCACTTGCTCAAATTTCCCTGAGTAAATTTGCAACTATCTTATCAAGAACCATATATTATATATGTAAGGAACATTTATGGATGATTCTTCCTTGTTCAGCATATTTTGGATGGGTTCAAAAGATATGAACCTCTCACGTACCGACAACATCTCAATACGACTTAGACGAATTACAAAATGATCTAAACTCCCTGATCAAGTGGTGCGATTCTACCGGACTACGGTTAAATGTTGATAAATGTGTTCTCATGCAACTAGGTCGCATAATAGTCAATTACATAATAGTCAATACCACTTAAGCCAATACAGAGCCTCGATCCGCGCCTAAGAATAGACTCCAGGTCTAATAGTTCTTGCTTAGTGACAGGGAAACAAGCCTGAATGCAGTACTCTAAGTGTGGCCTGACGATGGAGATGAATAACCTCTTAAACATGTGACAGCTTAACCTGAGGAATGCATTTTTAATACAATATAACGCCCTAGTAGCTTTACCTAGAAAGAAGTCGGTGTTCAACTTTGTTTTCAAGGATCTATGGACAATAATCCCTAAATCCTTATGATGAGACACTTCCTTTAAGACCATATCTCCAATAAAGTACCTTAGAGTTTCAATAGGGCGACCTAGTTGCATGAGAACACATTTATCAACATTCAACCGTAGTCCGGTAGAATCGCACCACTTGATCAGGGAGTTTAGATCATTTTGTAACGATACTCGATCAGCAGGACTTCTAATGATCGACCAAATCTTTAGATCGTCTGCAAACGCTAGATGAGAGCATGATAAGCGGAGTAGCAGATCATTAATGAAGATTATAAAGAGCAGTGGGCCAAGGACTGATCCCTGCGGTACGCCAGAATTAATATTTACCGAATAAGAAAACACGCCCCCACACAAACTCGGAAAGACCTATTCGATAGAAATTCCCTGACCCACTCACAAATATATGAATGAAGTCCATAGTGATACAGTAAAGACACTATGCCGTCGTGTGGTACCCTATCAAAAGCTTTCGGAAAATCGAGGAATACTGTATGAACCTGAAACCCAACCCCCAGAGCATCAGCCCATTTTTCACGCGCAGTTAGTAGGTTAGTAAGGCATGAACGTCCGATCCTGAAACCATGTTGAGATTCAACCAATATGTGATTACGATCCAAATGATCCCTGATTCTACTAGCAATGATTCTTTCTAAAAGTTTGCAGAATACGCTAGTTAAGCTAATGGGCCGAAAGTCCGCGCAAAAGCTAGCAGGATGCTTTTTGGGAATAGGCACCACAATTGCACACTTCCAACTGTCAGGAATCCAAGATGTATCTAAGCTGTATCTGAAGAACATAGTTAAATCATTGCTCAGTTCGTTCGCTAGGGATTTGACGAGGAAGGGGGCAATATTGTCTGGTCCCGGAGATGTAAACGAATCGAGCTTCATTACCTCGTTCAACACCTCATCCACTCTGAGTGGACGAACACAACACCGATGAGCAACCGGAACATACTTTCAACTAAATTCATGCAGTTTGTTAGAGGTCAAAGCCTGTACCAAGAAGCCATCAGCTAAATGTTGGGCGATTAGAGACGGATCGGTCAAAGTTTCAGTTGGCGTTTGGATTGAGCTAATTGTGGCGACAAGTGTTCTGTTGTTTCTTACATAAGACCAAAACCTCCTAGGATTCAAAGATGCATCCCTGGCGATACTATCTTCGTACGAATAGCGTTTCTGAAATTTTAGCCGATTGCATAAGTTCCGAGAGTCGATGTAGGCACGTTTTAAAGCAGAAGAACGCCTAAATTCGCGCCACAATTTGTTGCGGGATCTTATAGCATCAAGAAGCTCTCTAGTCGAACCAAGGAGGATGTCCATGCTTGAACTTGCAGGCACGTAGCGGAGCAAAGATATCAGAAATTCGCATCAATTCATCATGGAGCAGATCAAAGACTACAGGAACCTCCAAACCGAAGTGGATACGAAGACTATCACAGATACCTTTTGGGAAGCTTGCAGCTAGTTGACTAGCATCAACACCTACCCAAGAACGTTTTTTAAAATTAGAGTTTTGTGAGTCTCTGTTGAACAGCGACAGCCGTATAGAGAGAGTACACAGTGATCGCTATTGCCAATTGGTGCGTCATAACGAACACCTGAAACGTCACCCAAACACTTAGTAAAGACCAAATCGAGTATAGAAGGCGTCCCTGTCACACAAGTAGGTTGTTTAATATGTTGAACTAGTAGCATATCAAGTAACAGAAAGTCACTCAGTACTTTCCCAATTCCGTGAATTGGTCGTGAATGACTATTTTTCCAGTCTATTTGGGGGATATTAAAGTCACCCAGGAGCAAAATCAGAGGATACGAAGATAAACTCAGCAAATGTGATTTAAGAGAGTCAAATCTTAATTCATAGGACGGAGAACGGTAAAGGACGCAGAATCGGGATCGTTGACCATTTCCCAGTGTAAAAGCAAGACCTTCAAAGGAATAACCAATATCGTCGCGAAAAGCCGAGATTTTCGATACCAGGAGACTATTTCGCACATAGGCGGCTACCCCACCTCCACGTTTACCACATGAGCGATCCGAACGTATTAGAAAATAGTTAGGGATGGCAACACAATCATCCGAAATGTCAGAATGTAGCCATGTTTCGGTTATACAAAATACATCAAAACGTTTCGAAGCAACTATGAATTTAATTTCCGAGAACTGAGCCAGGAGACTACGAACATTTGAATAACCGACAAAAATGTTCGTATAATGGGAAAATTTGACACGCTCGGTGACACTATCGAAGTCTACTAGTTTTCCTACAGACGAACCATCACTACTAAAGAGGTCTGACTCTACAGAAGTAAGGGATGCTTCAGTACTATTCAAATTAGAAACGATCGAGTGTTAATAACTCAAGATTATCGTAAAAAAGAAATCAACCGCTTTATGAAGATAATTGCTAAGGCAATTTCAATCTTGTATTATAATGAAACGAAAACTAAATTCAGGTTAAAATCGCTTTCTACTCAAGTTTCAATGCCTTCAATAATGACGATCAAACAAATCAATCTGTTTTGCGTTACTGACATCGTAGTAGATCAAACCATGCATCATGACGTGAAACTATATGTGCTAGAAAATCTATGTTTTACCATTATTCCGGGAATCGGATTTTTATCGAAGTAGGAATATCTAACATAATTTAAGAATTATTGATTTTTAACAAATCTGACTATTTGCCTATTTCAATTTATCCGGCTCAAATTTGTTTTATTACTGATAACGGGTTAATCTGATAGCTTTTTATTTTTAATATTAATTCCAAATATTAATTATTTTTGTATTCGCAAAAAATAATAGACGTATTTGTGTCTAGATATTATTTAACAATTTAAGTACTAAGTAATAAGTTTCACAATTCGAAATATTCGCTAATTTTCGACTTATTTGCTCCTGTTTGATAATAGGTGTTGTGTTGCAGAGATTCTATTTATAGATTATACTATCCTCTATAAAATTATTAAAGTAGCAAAATGACCACTACTATCGGCAAAAGTGAAACAGAAAACATGGCGTGTTCTAACGAGGGTCATATATTAGTAATTTATTTTTGCCAGTTTCCAAATAGCAGCATTAGCCGCATTGAATAATTTTGTTTCATCCGTACGCCATACTTAACTATTTAAAAACAATCTTATTATCATTATTATATACAGGGCTTTGACCGATAAGGCTGTTTTGCCCACTCATCGTACATTACAACACATGAAACAAACATATCAATTACAACCAAACCAAGGATAATAACTTCCAATGTTGCCTTGATCAGCTTGTCTTATTCAGGTGTTGACCATGGCTTTGAATTCGCTCAATATTGACGCAGTCATGATGCCGTGAGTCAATGCGTTCCACAATTTTCTCACTCTGAGTAATAATCGCGATACCATTGTCGACCATCCAATTTGTCTTGCGCGTAACGAGATAGAATGACCCCTGCGACTTTGTCGGTCATTCAAGTAAAAACATTCACTTGTGTAGCGGTATATCCCCTTTACTATAGACCATATCGCAAACAGATCCAGAACGAGTAGTCTGGCTTGCACTGATAAGATGCCTATTGAAGTTAAACGATCGCTATAACTCATCATTTTACATCCTCGAACGAGCTTGCTGCGACGACGTAGAATTCTCTCCAAATCCCTCATTTCACCTATTGTGAAAGAGAATGATGCCTGGATAGCATATTCGATATAGAGACGAACAAGCGCATTATATAGCCGAGCAAAACACTGAGAAAATATCGACAAGAAGCAAGTTTTAATGAGATAAATCATATTCCCTGCTGAACTGCAACGTCTTTCGGTATCCATTATAGTTTTAAGTGCCGATTGCATAAGTATGGCAAGATCACGCACCTGATTGGTCGAAATGATATTATGTCCCGACACTATACAAGCAAGACACATTAGACCTTCCTAGACGAATGTGTGATCACTTAGAAATGTTTACCAATATCTCAGTATTAACACTACTTGTATAAATCCTGTCAATGTCACCCTGTAGGCGGATTTGGTCATCTGCAGATAAGACCTCACACCAAATTTTGATGTCATCAGCAAAGGATAAACACGGACAATGGAGTTGTCTGAGTAAACTGTTCATAAACATGTTAAACAATAAAGGTCCTAGTACAGAACCCGAAAGAACTTCTGACGTAATTAAATGTGGTGAGGATAGGGTACTATCAACTCGTACTCTGAAAGATCTGTTAGATAGAAAATCTCTAATCCATCCTATAAGTAAGCTATTAATGCTGTTCCTGGCCACTGTTTGAATGAGGAAACTATGGGGAACACGATCAAACGCACCACTAAAATCGAACAGAATAACGTCAACTGCTTTTCCTTGAGACATGGATTCAATTTCAGGCCTCACTGGCAGACAAAAGGTTGGTAAGGCAAGAACGTCCTTTTCTGAAGCCATGTTGCATAAAGCTATGCTGATCTGATATGCTCAAGTGTCTGAATATATGTTCGTGGATGATCCTTTCCAGTACCTTACCCAAATGACTTGTAAGACTTATAGCTCGATAGTTGTATGTCACCCGCGGGTCACCCTTTTTGAATACTAGCACCACTATCGCACTTTTCCATTCAGACGGAACCTTTATGCTATCCAGATGCTATGTATTTTGACAAACATATGACCAAAAGCGTTTGGCGAGCTATTAAAAGATCGCACAATTTGGTCTTCATACTTTATACGCTTTTTAATTCTGAGGCGTTTATATGTATTGCGAGCAAGTTCGAATTGAGCAAACAAATTACCTTTGTGCCTACGCTTTCTGAACAAAGTGTTGCGTCATTTGAGATATACACATAGACTACTGTCAAACCAAGGAGGCTTCTTATGAGCAATTTTATGTATTAATATACGCGGAGCAAAATAATCAGATATACGATATAGTAAATTTCGAATGAAATACCAACGTTCCTAACTTCCAATATCACCACACTTAAAGTTCAACGAGGACACAAACTGTTGTAACATCTCAACATTAACATGATGTCATAATCTCTTCGTGAATGCAGGTTCGGCATCGATTGCAAGAATATCTGAAGCTATAGTCAGCTTAAACACCAAAACACAGTGATCACTTTCTCCTATTGGAGGATTATGGGATAGGTCACATATCTGACCATCTCTTTGAGAAAATACAAGATGAAGTATAGAACGTAGGCTATCAGTGCCAAATCTAGTAGGAGCAAATACATGCTGAATTAGTGATTAATTACATATCAAGAACTCCAATAGATTTTTATCCTCATTGAAACAGTTACCAATAATACTGTTGCCATCTTGATCAATCACCAGGGTCGGTAGATTAAAATCACCAACTAAGATGAACGAGTGATCACGCATACTACAAGCTCTAGTTAAAATATGCATCAGCTCATCATCTAAAATGGCTGATTTGGGTGTTCGATAAAGAACACCCGATGAAACGTGGAGGCTATATATAACAAGATCAACTATTAAGCACTCACAAGTTCCTTCTTCATTTGAATATCTTACTATATTGCTAATAACGTTTATATCCTGAACATAAAGTGCTACTCCACCACCCCTCTTAGGACGGCATCTATCTGAACGTAATAATTGATAACCTGGAATAGATACTACGTTATCAAAAATGGCATCGTGTAACCACGTCTCAGAAATAACCAACACGTCGGTATGCGTAGAATGCGTCCAAACTCTAACATCATCAGGATTCGAAATTAAACTACGAATATTTGTGCAGCCAATGATAGTAGCACGTTGAGACGTGCTACCCCGAGAATGTAAATCAGCATTCGGAACCAAACAATCGAAGCAAATGAGATCGCCCTCGTTACGAGTGGACGCCAACTTATTAATTATTTTAATTTGTTAAGCATTTAAAAAATTTATCTACAAATATGAAATAAATTGAGATTTTATATTAACCGAATTTTTAACTGTTGACTCCGCCCTTTTAATTGAAAATTATATATTAATTATTTATCTTATTATCTGACGAATTATATTTAATTATATCCTCAAAGCTTAAATTTAAAAAAAAATCAAATTCACCAAGTAAAAAATTAAGTAAACAATTCATCAAGAATAATATTTGATCTTATTTGGCGAATTTTTGCATATAAAGATTCAGAATAATAAATTATTCTTTTGTCGAATCTTCTTTGTGTTGGTGACTACTTCGTCATGCTTATAACCTCGCAGCTTTATGATAGCTTTCGTAATTATAATCAGCTACGTAGATATCAACTAACTGTCAAAAATCGTCAAAGACTTTATTAATACTCAAAATATCAGAGGTTGCCTGGTGAACAATAGAAACAGGTTTCCAAAGGTCCCGATTGATAGGCGAAGCATTCAAAAATTCCGGTGTGCCTTGAGTCAACTTTTGACATCACCGCAACTTTGATTTGGAAATAAATAAATATGGTTTTTATTGTATTTTCTCTGCATTGAGGCTCAGGGAATAATTTCATTCACGGCTAATGTACAAAATATATTATTACAAGCAAGCATTGACTATAAAGCCGTTTCGCTCGATCACAAGAAAACATCATTACATACACCAAAATCAACATAAAAATATCAATAAAAGGGGTAATCTTCATTATTCTCGCCGTTAATCGTCCAATTTATGAGATCAGTCTTGAATGTCTTAACGTCTGTGGCCATTATGATTTCCGACGGTAGTCGATTCCAAGCATTTGCACAACGATAAGACAACCGATCCAACCGTGAACTGCGACCATGGTACGATATCCTTAACAACTGGGGATGACCGCTGTGGCATCGTCTATCGTTGATAACAACTGAATGGGTAGGATATTCATCCGAACCGTTGGCGATATGCCACATTACTAACATATCTAGGATGTACAGTCTTTGGTGCACAGTCATCATACCCAGAGTTTTAAGTCTGTCGCGATAACTCATATGAGAACAACTCGAACACAGTTTGCTGCCACGACGAAGAATGTTTTCTAAGTCATTTAACTCTTTTTTGGATGTTGGAAAACTGGCTTGTATCGCGAACTCAATATGTAGTCTTACAAGTGCATTAAATAGAATTCAAAAACATGCGGGTGACACAAACTTGAAGCAGTTTTTATCAAGTACAACATTCTTCTGGCAGACGCGCATCTACGTTCAGTATCCATTCTAGACTCCAAGGAAGAATGAGTTATGATACCAAAGTCTCGTACATGAGATACACAATTAATTATTTGAGATCCTATAGTATATCGGGCAGGTACAGAACTATACCCGAAACGAAGATGAACACACTTAGAGACGTTCAATAGTATTCCTGTATGCCTACTCCAAATTTCTATCCTATCAATATCAATTTGCAGAAACTCTACATCCTTTGGAGAATTAATTGTGCTCTACACTTTCAAGTCATCTGCGAAAGCAAGATATTGGCATTGCAGTTTACTCAGTAGAGAGTTGAAAATGTTAAAAAGTAATGGGCCAAGCACAGTCCCTTGATGAACCCGTGAAGTAACACTAAGCAGAGAAGAAAAACAATCACTAACCCGTACTATATAGCTCCTAGATGACATAAAATCAGCAACCCACGCTACAGGCATCCGGGGAATGCCATGTTGGAATAATGCTTGTATCAACTGAGAATAAGGGACACGATCGAATGCTCTATTAAATTCTAGAAACAGGGCATCAATAGAGCTACCTCGAGATAATTCTGCGGCTCGCGCCTTACGAGGTCACAATAGATTCGTCAGACAAGATCCGCCTTTTCTGAAATCATGTTGTTAAGAGCAAATCTGTTCAGACTCAACGAAGTGACTCATTATCCTGTCGTGAACTATACGCTCTATAGTTTTACTTATATGGCTAGTTAAACTTATAGGCTTGTAGTTACTAGCTGAGTTCCGCATAACTTTCGTATAAACAGGTACTACTATAGCACGTTTCCAGTCGATCGGTAATTTGCCAGAACTTAAAGAGAGCTGAAACAGTATTGCCAAGGGCCGAGAGAGGTGGGCACTCAAGATACGTAAAAGAAAGGGGTGAATGTCGTCAGGACCAGCAGATGAACATCCCGACAGACGAATCAATTTGCAAATACTTCATCTTGAGTAATTGAAATCGAATCACTGGAGACATAAGAGCTTAGTGGTTCATAATCAATGTTGGATACCAACGAAACACTACTTAGAGTAAATTCATTTGCAAATTCCTAGGCAATGTCGACCTGAGAAGACAATAGACAACCATCAACAACCAAGTGAGGAATACCACAGGGAGCATTCCCATTTTGGGGCATGTATGACCAAAAACGTTTGGAATTTTGACCAATCGAATTTACGAGGTCGTACTCATAATAAACACGCTTATTAGTGCATAGTCGTTTAAAAACATTACGAGCTTGCCGGAAAATGATATGAACGATGGGTCATTACGTATTAGTTTAAAGAAACGGTTTCGTTCGTACAGTGCTTTCTTGAAATCATGGTCAAATCAAACTGGCTTGCGGTTGTAACGTTTCTTGATTACTATTTTTGAGGCAAACTTATTTGAAATTTCAAGTAACTTATCGCGAATTACATTCCAGCAACGGTCAACTGAACTGTCATTATAACAAAAGTTGATACAATCTGCATAAGTCAAGAGTGCTGCGTGATCTGCCTTATGTCACAGCCGTTTGACCAAATTAGGTTCAGCATCCTCCATCATAGCCCCCAAAGAAGGGCGAATACCGAATTGAATGGTTACATTGTCACTCAATCCCAGAGGAGATACATAGCCTATGTCACAAACATGATCAAAATTTCGAGAAAAGAGTAGATCAAGTATAGATGAACTATTGCCACATATTCTGGTAGGACAGATCAGTAATTGAACGAGTAATAAATCGAGAGTCAATAATTGCCATATTTGAGTTTCAGAAGCATTGCAATGATCAATCCTAAAACCACCAACATCACTAACCACAACACTCGGAATGTTAAAATCACCAGATAGAATGAAAGGATGATGATGTTTACATGAATTAAGAAACACATTACGCAGTACGTCGTCAAAACCAGATGATTTAGGAGTTCTATAAAGGACACCAAGTGAAAATCTAAGTTCGGATAATATTACGTTTAACACCAAGCACTCACAAGTTCCTTCACTATTGGAGTACTCGACCGAACCAACAACAACCGCTCCGTGAGCTAAATAGATGGCAACACCATCCCGCCACGAACATCACACCTATATGACCGAGTTACGGTATAACCCTGAATATTAATTAACATCACCAATCCCACTATGCAGCCACGACTCAGATACGGCAAAGGCGTCAAAATGTTTTGAAGTCAACATAATGCGAAGATCATCCGGATAAGAAGTTAAGCTACGAATGTTAGAATAGCCAATGAGAAGAGCACGCTCATTTGCAGAAGCTGCAATACCCGTTCTCACCCAACTAAAATCCACAAGGGAACCTACATATATTGAACCAGCACTCAAATGACCATGCAGATTGGATGCCAACGCACAAATGGCTTGCGTTGGCAAACACGAAAATTTCTGACACACAAATCCACCTCTCCTTCGCCACGACGGCGGGCTAGCGCCTGCTTAGCATTAAGTAATAAAATACGCTCTTCGTGAGAAAGATCCTTTAAAATACGAACAGGTTGATTTTTTAGTCTAAATCCTCGATTTAAGAGGGACTTAGCTTCAATAGTTGATCCAAGGACAACCCTCAGAAGCCTAGGATGGTTATCGGATGTTTTCTCACGAAGTCGAAATATACTACTGACAGTTAACTTGGACACAACATCTCGATCCGAATAGTCGAACATGGTTGAAATAATGGTCCTGACTGCATCAACGTCATTTCCAAACGAGTTTGCGAAACGCTACTTGCAGATTCACTTAAATTTGCAAACAACACACAACAAGACCTGTCAAAGTCCTTATGTCGGGTACGTTTATTAGATTCAGATTCAACATGCGCACAGTCTGACGAAATTGAGTTGGATAGACGACGCCACGGGCCACAGCGATTAAGCTCCCATTCAGTATCATTCACTTTATGATTATTACATGTGTCAATATAGTTGCAACCGATATTGCCACTTGGGCTTTCTATAGTTATACTTTGTTGAAGATTGGATCCACATCCTTGCTTGGTCAATACAGACATGGGTGATCGAGAACCAGTTATAATTGGTTCCGTCCCGCTACTGGTTGACTGCATTTTGAACCGGTTTCTACAATACTGATGTGGACGTCCGTTTGTCCATATTCGACATGGATTCCACTTAGTGATGCTCGGACATATTACAGGATCATCATTTCCGATAGTGATCTCAGTAGAGAGGCTGTTACAACCATAAGATGATGCTTTGCATACTCGCTGTTCATTTCTAATGCTATTTGCTTCACATGACTGATTCGACGTTGCTGGTTTGAGAGCATAATATATAGCGCAACAAAATCCACAATAATAAGGTCGTTGCTGTAAAGATTCACGGTCGACCTGCTTCACTTTTATCAATGTCCATACATTGCAACCATCGCAGTCACACCCAATCTCGAGCTGAACATAGTCGTCAATACGTTTTACCCCGCATGGTTTACGAGATTTTGATCCCATTTGTAGATAAACAGATATTGTATGTCGGTACTTTGATTGTATGTTAATTATATTGTATATAGTTATTTTAAAAAAATTTTTAAAATATATATGTACAATAATAGTGACTAGAGGATTTTAACAAGATAATGATTGCGCATTTGGCGTGATTCTAAAATACTTGTTAACTCGAGAAATTATTTTCACAAGTATGCTAGCTTTGTGTCGATGCTAAAATACCCTACAGTTTATGGTGCTTGAAAACTCACGAAATGTACATTTGGGCAAAATTTCTTAAGACTGGATAGTTCAAATATATTTCAAATCCATTATGTTAACTTGAAATTGTTGATCTCGATTAATTTAGAAGCTGAAGCAATCTTCTTTATACATTTGATGCCATATAAAAACATTGAGAAGCATATAACAAATGGCTTAGTACAAAAGCGTTTGCAAGAACTCTAAAAGAACGTGGACTCACATAGCTGAATGATCGGCGAAGGAAACCAACCATACGCATGGCCTTCGAACAAATGTACTCAGTATGGTTGGTTTCCTTCGCCGATCATTCAGCTATGTGAGTCCACGTTCTAAATCAAGGAGATTCCTATAGCAATTAATAATAATACAATAATTTATTTAACGTAGCAAATGCGTGCAAAATGCACAAAAAATCTCGAATAAAATAGGGCATCTGCTCATCTCATCCCTTAATCAAAATTGGCAAACTCATGGAGAAGCAGCGCTGGGGAAATGAAGATAAAGTTGCCCAGGGGCAAGTACCTACCCCAGGTGGGACTAGTAGAGGGAAGGAAAACCTTCCTGCACCTAGCGCTGTCTAGGTAGGCAATCCCTCATCCAACTAATCCATCACAATGCAGAGTACTCGTGAGCCTTTTTCACTGAATATCCTTCAGTGGAATTCGTGAGGTGCTTCTGCCCTTAGACTTCTATCCGGTATAGATGCAGATGTTATAGTCCTTTAGGAGACGCGGCCTATCCGTCTCCCCCAAGGACATCATTCGATTTATTCCAAACCATATATGTTCCCACTATACTCCGTACATAACCCTCCTCACTTTTCTTCATCTCAGAGACTTTTGATCTTAGTTAAGTGCTCTTTAAGGTCCTCCCTCCTGCTAAACTAATCATATCCAGCCTTCTCTTGTCTGGTAGTTTCACTCAATAATAACGGTAAACGCCTCAGTCTAGCCAATGTATACATTCGTCCAGGGGAGATTCACAAGAACCGTGACCTCCTGGATGGTATTATTGACAGCGGCTATGACTTGATACTTGGAGACTTCAACGACAGAACTGGTCGTTGGATCAACGCAGCACTTCGCAAAGCTAGGAACGGTTATCTTATTTACAAACCACATTCCCCTACCTTTCATTGTACATCTACAAATTATGTCCTCGACATTATACTGCTTCACTCGATGTGGTTGCTTAAACCCCTCTGTACAGAGCAGTCGCGTCAACATTTGTCTGCCTCTCATGACCTTATTCGTTGGCGGATTGAGGAGGATACGTTGCTTAGAAGGAGGTTTCACTTTGATCCGATCAGAGTGGCCTTCTTTCAGGCGGCTATCTAACTATTCCCCAGAATAGGAAATGAGAGTTTAACCGAACTTATACCTACCTCTTTTTGCAAGCTACCACGATTCTATCGACTACCTATAAAGGTCGCTTATTCAATTCCACTCCGACAAAACTCAAGGTCCTAGCCAAATTGCTGAACCTTCCTAAAGCGCTTGCTCGTAAAATCCGCGACCATTTCAGTAGGCGTAATTTGATCCCTTCAGGTTTTCATGTGTTCGTTAAAGGTCGCTCGGTCCATTCAGCAGTTAGTGAGGTGGAGTAGTTTTGTCGCGATAACAGCCATCGTCTTGTTGTGGCTGTTTTCCTCGACGTTTCTGCTGCATTTGACCGAATCTCCATTCCCTTTGTGATCTCTTCTCTCAGGTCCCTCGGGTTGCCTGCGAGAATTGTAAACATGGTAGTGATCCTGCTGCACAGCAAGCGATTTTTTATGAAGATGACCCTGATGCGTGTCAGTTCTACCCTATTACGGATGTGCCTCAAGGTTCACCTCTTTCTCCAATCTTATATCTTGATGCCTCCATTAACCTATATAAAATATTTAAACGCGAACAACGTCTAGTGGTGTACGTTGATGACACCACAGCCCTGTTTGCTGGACACAGGTGTAAAGACGTAGTCTCTGACATCAGCCGCATCTTTTTAAGATTAAAAGACCAATTACCCACATCCAATCGTGTTTTAAACTCCGCAAAATAGCAGGTTGTCGTCTTTCCTGGCACCCCTGCATCAAAGCAAAAACTTAAGAGATTAGCACTCTCTGCGCTCTCATCCATATTTGCCTCTGAACCACTCCCTACCTTCACAAGTCGAGTAAAATACCTGGGGTTCACCGTTACGGTGAACTGGTCGGCGAAGGCTGACCTGGATAGACTTAAACGTATCCTGAAGAAAGCTAGGTTGGCCCTGAAACGGGCCCAGCATCTGATATTGAAAGGGAAACCCCAGGTGCGCCTTGGGGGCACTTGGGCTATCTCAGGATTAGTCTTCTTTTCGAGAGGACGTCCCCCAGAGCAAATACTAAGGTTTCTTAAGCTCCTCATATCTTGTTTACCCATCATAGTCCGCACCGTCCGGATTCTTCGGGGGGGGGTGAAAGACCCGGGTGGTTCAGTCGGAAAGCGGCGTGTTGGATCGGTTGGGGGGGGGCTCAGATCCCCCTAAATTTGCGGCCGTGATCATGGAAGAAGATTTAACTTGCTGTATTGCTTAATTCCTTTGATTTTCTGTAACTGACCTGATATTTATTTTTAATTTTCACTGTTTTATTTTTATTAAAGAAAATCTTTATTTATTTATTTGTTTTAACGAAATGCTTGAAATGCGATATACCATTAAGTTGTTAACAAAATTCTTATAATAATAAGATACATTTATTTTTAAGTGGCAAATGCGTGCATACGACGCGCTTACAAGCCCACTAATATAATTTAGCAGAAGAGGTCAGTGTGAAAGGTCAGTCCATTCGTTAATATTGTTCCTTCAATTTGACTGTTCAGTTCATTCGTTCAATCTGTTAGTTCAATTCGTTCGTTCAAACCGTTCGTTCACTCCATTCAGTCCGTTCGTTCATTCCGTTCTTTCAAACCGTTTGTTCAGACCGTTCGTTCAGACCGTTCGTTTAGACCAGTCGTTTAGTATGTTCATTTAGCCCTTGCATACAGTCAATTTAGTTCTTTCGTTGCGTGTAATTGATAAACTTGGCTTGTCTATGATGTCTTGTCTATGATACACCTTCCACTAGGAGATAATAAAGTGTCTATGATACACTTTCCAGGAGATAACTTAAAAAAATATTTACAGCTTAAACACACAATAAAATAACATACAATTTCAGTTCCGCCCGCTTTGCTCGCGGAAAATCTTGTCTACCAAGATTGTAAAACAATCAAACTACAATCTTCGACGACAACCAAACGACAACCTTCGACGACATCCGCTCGCTACTTACAACTAACGCGAACTACTTACAATTAACTACTTACAATTATTTAAAAATCGTAAACTATTGCAACCTACAGTTAATGGGAGCCAAGAAGAAAAATCTACCAAAAGCCAAGCGAGCAATCTCTGTTGATACCGATAAAACCGGCAAGCTCGAGAACATACAAGTTGAATGCTCCGCTAGCGGCTGTCAAATCTGGACATCAGTAACACATAATTGTGCTTTGGGTCAGGAAACTTGTAGCGGGCCACCGTTCTACTGCGGATTCTGTGCGGCGAAACAAATCAACTTGTTAATAAAACGATTAGAGCAATTGGAAATGGCATCGCAGCATGATCGAATTTCTCAAATTTCTGACAAATCTACTGAGACAGTGAAGGAGCCGCAAATTGTATCGCAGCAAGATGGATTTTGTCAAGTTTATGATAAATCTACCGAGACAGTGACGGAGCCGCAAATTGTTACAACAATGTATATTCACTCCCCGACACCCCACGTCCCGTCCTTCCTGTCTCGTCTCTCAATACCTTGCATCCATCAATCAAAATCACCTCCACCAACCTCCACTATCCTTCCACTCATAACATTTCCTCACATCGCTTGCCACCCTCTTTATTATCATTATCCTCTATGTCTCCCGTCGTCAAACCAAATCCCTCCAAATAATCAACTGCCAGCTTTTCTATCGTGATCTCACCTACTCACGTCAGTCGTCCTCCTTTACGGAAGCGCTTTGTTTCTCGCGATCGTTGCCTCATTGTCACTAATATCACGCCTTCAAACTCCTTATCTCCACAAGCACGTCTAGACCAAGATGTTTCCGCCTTCAGATCCATCCTCTCGTCTATTGTCCCTGCGGATAAACCTTCCTTTTTCAAGGACATTTTTCCTGTCGCATTTATCCGTCTAAACAAATCTTCTCAATCTAATCCTTTCCAGCCCCCTCTCCTAAAAATTGTTTTCAAGCATCGCTCTCACGCGTCTTCTGTCCTCTCTCAACGATTCAAACTCATGTCATCTTCAACCACTCGAATTTTCCCTGATCGCGCCCCTTCTGAAATCGCTCAAATCTCTTTAGCCCCAATCAAAAAACGCCGTCGCGAGGAAAACGGCGAAACCTCACTCTCAATCCGAAACATAGACGGAAATTTTCAAGTTGTCCACACCCGTCCAAAAATTCGATGGCGCTCCATTTCTCCTATGTGCCTTCTCCACTAGACTCTTTCGCCACAACACACGGCTTCCGCCTCGGTCTCCTCAACACTAGATCAATTCTCGATAAATCCGATCTTATCCTCAACCTATTCACCAAGCAATCCATCGATCTCTTCTGCCTCACCGAATCCTGGCAATCAGATTCCGACGACCTTTCCATTCACCGTCTGCTCTCTACCGGTTGCTCCCTAGTCGAATCCGCCCTCCCCCTCAGCTCATGCCCTTCTAAATTCTCTAATCATTGTGACATCGTCGCATTCGCGCGTCACCCCGCGTCTCTTCGCAAAATCAATCCCCCTTTCAGTCCTTGCTCTTTTGAATTGCTCACTTGTCGTTATTCTAACCCGATCACTCTAGATCTCGCCATTGTATACGGTCCTGGTTCATCAGCTCTTACTGCCTTATTTTTTACCGAACTCGGTTACCTCCTTTCTCATTGTGCTTTGTTCTCAATCCCTTCACTCGTTCTAAGCAACTTCAATATCCGCCTAGACCGCCCCACATCCACGGATTCCATCCGGTTCATCAACATTCTATCCAACTACAATTACAAACTAATCTCCACTGCCCCACAAATATACTTGGTGGGGCACTCGACATCATCGCTGTCCCGATCATTTTGCTGCCTACACCTCACTGTCCATCTCTGATCCTGGTCTATCCGATCACTTTCTTATCACCCTTGATCTCACTCACAACCACACCCCTCCTCACACACCTACAATTCTACGTCGCCCTTGGAGAAATCTTGACCTCTCCCTTCTCCGCTCTGCTTTAATCAAATCATCTCTATCATTACCCACAATAACAAAATCATCTCCTCAAGATCTCGCCTTTCTTTTCGACTCTGAACTCACATCCACTCTCGATATTCTGTTGCCCTTCAAGTCTCACCCACACCGTCGCTTGCACCGTGCCCCATAGTTTGACATCCAATGCCTACTATCAAAGCGTCGATACCGCCATGCTTTTCGAGTCTATCACCGCTCTCTCAGACGTGATTTCCGCTTGATCACTACGTTTTTCCGTGATTCCTATCTTGCTCTTCGCCGGTCTCATCTCAACCTACTACGTACCAAATGCAACTCCTTCTGACAGCATAAAATCATCACTTCGTTCAACTCTAAGACTCTCTGGCATACTTTTAACTCAATCCTTGCTCGCTCTTCTTCGCCGTGCATCATCAATGCCAATGATTATTCGTCATTTCTCCAGACTAAAGTATCCATGTTGCTCTCTCACACCCCGGTCTCCATCCTATCCCACTCTGCCCAGTCTAATCTCATCCTTCCGGAACTCTTTCATCTTCTCCCTGTCTCACCTACAGAAGTATCATCTGTCCTCATGTCCTTGCCCAACAAAACCTCACCTGCCGATCCCCTGCCTACTCACATATTAAAATCTATATGCTCATCGATATCCCCATTTCTCACAACCTTGTTTAACTCGTCCATCCGCAGTCGTATCTTCCCTTCACACTGGAAATCCGCAATCGTTCGTCCCCTTCTTAAGAAACAATCGCTAGACCCCTCCCTTCTAGCTATCGCCCTATTTCACTACTCCCCACTCTTTCTAAGCTCTATATAGTGTTCTCATCTCCCTCGACCTCTCCTCCACATTCGACATTGTAGACCACTCCGTCCTCCTTTCTCGCCTTCGTTATGATTACGGCTTTTCTTCCTCCTCCGTAGCATGGTTCGCCTCATATCTATCCGACCGTTCCTTTCGCGTCTGTTCTAATTCATCATCCTCCCCTCCCATCCCTATTTTTTGCGGGGTCCCACAAGGTTCAGTCCTAGGTACCCTGCTTTTCTCTCTTCTGCTTGGCGATCTATCTCCGTTTATCAAACCTTACTCCTTTAAGGTCATGCAATATGCCGATGACATTCTAATCTATGCTCATGCACCCGCACATCGCATACACGATATCGGCATTTCTGCATCCAACTGTCTTTCTTCTATCTACAAACGTCTCTCCAATCTCCATCTCGTTCTAAACCCGAAGAGTTCAAAATAATGTGGATCCTCCCCCGTAAACCTAACATATCTCCTCCCACTGTATATTTTGCCTCATCGATCATCCCCATAGTCCACAATCTCACTTTCTTAGGCTTCCATTTTGATGATCACCTTTCCCTTAAACCCTTCGTCCGTGACAAGGTCCGCTCATCTAACTTAATTCTCCGTGATATCCGCCGTATCCGCCCCCTTATCGACTTCCGTTCTTGTATGTCTCTTCTTTCATCGCTTCTTTTCCCTAAAATCGATTACTGCTTAGCCTTTTCGCCAATTCTCCAAAATCCATCATCCTACCCCTACAACGAATAATCAACACCGCCGTTCGAGTGCTCTTTCGTCTCCGTCGCTTCGACCACACATCCACATATTTTGCCCAACTCTCCTGGCCCACCATCCACATCCGCATCAAACTCCGCCTTCTTCTCGTTACCTTTCGTCTCATCGCTGTCGGCTCCCCATCGTTCATCAACCTTTTTTTCTTAGACGATACTCGCCCCACCTCGCTATCGCTTCGTTCCTGTCATACTTACTCCACGTTCCTAATTACTCCAACAACTACGGTCTCCGATCCTTCCTCGTCGCCGCCTCACTCGCCTGGAATCAACTCCCTCTCGACGTCCGCCGCGCTCCCTCCTTTATCACATTCAAACACCTCCTCCGTTCACACCTTCTCGACACCTGATTCACAGTTTTGTTTTGTTGTGGTCATGTAAGCGTGCGCTGGCACGCATTTGCCACGTTAAAATAAATCCTTTTTTTTCACTGTGCGATCTCTATCTACCATCAAAGCTTTGAGAATAAAGCTTACACGAAACTTTACTTTCCATCAATAGTTATATATTCAACCACATGAGCTGCTCTACACTATTGAATGCTTACACACGTAAAATGCATTTCATGATTGTTAGCTGGTTTCAAGACTCATTTTGCAAAAGTAACCAAGTATTAATGCCAATTTGGAATTCCTGCAGTTGTTGATGTCAAATAATACAATAATACAAATTTATTTAATGTGGCAAATGCGTACAAGCTGTACGCTTACAAGTCCACAAACAAAAATGAAAAAGTCAAGCAGATAAATTGTTTAAATGGGATCGGATTTGTCGTTTGAAGCACTACAGGGAAGTTGATTCGCGCATATGAATAGGCGGATGATTCCACGATAGAGGAGCAGCCACCAGAAAGGAGCGGAGTCCAAAGGAGGTAGAGTAGTTTGGGACATGTAAAAGAAGGGAATTACAGGAACGCAAGGAACAGTAAACAGGACGAGAATTATCAAGAAAAGGAAGGGTGAGAAATGAAGGGGTATGAAAAGTTACAAGGCGGAAAGCAACGATAAGAAGACGAATTTGAACACGACAATAAATTGTAGGCAAATCGAGAGAAGCAAGATGGTAGGATGTGTGATCAAAACGACGAAGACGGAGGAGAATTCGGACAGCTGCGTTGACGATGCGTTGTAGGGGAAGAAGAGTGGATTTAGGTGAGTTGGAAAATAGACTAAGACAATAATCGAGTCTAGAAAAAAGAAGATATTAGAGTCATACAAGAAGGGAAATCGATCAATCTACGAACTTGACGGAGGTTGCGGAGTATCAAGGTAGATGAGCGTACTTTATCTCTAACGAAAGGTTTAAGTGAAAGTCGGTTGTCAAAATGAAAGCCTAGGAAAACGAGATTATCAACGATAGGAAGAATTGTAGAATTTAATGATACGAAGGGAGGTTTGAAGCCGAGGCGTCGAGGTAGGATACACATAATTTTGGATTTATCGGGATTCAGAGAAAGGCGAAGGGAAAAAAGATGATTGGAAATTGAGACAAGACAGTCCGAAGCGGAAACACTAAGATCGTGAATACGATAAACAGGTGCATGATCATAGATGAGAATGTCATCAGCATATTGCATAACATGAAGTTAAATTTATGAGAAATCGAAGACAAATCAGCAAGAAGAAGAGAGAAAAGTATAGGGCCTAATACGGAGCCTTGTGGAACACCGGACGGAATGGACGAAGGATGGGAGAGAGAAGAGTTAGAATAGACGCGAAATGTACGGTTTGATAGATATGAAGAAAACCATGATACAGTGGGTAAAGAGAAGCCATAATCATGACGAAGGCGATGGAGAAGAATCGAGTGATCGACGATGTCAAAAGCAGATGATAGATCAAGAGAAACTATGACACTACATAATTTATGATCGCGCGAGATGAGTAAGTCGTTATAAACTTTAAGACATGCAATTTCGGTAGAGTAATTAGAACGAAAAGCGGCTTGGAAGGGAGGAAATAAGTTAGAGGAATAGAGATATGTATTAACTTGCTTAAGAACGAGACGCTCAAGGAGTTTAGAGAGGGTTAGGAGAAGTGAAATAGGACGGTACGAAGATGGTAGTGAGGAGTCGAGAGATCGCTTTTTGATGAGAGTACGAACAGTGGCGCATTTCCAGATGGAAGGAAATGTACGGCTACGGATGGACGAGTTGAACAATGTGGTTAGGAAGGGTAAGATAAAGGAGCAGATATTTTTAAGCAAGTGAGTGGGAATTGGGTCAGAAGGAGAGGTTTTATTAGGTAATGACAGCAGAACCGAAGAAACTTCATCAGACGAAACGGGAAGAAGGTGGAATAGTTCTGGAAGGGAAGTATTTAAAGAGAAGAGTGGGTACAAGGGGGCTATGGGTAGTAGGGAAAGTAAATTAGATAGCTTAGTTTGTAGATAAGAAGAAAATTCATCAGGATTTATATTACAAGGGATGATGATCGTGAAAGAATTGAGTTTAAGATTTTCCAATGAGATTTAGAGTTGGAAGATGACTCGAGTTGATTTCGCCAAAAGATAGTACGTTTAGTACGTATAAGAATGAGATGTGAACGGCGTTGAGAAAAGTAGGAATCACGAAGATTTGGAGGGAGTGAGTTGGGTGAACGTTTAAGAAAGCGTTTATACATACGAAAAGAGTGACGGAGTCGACGCTTAGAAAGACTACAGTCAGAATCGAACCAGGAAGCATGGCGCAAGCGCTGGGAACGTCGAAGTCGACTAGGCAGAAGGTTATTGAGGATCGACGTAAGTTCAGAATCAAACAGAATGCAGAGATCATCGGGAGAGAGATAGTTAAGAGGAAGTGAAAAGAGTGAAGAAGATATCGAGAAGCTTCCAGGGTCGACTTGGTGTAGATAAAAATAAAGGCGGAGAAGGAGGATGGGGACGAGTAAGCGTAAGAGTGACAAGGAAATGATCGGACAAACCAGGATCAGTAATTGACAAGGAGGTATAGTCATTGAAGCAGTTAGGAACAGCAATGATGTCGAGAGCACCGCCGAGAATATGAGTTGGGCTTGTTGAAAGTAATTTATAGTTAAAATCAGAAAAAAGATTAGTTAAAGTGATAGAGTCAGAGTCAGACGGGCGATCAAGACGAATGTTAAAGTCACCGAGAACAAAAGAAGGAGTATAAGACAATGAACAGTGAGACATTAGATCTGCAAGGTCGTTAAAGAAGATACGTGATTGGGCAACTGAACCTGGACGGTATACAATCACAAGTTCCAGAGGGAAAGGCGTTGATAATCTGCATATGAGTAATTCGAACGAAGTGTAACGGATGTTAACGTTGATTTTACGTAAAGACATTGGGTGACGAGCAATGGCAACAATACCGCCATGGTTAGACGCAGTAGATGTATGAGATGTAATTTGACGAGCTGATTCAACTAGAGAACAACCAGAGCGATATAGACGACGAATATCAAGATCGTCGGAGTCAGTGTGCCAGGATTCGGTAATGCAGAGAATATCGATAGATAATTGATTGAAGATATCGAGAATCATATCAGCTTTATGAAGAATGGAGCGAGTATTGAATAGGCTAAGACGAAAAGTATGCTTAGGAGCGAGATCGACTAGCGAAGAAGACAAGGGGGAGAGATGAGACGCCATCGAATTTTTGGCCTTGTGTGAAGAACGTGAAAATTTCCGTTGATTTTACGTATAGATAAGGATGACTCGCCGTTTGTTTCACGTCGATGTTTTTCAATGCGAGCTAAATTGAGCTGGGCAATATCAGAAGTGGAGCGGTCAGGAAAGATACGGCAAGTAGATGAAGTGGTAAGAAGTTTAAAACGTTGGGAGTGTACCGAAGAGGCATGTGAACTATGTCGGAAAACAATTTTTAGGAGTGGAGGACTGAGATGATTGGATTTAGTGGATTTGTTTAAACGAATAAAGGATACAGGAGCGATATTATTGAAGAGTGATGGGTTATCATCAGGAAGAATGGTTGCTAGGATAGACCTGAAAGCAGATACATCATCATCGAGGCGAGATTGTGGAGAAGCAGATTCGGAAAGCTTTAAGTTTGATATGATTATACAGCGATCGCGCGAAGGAAAACGATTTCGTGGAAGTGGTGGACGGACAGAGCTGGTAGGAGTCGAGGTAGATGATCAGATAGAAGTGGAAATGACAGGGGTGCTTGATAAAGAATTAATATTGGTTGAAGCAAGTGTGACAGGAGCAGGGTGTTGAATCGGTTGATCAGAGATGTGACTGGATATGATTTTAAATGAAGGTTGTAAATTATTTTGAAGTGTTACGTGGGAGGTAAAGTAAGGAGAATTAAAATAGGTTGGGGCATGAGTGACAGGAATGGAGTGTTGAATCAGTTGATCGGAAATGTTACTGGAAATGATTTTGATGGAAGGGTGTAAATTATTGAGAGGTGATACAGGGGAGGTCGAGTAAGGAGTACGTGAGGAGAATAAAGAAGTTTGAGATTTATTTAGATTGGGGGAGGAATAGGAAAGAGGAGGTACGAGATGAAAAGCTTTACCGTTAGCATTGTTAGAATGAGAAAGATTAATGGAAGTTTGGTACGTAGTTGAACGAGGAGTGTGTGAGAGAGTAGGTTCAATAATGGGATTATATGATGCGAAGTCAGGTGTTGATGCGAGGGAAACATCTAAAACAGCATTGGTTTGAGTGGTCGTGTGTGATACAGGAGTAGATGAGCAGGATAACTGTAGTAGTCGTACTGATGTACAAAAACCGCAAGTGAAATGTTTACGTTTATACACCGAGTGGTCGGATATTTTAACACGAACAAGTGTCCATACATCGCAATCTTTGGAATCGCATCCAACTTCAAAGCTGGTATAACCATCATTGCATTCTGATGTGGAAGATTCTTGATCAGGAACAGGGATCTGAGATCGCGCTTTTTTAGGCATGACCTTTTATCGATAGATTGAGCTCAATCCGCGAGCGTAGCGAGCGGAACTGACAGGAATAATTGTAAATAGTTATTTGTTAGCAGCTTAGAATTTAACTTAGAATTTAAGCTTAGAAATAAGCATCATTATTGATGTCTATAACAAATGAGGACGGCTATGCGACCGTTACGAATCGTAGTTTCTTTTCATTTTTTCATATTCACTCGAGTATAATTTTTGTTGGTGTCATTGATAACCTCAGGGAATTCCTAAGGTTTAGATTAATACCTTGTTATCTTGACAAACAAATAAGTCGATCCTATTTATGCAAAATCACCATGTATTAATTGTATAACGGGATTTATGTCATGGTACAACGTACCTGATTTCTCTGTGATTATGCAATGATACAGTGCTGACGACAAAGAGCAACAACTAATATGATAATTTACTACCTTAAGCAACAACCTCTTCGTTTATAGGTATATTGTTCCCTATCTCATAATGTGTGATCAACGTTTATTTACATATTTTGACATATATATATATATATATATATATATATATATATATATATATATTATTATAATATATAATAATATATTATATATTATTATAATATATATATTATTATATATAATAATTATTGTTGGATGAAATCAGAACAATAATTATTGTCCGTATTTCATCCAACAATAATTAGTATTGTATAATATGAATCCGATTGAAGAAAGGATCTCAGGAGGCAGTTCTATCGCACAAAATCAATCTAATATAAATTTATATATATTAAAAATAGGACGATAAACTTAATACACTACACTAAAATTATTTAAAGTTAAAATATTACAGCATATCATAAACATTTACAAATTCGGATTTTTTCTAACAAAATACATCAGTTATTTACGTAATAGAAATTCCCATAAATATTTTCGTGAACATTTTAAAAAATACGTTTATTAACATTTGTAGTTAATTATGTATGATGAATGTGATATAATTAATATTAACGATTTATCTTTAATAAAAAAATTTTCTCATTTATTTTCTAAGAGGATTATATATTAGTTTAATAAATAATACATGATATAGACTAGTTTGAACATTCTTGATTACTAAGTACTTACATTTGAGATATAAAAAACATACAAGATATAAAACTGTTACTAACATTGAATATAAAACGATCGTCTTGAGAATCAATACTAAATCAGGTTTGGACGCAAATATAATAGACGTAAATTCAAACAAATTTAAACAAAGAATTTCCAAATGGGAACAGAATCTCGTAAACGAAGGCACGAGAAGACAGACGCGACAATGGAAAAGACGAAAAATCCTCCGAAGTACACAACACAACATGTTTGTTGCGACTCTTTGGGTTGCAATGTATGGACAACCGTCTCAATTCTGAAGTCCGAGCAATCGGCTATGTGCGATAAGAAATTTATTTGTGGATATTGCAGCGCTTCGATTTTATTGAGAAATATCTAAAGGGTCACACCGAATAATTCCGATATCATATTTGCTGCTTATACGTCCAGAGAATCCAAATATGTTCACTCCTTCGGTTGGAGTTGTGCGGCACTTAAAGATGCAACTCGGGCGAATGAGCTATCAAGTGACAATTGTCAAACTAGGCCAAGTCACGATATTGTGTCTGATCATACTTATGATTGGGGTCTGAGAGATACAAAAAACACCATCTCTATACTCCCGGATGACGTGATATCGAATTTCACAATTAGTAAAATCATGTGTGGTCTGGATATGGAAACTAAGTCGGAAATGATAACTACCAAAGAAGCTGTCAATTTTGTTGGCAAGTCACGATCCACATGGCCTACCTTACCTTCTCTCACGAAACAATCCGATAACAATGATATAGAATCTCATCTTATCGAAATTCCACACCAGGTTGCAATCGAGGGTGAACAGTCTAGAAGAGTTTTTAGTGAACAGTCTAGAAAAGTTTTCAGTCATATATTCTCTCAACGACAAACTGACTCACTAAATAGTCACAGGTCATTCTTAGCCAGCAAGTCTAATGAATCTTCCCGGGATCGGTGCTTGATTATTACGAACGTTCTTGGTCGTCGTCTGATGTGACTCAAACTCGAGTGGACCATGATGTTGAACAATTCCGAAAAATATTGAGAGTTATTATTTCTCCGAAAGATTCCTATATTTCAGAAGTTCGCCCTATTGCGATATTTAGAATAGGCCGTCGCAACAATCTTGAAGAACGTTCTCGTTTGATGAAAGTTGTCTTTCGTACATCCTCAGTGGTCCGTGAGTTGTTAAAATGCAGATCTAAACTGATGCAGTCATCATTTCGGTTGTTGACAGATATGTCTTTCGCTTAGCGTTGTCTCTACCGTGTTGCTCGGACTAAGCTAAATGCTTGGATAGAATCTGGAGAAACTGATCTGCATATTGTAAATTTTCGGGTAGTTCGGCGTCGTCCACGATTGAGATGGTCACCGCTATGAAAACGTTTTCTGAAAATTGTAAGATAAGACCCAATGCGCCTTATCGTAAAAACCACAAATGGTTTAAAGTTATATATTTGAACGTTCGAAGCGTTCTCAATAAGATGGGTAAATTAAAAGTCATAGCTACATATCATCATCCAAATATTATTGCCTTTAGTGAATCTTGGCTCTCTGACCTTGTTCCTGATAGCTTATTAAAAAATTATTTTTTAACGTGGCAAATGTGTGCCAGCGCACGCTTACATGACCAAAACAAAAATATATGTAAATCATGTGTCGAGAAGGTGTGAAGTGATGAGGTGTTTGAATGTGATAAAGGAGGGAGCGCGGCTACGTCGAGAGGGTGTTGATTCCAGGCGAGTGAGGCAGCGACGAGGAAGGATCAGAGACCGTAGTTATTGGAGTAATTGGGAACGTGGAGTAAGAGGAATTACGGGAACGCAATGGATCATATGGATTATTATCCATCTATGCATATAACCTGTTTCGTTGTGATCGATCTGGTCGAAGGAGAGGGGTGTAGTGCTATATTGTAGTTTAGGTATTGGTGTAGTATGTTTTCAGACGATTAGTGATGACAATGGGATTGTGGCTTTATACCTAAAATTGTGCCTTGATCAGGTCAATTCTATGTATGTTCTATTGTTCTATCGTCCTCTTTTGGCAAGTAGCGATGATTTAATAGAACTTATTGAGCTCTGTGGTTAACATAAAAAAGCCTAATCTTAGGAGATCTGAATATTCCCTCAATAGATTGAGACTCTTTTTCGTCTACTAGTATCGTTGAGGGATGATTCTCAAGGCGAGGTCACGTGTAAAAGTGTCATGGTAAACTTATTTGCCCAGGAGTTATCGTCGATGTCTTGCTCTTCGCGGACATTATGAGTTCTGAATCAGAAAAGGGTTCAGATGCATTCGACCGATCTAATCTGTCGTTTAGTGCTGAAGATGTTTTTAAGCTATAATGTAAATTAAAACCAAACATCGCTGCCGGTCCAGAAGGTCTTTCCTTAATTCTTTTGAATAAAGTTGCTCCTCAAATATATTCATATGTTTTTCGTATGTTTCAGTTTTCTATTCCCCAATCTCGAATTCCTTCGCGTTGGAAGGAGTCCATTGCAGTTCCAGTATATAAAATGGGAGATCGACAAGTGTGTAAGAACTATCACCCAGTAGCCTTGACATGTATTATTTGTAAGTTGCTTGGAAAGCAAATAATCAAAAACATATCTTCTGATTAGGAAAGCAACAATAAACTTCCTGACTCACAGAACGGTTTCAGACCAAATAGATCAACAATAAGTAAGCTTTAGATTTCTTCCAACTCATGGCAGTCTTCATTAGATAGACGAGTTCAATCAAATATACTTTTAGTATGTCTCTCTCATGCTTTGGATTCAGTTCCGCATGATCGCCTCATTCACAAATTGAGTTCACTTAGTGCTTGTCCAATGTATGTCGTCTGGATTGCAAATTACTTAAGTTCACGCTCTTTCAAAGTACGTGTAGGTGCAGATATGTCCACCTCATTCGCTATTCATTCTGTCGTTCCACAGGGTGCTGTTATCTCCCCACTTCTTTTTATTGTCTATATCAATGATCTCCCATTTGTAATTCGTTCTGATGTCGTTATGTATGCTGACGATGTTAAGATATGGCGGCGTATTAGAGACGGAAGAGATATTAAGATCCTTCAAGATGATCTGACATGTATAGAAAAATGGTCAGCGGAAAATAGTTTGAGGGTTTACCCCTCTAAATGTGCACATATGTCCATTGATTTTTCACTAAACTCATCATATCAGATAGGTTCGATTCAGATAGGCCGAGTGGGTGAATTCAAGTATCTTGATGTGATGATGACCTGTAGCTTAAAAACTAATGTCCACACTAGATATATTTGTAATCGAGACTATCGTATTTTGTGGGTTTTTCAAGTCTTTTGATCAGATAAGTCCATCAATCTTCAAGCGACTATTTTACTCTTATATTCTTCCCATCCTTAATACGGTTTATCTGTAACTTATCCATAGACTTTAAGGGAATCCCGTGACATTGAGAACTTGTTACGTAAAGGGTCACGAATGATTCCGAATTTCTCCAATTTGAGATATGCTGAACGTTTGACATCTCTACGTGTCGGCACATTGAAATATCGCATATCGGCCATTGATTTATCAACTGCAGAACTTGTTACGTAAAGGGTCACGAATGATTCCGAATTTCTCCAATTTGAGATATGCTGAACGTTTGACATCTCTACGTGTCGGCACATTGAAATATCGCAGATCGGCCATTGATTTATCAACTGCAGTCAAAATTGGTTTCGATGGCTTTGGTGGTCTTTCTAGCTTATTATCCGTGAATGATAGACGAGAAACTCGTGGATATGTGTGGAAATTAATAAAGCCAACTACAAGAATTCCTGTTCATCATCGATTTGCAACAAGGGTAATAAACGGGTAGAATGCACTAAAGTGCCTTGATATCTCTAGTAGTATATCTAGTGATGTTATCGAGAAAGCCATCGAAGCTGAGAGAAGGAATTTGCGACTACTATTTGATTGAATTTTTTAATTGATGTTTTTTATTTTATCATAAATGATGTTTCTTATTTTATCACCTTAAAATAAGTCTTGGTTATTGAAACTCTTACAATTACAGAAAAATTTGGTTTCTCATAAACATACAATTATAATTTGAGCTTATAATTCCGAATTGGGCGATTAGAAATTGATAGATTCGCTTGATTGATGTTAGGACTCGAGCAATCCTAGAAAATATTTTCGTTTCTTATAAACATACAAGTTTCAAATTCTAAGCTGCTAACAAATAACTATTTACACATACAAATTTCACAATGAAGAAAGCAAATTCGAAGAGAGCGTCAAACACTATACATATCACGCAACATCGTAATGCGTATAAGCGGCTAGAGGTCGAATGCTGCAATAAAGGCTGTGAAGTGTGGTCTATTGTCGACATTCCTTTAAATACCGAGTCGTCACTCAAGAGCAAGGACTTTTATTGCGGCTTTTGTTCTGCTACAATGATTTCGGCCCTCCAAATGAAACTAGTGCAAGATATGGTTTGTGATGTGAATTGTTGTGATATATCGTTACCTATCAACTTAAATGACGTTCGTGTCTCTCAAGACAGCACGGACCATCAAACTTCGATAAACACTTGTACCGTTAATCCTGTCGTTAAGCTGCCATTAGATGACAGTTCAACTCCTGACCTATGTGAACCGAGGATTGAATTACCTTCACTGTCATCTACGCATCAGCACGATAATACTTCAAATGTCGAACTTCAAATGCTGTCATCCTTTCAGGACAAAGAAAAATCGGTCATTCATGTTGAACAAACTACACCAGCTGTAAACAAAGGAAGGGTATGGCGCAACACTCTATTGCAACCTACACGAAACGCTGGATCGACATACCATCAATTGGGTGAAATCAGAGGTAGCGATTCGAGTGGGGCCATCGATAGAAAACAGAAGGCCAAAAATAAGAATAAATCAGGAAATTATTTACCTTCAAATGGTCAGAGCATTTCTTTGTACAACGCTCCTTCTACAAACTACCGTTCGCATCCAGATAGGTCTTGCAATATCTTATTTAGTGGTATCGCTGAATCAAAGGCCAGTAACTCACAAACACGTATGAATGATGATGTGTCCAGCCTCCGTACTGTGTTCTGTCAGTTACTCTTAGAAGGTGATGAGAAGCTAGCTTCTACTCTGAAGGTTACAAAGTTGTTTCGACTTGGAAAAAAGGTGGTAGAGAAACCAAGATTGTTGAAAGTTGTATTATCTTCCGCAAAACATGCAGACCTTTTGCTCAAACGTGGTTTTCGACTTAAAGATTATCCACATCGTATTCTTAAGGATCTGAGTCTCAAAGATCGTTTAAAGTTGAAAGAAGCAAAAACAGTATTACGAAACCGGCTATCTGAAGGTGAAACGAACTTATGCATACGAAATTTTCAGGTTGTCAGGTGGCACCCAGTAGTTCGTTGGAATCCCATAACGATCAACAGCGTCACTTAGCAGTATCCAGTTTGAATTTTGCTAGTTCGTCTGGAAAAGGTAGTTTCAACAGTCATTCATCGCAACTCTTCAATAGTGTTAGTTTCAATTCTGATCTGGGACACTTAGTTTCATTCAGCAAATTATTCACCGTTCCTAGTAATCCCTTACCACAACCCACACGCTATTTATCGATTGGGTATTCTAATCTTCGTAGTTTGCCTGCTCAAATAGTGGAGTTGAAGTATCACATGCTTTCTCATTCGTATGACATTTTCTGCGTTGCTGAGTCCTGGTTGCATCAATATATTGTCGATACCACTGTGAACATTCCTGGTTTTCGCCTTATACGAAGCGACAGGATATCAGGTAGGCGAGGTGGCGGTGTCGCCGCGTATGTCAGAGAAAATTTCCTCATATCTGAGGTGTTGAATATTTGTGACCCTTGTGGGTCTTTTGAGACTCTATGCTTCCGTATTGATCACTCAGCGACCAGTATGAATTTTTGCGTCGTGTATCGATCTCCGTCAGTAATTGCAGACACTGATCAACTAAAACTTATTTTACAATCGGTATGTTCCTCCCCTCACTTTATTCTTTTGGGCGATTTTAATCTTCCACGATCTAGATGGTCAGACTATGTCTTTTCTGATGGTTGTTCCACGGAAAGGGAAATATCTGTGTTCCTTGCTGAGGAACTCATGCTGATTCAGCATGTACAAGAACCAACTTGCTTAACTTCAAGATCGGATTCGGTACTTGATCTGGTGTTTTCCAGATATGTAGGAGACATAATCAAAGTTGATCATCTCCCTCCTTTAGGAAGTAGTGACCACTGCTTGCTCTCCTTGACGGCTGTCCCTTATTCCAGATTCTGTCCACCTTGTTCAAAAACTTACAAACGTCATTGGTCGAAAGTGAGAAGAGAAGATGTTTTGAGAGTTTACAACCAATTCCCGTGTACTTTTATGAACACGGACAAGCTTTGAAGTTGGATGCGATTCCAAAGATTGCGATGTATGGACACTTGTTCGTGTTAAAATATCCGACCACTCAGTGTATAAACTTAAACATTTCACTTGCGGTTTTTGTACATCAGTACGACTACTACAGTTATCCTGCTCATCTACTCCTGTATCACACACTACCACTCAGACCAATGCTGTTTTAGATGTTTCCCTCGCATCAACACCTGACTTCGCATCATATAATCCCATTATTGAACCTACTCTCTCACACACTCCTCGTTCAACTACGTACCAAACTTCCATTAATCTTTCTCATTCTAACAATGCTAACGGCAAAGCTTTTCATCTCGTACCTCCTCTTTCCTATTCCTCCCCCAATCTAAATAAATCTCAAACTTCTTTATTCTCCTCACGAACTCCTTACTCGACCCCCCCTGTATCACCTCTCAATAATTTACACCCTTCCATCAAAATCATTTCCAGTAACATTTCCGATCAACTAATTCAACACTCCATTCCTGTCACTCATGCCCCAACCTATTTTAATTCTCCTTACTCTACCTCCCACGTAACACTTCCCAATAAGTTACATCCTTCATTTAAAATCATATCCAGTCACATCTCTGATCAACCGATTCAACACCCCGCTCCTGTCACACTTGCTCCAACCAATATTAATTCTTTATCAAGCACCCCTGTCATTTCCACTTCTATCTGCTCATCTACCTCGACTCCAACCAGCTGTGTCCGTCCACCACTTCCACGAAATCGTTTTCCTTCGCGCGATCGCTGTATAATCATATCAAACTTAAAGCTTTCCGAATCTGCTTCTCCACAATCTCTCCTCGATGATGATGTATCTGCTTTCAGGTCTATCCTAGCAACCATTCTTCCTGATGATAACCCATCACTCTTCAATAATATCGCTCCTGTATCCTTTATTCGTTTAAACAAATCCACTAAATCAAATCATCTCAGTCCTCCACTCTTAAAAATCGTTTTCCGACATAGTTCACATGCCTCTTCGGTACTCTCCCAACGTTTTAAACTTCTTACCACTTCATCTACTTGCCGTATCTTTCCTGACCGCTCCACTTCTGATATTGCCCAGCTCAATTTAGCTCGCATTGAAAAACATCGACGTGAAACAAACGGCGAGTCATCCTTATCTATACGTAAAATCAACGGAAATTTTCACGTTCTTCACACAAGGCCAAAAATTCGATGGCGTCCCATCTCTCCCCCTTGTCTTCTTCGCTAGTCGATCTCGCTCCTAAGCATACTTTTCGTCTTAGTCTATTCAATACTCGCTCCATTCTTCATAAAGCTGATATGCTTCTCGATATCTTCGATCAATTATCTATCGATATTCTCTGCATTACCGAATCCTGGCACACTGACTCCAACGATCTTGCTATTCGTCGTCTATGTCGCTCTGGTTGTTCTCTAGTTGAATCAGCTCGTCAAATTACATCTCATACATCTACTGCGTCTAACCATGGCGGTATTGTTGCCATTGCTCGTCACCCAATGTCTTTACGTAAAATCAACGTTAACATCCGTTACACCTCGTTCGAATTACTCATATGCAGATTATCAACGCCTTTCCCTCTGGAACTTGTGATTGTATACCGTCCAGGTTCAGTTGCCCCATCACGTATCTTCTTTAACGACCTTGCAGATCTAATGTCTCACTGTTCATTGTCTTATACTCCTTCTTTTGTTCTCGGTGACTTTAACATTCGTCTTGATCGCCCGTCTGACTCTGACTCTATCACTTTAACTAATCTTTTTTCTGATTTTAACTATAAATTACTTTCAACAAGCCCAACTCATATTCTCGGCGGTGCTCTCGACATCATTGCTGTTCCTAACTGCTTCAATGACTATACCTCCTTGTCAATTACTGATCCTGGTTTGTCCGATCATTTCCTTGTCACTCTTACTCTTACTCGTCCCCATCCTCCTTCTCCGCCTTTACCATTATCTACACCAAGTCGACCCTGGAAGCTTCTCGATATCCCTATTCTCTGCACAGCCTTACTCAATTCTTCACTCTTTTCACTTCCTCTTAACTATCTCTCTCCCGATGATCTCTGCATTCTGTTTGATTCTGAACTTACGTCGATCCTCAATAACCTTCTACCTAGTCGACTTCGACGTTCCCAGCGCTTGCGCCATGCTCCCTGGTTCGATTCTGACTGTAGTCTTTCTAAGCGTCGACTCCGTCACTCTTTTCGTATGTATAAACGCTTTCTTAAACGTTCACCCAACTCACTCCCTCCAAATCTTCGTGATTCCTACTTTTCTCAACGCCGTTCACATCTCATTCTTATACGTGCTAAACGTACTATCTTTTGGCAAAATCAACTCGAGTCATCTTCCAACTCTAAATCTCATTGGAAAATCTTAAACTCAATTCTTTCACGATCATCATCCCCTTGTAATATAAATCCTGATGAATTTTCTTCTTATCTACAAACTATGTTATCTAATTTACTTTCCCTACTACCCATAGCCCCCTTGTACCCACTCTTCATTATTATTATTACACTTGATAATAATAATTATTATTATTATTATATAATAATTATTACAACTAACGACTTGCAGACTAACGACTTGCAGACCAACGACTTACAGACTAAATTGCGCGTTCAACCTACAATCAAATCAAGATTTATTAACGTAACTACAATAACATCAAGTATATCAAGTGTATCATTGCGCTTTTGCCATCACAAATGACGAATTCAGAACGCTGCTGTTCATGCAATGGAAACAACGCCTTATGTAAAAGTTGTAGTTGTGTCAATGGGGGCAGGCCTTGTTTGGGGTGTTTGCCTTCAAAGAAGGGAAGGTGTCACAATGACGGATCGCGGTCATCCCAAAAGCAAGTATCCTCAGTAGAAACTATACCCATCACAAATTATCAGTCGATTGCCCCCTTTCAATCTGATACTTGCAATCCAATAATATCGGATTTTGTCACGCATGAAATAAAATGTACGAATGAAAATTGTAGTCTTTACACAGTTATCAGGGTCCCCGTTCGGATATCTCGTGAGTTCTTTCAGCAAGACTTCTTGTGCGGCACATGTGCAGCTTCTAAAATCTCTTATATTATGGAGGAACTGAAAAAGCAGGAAGGGTTGATTAAAAGCTTAGAGTCTGATTTTGCAGCTCTTAAGCTTTCGATACCAGAATCTTCTTCTCAACACATTGAAAACATTTCAAAACGTTCCTTTGCAGAGGTTGTTCGACGCGAAGTTACACGGTCAGTAATTGCTGCTTCTTCGGCATCAATCCAAAATAATAGTCCACTTAATATCATTAAAGCTTGCGAATCACAGGCGAAACGCTCAAATACAGTTATTATTAGAAATTTACCAATTTCTGAGGATGAACAAAAATCTATTCAGGCTTTATTCAGGGAGATTGGTTTTGTTTTACCAGCAGACAAAAAATTCTCATTTTTCAGACTTCCTGCAAAGCGGAGTGATGTGCCTCCGTGGCTCTTAATTTCTCTAGATGGACATTATGTAGATACTATTATTCGATCAGCTCACCGTTTGAAATCGTCAGTTCTTTTCCAGAGAGTATACATTCAACCAAATTTGTCCCCGGCGGAACGTGAGATTCAAAACGCGTTGCGCGCCGAACTTAAAAAGAAACGCCTGGCTGATCCGTCTGGCATATATCGCATAAGAAATACTCGTGTTTTGAGAGTGGGTGAGACTACAACTAGTACTGAGGAAACTATGTCTGGGATAGAAATTTCTTCGCCTATATGACTATGTGAAGAGCCTTTCCCTTTTTCTGCTTCCTCAATTGTTACTAATTTTGATTTCTCGAAGGTTAGCATTCTTTTATTTAATGTTGAAGGCTTATCATCTCTGCTTAATCTGGGTTTGGCCTCGTGGATTCAGCGTTTTGATGCGGTAATTTTCAATGAGACTTTTAGTCTGAATCATCTTTCTCTACAAGGGTTCTATACCTTTGACCTACCTGCCCGCTCACACGGTAGAGGTCGTCCATTTGGTGGTGTTATACTAGCAATAAAGTGTTTGCCTTCAACTTGGTCTCACTCTGTCTCAGATAATTGCATTTGTCTTGTAACTCCTTATCTGGTTATCATTGCGGTTTATTTTAATCCCGACTTCTCTGCGGCTGACATTATTGATGAAATTTCACAGCTTTGTTCTAATTTGCCATCTAATTCGAGAGTTTTTGTTGGTGGTGATTTTAATGCAAAATATTCAGTTCCATATAGACCAAAACTTCAACAGCTTATTAGTTACTTTGCATCTATGAACTTAAAACTTTGTATCCCCGCTGAGAAATGGTCTTATGAGTGTTATCGGTCGAGAAGTTTATTAGATTTTGCCTTTTCTAATTGCGAGGTAACGAAGATGAATACCATGCTTGCCTCTGAATGGTCTTTGATACGCAAGCATAAGCCGGTAAACTGTATAGTCAATTTTCATTCTCAGATATTAGAATCTCCAACTAGATTGTGTCACTCTCGTATTGTGAATCCCGAGTCTTTAAATATCCAAGTGGTTCTTAAAGCTTATTCTCTTATGTCAACTGGTCAACATCATGTAAGTGCTGATCTTTTGACTGCGGCAATAGTTCAGAGTTGTGGTTCGTCTTCCAGTCGGCGCTTCACGAGTCGTCCTTTTAATTATCGCAAGTGGCCTATCCTGCAAGAAATGCAGCGAACACTGCTTAGAATGTCTCGCGATTGTAGTAGTGGGCATTCTACAAAGGAGGCTTATATTGTCCTTCGACGGGTTTATACCAAAATGTTGCAGACTTTTCACCGAGATCGTTTGTACGCAGAAGAGTGTCATCGATTAAGTTTGGCAGAGAGCTTTCCATGGAAAGTCCATTCTAAACATCATAATAAAATCATGTCTTTAGTTCCGCTTTCCAAGTGGGTTGATCACTTTCGCTCTTTCCTCCATCTCGATGATCTATCGTTGTCATTGCCAGCTAATAATTTTGATTTTGACGGTTCCTCTGGTTTGATAGATACACCCTTTTCCATTGATGAAATTGAAGGATGCCTTGCGCGGATGCATGTGAAGAAAGCTAGTGGTCCGGATAATCTCTGCGTGGAGCAACTCCGAGCTACATTCCACATATTTGGCAGCTATTGGACCTTTATGTTCAATTCTCTACTCTATGGATCCTGTTTGCCATTCTCTTGGAAAGAGGGGATAGTGAAAGTTCTATATAAGGGCACCGGTCCTTTGGAATCTCCAGACTCTTATCGCGGAATTTTCCTTTTAAACCACGTTTATAAATTATTGTCGTTTGTATTAACTTCTCGACTAGCTAAGCACTGTTCTTCGTTATTGCCTGAAGAACAATTTGGATTTCGGCAAGGTCGCTCGACTTGTGATGCTATCAGTCTAGTGCGTTCTTCTGTAGTCAACTGTATTTCTAATAAAAATTCATTATATGCCATCTTTATTGATTTTCGTAGAGCATTTGACTCAGTCAATCGAAATATCCTACTTTCTAAGCTGCATAATAATTGTAATCTTCGTGGGCGCTTTCTTCGCCTACTATATCAGATTCTATTACCTAACCGTGTCAAGGTATTCGATGATTTAGCATACTCTGACTTCTTCACAGTTAATCATGGCGTATTGCAGGGGGACCCAATCAGTCCTCTATTATTTTCAATCTTCGTTATTGATTTACCACCGGTTATACGGTCTTTTGCAAACGAAGTTGAGTTGGCGCTATATGCTGACGATCTTGTGATCCTGACAAGAAACCTAGGCACGGCTCAAAAGGCACTCGATGGCTTGACTGTATTTTGTAGTCGGAATGAACTAGACATCAACATTTCAAAATCAAAGGTAGTGAAGTTCCGCGGTGGTGGTCGTTTATCCAAGCATGACTCGCTTTTTATAAAGTCTCAGACACTAGAGTTCTGTACTAATTATAAGTATCTTGGCGTTCTATTAACGTCTAGATGGTCTTTTACCGCGCACCTTGAGGCTAAATCTTCTAAGATTGCAATTAAAACGGCTTCATATCCTCAACTAAGGAAGCTGTCGTTTGAAGGAGCGTTGAGATATTTCGAGTTAATGCTCCTACCAATTATTCAGTATGGGTTGGCAACATTCTGGGAGGACCTCACTGAGTTAAATTTTAGACAGATTGATAGGTGTCAGGCCCGATTTTTGAAACATATAGTTGGAGTATCCAATAAATGTAGTACGACAGCGATCACATACTTGGCAAAAATAAAGCCGCTTAGTGTCCGATTATGTAGTAGTCTTAGATGTGTTCAAACGTCTAGTTATCTCCAACATTTGGTAGCTCTTGAGACTAAATTCTTAAACGTGGATCATGATTTAGCCAATTCTCCTGTGTACCTGCAAAACAGTTGGAGATCACCGTTAAATGTGAAACGCCCATTGATATGGAGGTTATCTATTCATGGTTTTCATGATAACTACTGTCGCCGACTTCTCGCTTGTCATCGCCGTGATTCTTCTTGTATATGCCGCTTCTGTGCTTCTTCCTGTGATGCATTGCTCCATGCTCTAGCCTGCCCTCAACTCAGCCTTATGTCACTTCAAGAGATTAATGATCTTCGTCATTGATCAAAAAACGACGCATTAAGAAGACAATATGTATACTTCAAATTTTGTTGATTCTGACTAATTTCCTATTTTGTAATTATTTGCCCAGCCGAAAGGCGGAACGGGAAATAAAAAACTCTGTATTATTATTATAATAAACTATGTTAAACAGCTATGAAACGCTACGGAACTATGTTCCATAGCTGTTAAACAGCTACGGAACTATGTTAAACAGCTTGAATCAGGTTTTCTCAGAAGAAATTGTAGACAATGATTTCTATCGTTGAACTAATGCCCATTTGCGGGTATAATGTGTATTCGTTATTTATTATTAATAATAAAAATTTAAAATAAAAAAAAATAATAATAATTATAATAATAATACCTTAAAATAAGTCTTGGTTATTGAAACTCTTACAACAACGTTGAGCTTAAAAAAAAGTTTGAGATAAAATAACATACATGTTCTAGCAAATTACAGTCTGACAGCGAAGGCAGAAGAAGTATTTTTCAAGAAAACATCTAAATACAAAGCAAATAACAATCCTCAATTAATGCCAAAGGGCAAACCTGCGACTGAGCTGAAATGCTGTTCATGCAATGGCCCAAACGCGAAATGCAAAGGCTGTCAGTGTGCTAAGAAGAAAATATTTTGCTTAAACTGTTCCGCAGTAAATTGTACAAATCATCATGTTGATTCCAGTCCAACTGATATAACTAATGTGTCTATGTCAACCATGAAACAAACTAATTCAAACCTATCAATGTCATATTATAGAGGTTGTCATGTTGCTCATCCACTAATTATCGATTGCACATACGATACATCAGGAGACTCTGAAAATTTATCCGTGATCGACATCTTTACGAGAGTTGTACATTGGCAACCTAACTTATTCAGACTTCCGAAATGTATAGAATCCAAAAAATTTATATCAGAGCTTGCACGTATATACAGGGATTCGTTAACTAATTCGGAAGATTTTCATAAGTACATAATCTTTAGTCATCTAATTCTACAAAGGAACGTACGTAATACTATTAAATCATTAAAAGCAACTTTATCACGACGACTAGATCTGTGGTTCAAGAATGAATTTGGTAAATTATATGCGGAAGCCTTGGCGCTGCAAAGTATGAAAACATTGAAAGTGAAATCACCAAAAACAAACGACTGGCGCAAAAGCTTCATCTCACTAGTAGAGAGCTCTAGATTGAGCACAGCAATACATCTTTTAGATCCTGAGTCTAAAGTTGGAGTTCCCTTGCTACCTGATGATTTGGTTGGTTCTAGATCCGTACGAGAATTATTACTTGACAAACACCCTGCGCAGGCTCCATTGAATCCAGATGCTATTAACTGGAAGGTCCAAATTACTGCTCCAAGTTTCCATTCAGTGATATTCGATTCTATTAACAGTGAATTAATTATACACATGGCCAAACGGGTGAAAGGTGGTGCAGGTCCTTCTGGCTTAGATGCGTTAGCTTGGATGAATATGCTAACAAAATTTGGTAACGAATCAATACAATTGGCTGAAGCTCTCTCAATATTTGCACGGTCTCTAGCAACTGAACACTTGCCTAATGATGTTACAAAAGTACTGACTACTAATAGATTAATTGCCTTAACGAAAGAATCAGGTATAAGGCCTATAGGCATTGGAGACGTTAGTAGAAGAATAATGTCAAAGGCTATTCTCTCTCTCCTTTCAGACGACATACAACAAGTTTGTGGACGATTACAAATGTGTGCTGGTCAGCGAGCCGGAGTTGAGTGTGTCACCCACGCAGTTCGTGATTGCTTGTTCAGAAATCCTGACGCAGTTCTTTTGACGATCGACGCAGATAATGCATTTAATAGAATTAACAGATCAGCAGCTCTTATTAACATTTCTCGCATATGTCCATCGATGTCTACAGTATTGCACAACCTCTATGATAGTCCATCCCAATTATCGATTGGAAATGAATTTATAACATCTTACGAAGGCTTCACACAGGGCGATGTACTATCAATGTCTGCTTACGCAGTAGCGACCATACCGCTATTGAAGGTCATCGAAGACAAATTCCCTCGTATCAATCAATTCTGGTACGCGGATGATGGTAATTTAGTCGGTGAAACTAATCAAATCTACAACTCATTCAAATTTCTATGCGAACACGGACCTGCTTTTGGATTCAATATAAATAAAGAAAAGTGTGTGCTGCTAACTACACCTGATAAAGCCACTGATATGTACAAACTGTTTAAAGACACAGGAATAAAAATCGCCGTCGATGGAACCATAGTATTGGGTGCTCCGATCGGGGATGATAATTATATTCACAAAACGATAAGCTCCAAAATTTCTAAATACTGCTTACTTGTTGATCGTTTAGCTGACGTCGGTGTTATTGATTTACAGGTAAGCTATGCTAGTATGACCAGAGCTTTGCAGCATAAATATATACACATGCAACGAACGACGAATTGCTTAAATGGCTGGTTCGATGAATTAAATGATACTATTCGGCGTCGCTTTGACGAACTTTTTAATTTGAACTCAACGAACGACAATTCCATGTGGCCATTATTTTCGCTCCCATTAAGACATGGTGGTCTAGGCATAGTTGACCCACGAGTCACAGCACAAGTAGAGTTCGAAAACTCTGAGAAGCTATGTCTTCCTTATTTAGGCGGCTTGTATGGGGTTGAGTTAAAGGCGGAGCAAGATAAGTATATTTCCCAGATACGCACATCAAAAAACGAGATGCACAAATCGCTACTTATGGATAAGCTATCTGATTTAGATAAAACTACTATATGCATATTGGAGCACCTACAAGTCAAGGGTGCTTCCTCATGGCTATCCACGTATCCTACAAATGACCGTTGTACTCGTCTTAATAATATGGAATTTCGGGATGCAATTGGAGCTCGGTACAATAGACTGTCTTGCGATGTTCCCTTACATTGCCCATGCGGTGAACGAACATCACTGGCACACTCACTAACTTGTCCAACTGGAGGTCATCCTTCGATTAGACACGATTTGATTCGTGATATATTATCCAATACCATGACCGAAATTTGCGATAATGTCCAGACAGAACCAGCTTTGAAATCAGTACATCATAGTATCGTGTTCGAGCGCACAAGCACTTCTAGAGATCATGAAGCACGTTTAGACATTGCTTGCTATGGATTTTACGGAGGTCGTTCTGAGCGAACTTTATTCGACACATGCGTATTCAACGCATTCGCGCCGTCCAACCTCTCGAAGTCAACAACGTCCGCCTTTGAATTCCACGAAAAGCGAAAAATCGCAAAGTATCAAGAGAGAGTCATACTAATAGAGAGGGCAAACTTTGCGCCATTGGTGTTTTCTTGTTTTGGTGGTGAAAGTAAATCGTCGGTCACGATAATTCAGCGCATTGCTCGTAAATTGGCAATTAGAAAAAGACACACATATGCAGAGGAATTGACACGTCTTCGGTCAACGATTGGCATACAACTGGCTCGCTCAATTTCTTTATGCGTTCGGGGTGCCCGTTCTGCTCGCAATCGCCCTGCGCGCTAAATGAAAAAACGTACAATATTTTTTTTTAAATTATTTGACGCATCAAAAAAAAAAAAAATTATAATAATAATAGAATAATAATAATCGAATCAAGAAAATTTAAAACTGTTCTAGCAAATTACATGTTCTAGCAATTATTATCAAGTGTTCTAGCAAATTACATATTTATTAATTCGTTCATTCGATATCTCTACAGTTGAAACCTGTTTAATTAATCTAAAGTAAATACATACACCGTTTCCTCGAAGCCGTACGCCAAGGGTACGTCCCAGGGTGCGCAGTATTAAACAGATCTACAAGGAATTTTACAGGCAGTGAATGGCACGGGGTAAACCGAGTTCTGAGCTAAAGTGTTGTACATGTAACGGTCAGGCTGCCAAATGCAAGGGTTGCAGGTGTGCAAGGGAAATGAGGCCATGTATTAACTGTTCTGCACCTGGATGCTGCAACAAAGTTGGGAGTGATTCGCAACATATAAATAGAGTGAATAGAAACTCCATGACAATTGAGCCATCCCCCCAGCAATCGGATATCACAATTGAAGTATCAAAAGAAACGATTATGCAGGAAATGTATGTAAATGTAATACAATGGAGACCTGACGCGTTTAGTTTACCGAAATGCTCTGCGAGCAATCTTTTTATTGACATGCTGGCTGAATTTTATCACGCGGCCATTAATATCGCACTTCCTGACAAAAACGTTTTAAAAGTCGCGATAGTGTTCGTCAGATGTGTTTTACAGCAAATCCCTTCCCGGAAAATAAAAGCGATCCGCCAAACTTTAGAAAGGAGATTACAACTCTGGAAAAATGGAAGCTTCTTAGAACTTTTTCAGGAAGCAAGTATACTACAAACACGTTCAAAAATTACGAAAAACACATCAACATCCATGGATTGGAAACGAAGATATTGTCGATTGGTATCAAGCGGAAAGATTAATGCCGCAACTTCCGTCCTCGAGGAAAGCGACTGCACGGCGACGCTTCGACCAGATCACATTATTGATGGATTAACAGTGAAGGAACTCTTGATAAATTTACATCCTCCCGCAACACAACCACAATCACCGCTTTTACTCAATCACTTATTTCCCGGAGCGAAAAAGCATCACCCTACACAGTTTCTCGATATCGAAGCGGATGACATCATTCGCTCGTCTAAGCGTACTACAGGTGGTGCAGGCCCGTCCGGCCTTGACGCTTTGACGTGGAGGCGCATGTTGAACTCCTTCGGCCATCATTCACGAGGGTTAGCAGATGCGCTTGCAAAATTTGCAATTCACATTGCAACAACAAAAGTTTCTCCTGATACCCTGGAGGCATTTGTGGCGTGTAGGCTAGTCGCTATCCCGAAGAAAGCCCATGGAATACGCCCCATTGGGGTAGCCGATGTCAGTCGTAGAATCATATGCAAAACGATTCTAAATCACATAAAATCCGATATGCAAGATGTGGCCGACGTATTTCAACTATGTGCATCTCAGCATAGTGGTGTGGAATTCGCCATTCATTCTCTCAGAGGCGAATATATGAATAACCATGACTTTGGTTTACTCGCGGTCGACGCGAGTAATGCATTCAATCGTATAAATCGCAAAGTGGCTATTCATAATATGCGGTACGTTTGCCCTGCGCTTGCGTGCGTCTTTGAGAATATTTATTCAGTCGATGCTCAACTTGTCCTTGGTGGTGACTCGTTGTATTCAGAAGAGGGTGTAATGCAGGGCGACCCTCTTGCAATGGCAGTATTTGCAATGGCATCGTTACCATTAATTCGCAAAATACAGGATGAATGTCCGGGCATAATACAACGCTGGTTTGCGGATGACGCGAATTTTGTTGGACAACCACATGATCTTAAACGTGCTTGGAATATAATAGAAACATTTGGGCCAGGAATCGGCTATTTTGTAAATCCTTCGAAAACATGTTTGCTGCTTCATCACAAGCAAAGAGACGTGGAACAGATGTTTCACGGAATAAAAATAGAGTATGACGGGATCGGAATATTGGGATCCTTCATTGGTACAACCAGTTACATAAAGCATGAGACACATAAGAAATTGGAAATGTGGACTCACTCAATTGGACGCATCAGCGAGGTATGTGAATCGGACCCACACATCGGTTTTATCGGACTATCGAAATCCTTACAATGGAAGTGGACCCACTTTCTTAGAACAATCAATTGTCATGAGGACATGTTGGCTCCTTTACGTGAATCGCTGCTATTTCGCATATTTCCCGTCCTAACAAAGCATCAGATCTCCGATTCCATGTCAGTTGTGCTAAGCTCTCCTCTAAGACTAGGTGGAATTGGGATAATGGATCCAGTTTTCACATCGCATATTGAGCATGATTCATCGCTAGCCATGGTAAAGTCATATACCTCCGGTTCTCGTGGAGCGGCACTTCGTGAACAGCAGACATCTATCAAACTTCTGATAACTACACAAAAACGGCGAGTATTCACGGATCGTATAGCGAGCGTCAAAAACACACTATCCAACACCGAGCAGAAGGCGTTAGTGTTTGCTACAACATGTGGGGCATCTGCATGGTTAAGTACTTGTCCAACCCAAACGGAAAATTTCATTCTCTCGCAAAACCAGTTTAGAGACGGTTTAGCAACCCGATACGGATGGATCCCAGAGGGGCTGCCATCAATTTGTGTATGTAACGCATCGTCGAGCCTTTCACACCTTCTCTCGTGCAAGCACGGTGGACTACCGATAATTCGTCATAACGAAATTAGAGATATAATCGCATGTGAACTAACAACAGTTTGCCACGGGGTAGCCACGGAACCATGTTTACAAAGAGTAGACGATCATGTAATTTTTTTCAAAGCACACTACCACACGTGACGCCGAAGCAAGACTTGACATAGTCTGCAGCGGATTATTCGAGAATCGGTTCGAGCGGACGTTTTTGGACGTCGTAGTTTTTAACCCTCATGCCGCATCGTGTTCTCAAGATGATAAAGCTGCATTCAGTTATCATGAAAGCCGAAAAAATGCCAAATATGAGGAACGAGTCACATGTATTGAGAGAGGAATATTTGTGCCACTGGCGTTTTCGTGCTCAGGCGGAATTGGTCCAACAGCATTACACATTATTAAGCGTATCGCATGGTTGCAAGCGACCAGAAGAGAGGGTAGCTCGTACGCAGAATGTGTTGGCCGTTTAAAACGAAAGATCTCTGTCGTTCTATGCAGAGCCGCTTCCGAGTGTATAAGGGGCTACAGATCGGCTCGAAACCGCCCATACGCTCGAGGAACCAACGAATACCAGCTGTCAGGAAATAACTTCCCTTACACGCTGAAGGCAATGGAACGTCAAGGAGACGCATAAATATTCAAACGTATTTTTATCAATGTTATTAACGCTAATATTATATGACCCATTTGCGGGTAACAATGCTTGTAAAATTTTCGAATAAATAATAATAAAAAAAATACTATCATTGAATATGATCACTGATTACCTACATAAATTATCTGATATTCTTGCCCCTATGCGCGAATCCTCTTATGCTGCTAAGTCACCTGCATGGATAGATTCCAACGTCAGACAACTAATAAGTTCAAGAAATGGTTTATGGAAGCTTCAGCGTTCTGATTCTAGTTTCTCTGCCAGATATAAATATGTTCGAAATCTTTGTACTAGAGTGAAAGCAACAAAACGATGTGCATTCGAATCGTATATCGCTAATAATGTAACACGGAATCCAAAACTATTCTGGGCCTATGTTCGTCGCAACAGAACCCTTAATACAGAAATCAAGTATGTCCTTAATGCGGAGGGATGTATGATAACTTCTCAGAGTGGTATTGTGGAATGCCTTGCTACGTCTTTTTCGATACCGACAAATAATTCACAAAGAGCTTCTATCACTTCGCATGGTGTAGCATTAAAGCAATCTTCGCGTTTTCTTCCAGTAACGATTAGTGAGATTGTAAGTCAGCTTGATCAGCTTGACCCATTTAGCTCTACTGGCCCTGATGACATTTCTCCGTTTCTCTTGAAGAATTTATCTAGATATTTGGCTCCTTCCCTTCTTGCTATTTTTGAGAACAGTTTGACCAGTGGATGTGTTCCTGAAGTCTGGAAAACTGCCATCGTAGTTCCGATCCCAAAGAAAACCATTGCAACGGCTTGTACTGACTATAGACCAATCAGCCTGACTAGTTCTCTATGCAAAGTGCTTGAAAAGTTGATCGCCACCCGGATCAGGCATCACTTGAGGGAACTCGGAATAATGTCGTCTTCTCAGCACGGTTTCCTCCCTGGTCGTTCCTGCTTAACAAACTTATTGACTTCACGCGAAATGTGGGTTGAGGCGGTCAGTCGCGGCCAATCAATTAATGTGGTATTCATTGACTTTTCAAGAGCATTCGATCGGGTGCCGCATGAGAGCTTGGTAGCATTACTATTTAACTACGGCATTCCTGTAATGTTGTGTAATTGGATTCAAGATTTCCTACGTCATCGTTTCTTTAGGGTGAGAGTTGGCACCCATCTTTCCACTTCCAGACGCGTTTACTGTGGTGTTCCGCAAGGTGCCGTACTAGGACCTCTGCTGTTTATTGTGTTCCTTAACGATTTGTTGCTGCTGATTCAGAGTCCCTGTCTTGCTTTTGCTGACGACCTCAAAATATGGTCTGTAGATGATATTGATCCGCTTGGCATTTCCCTGCAGGAAGACCTTAATGAAATATATCAATGGAGTGAGGCTACTGGTATGAAGATCAATGTTGACAAATGCGGCCACATGAAATTAGGAAGGCGTTGCGATGACCGTCGTTTTCGCCTCGGAACTTCAATTCTTAATGTCGTCATGGAGTATAGGGATCTGGGTGTCATGGTGCATAGGACATTGAAATCCCGATCAAATACAGAGTTTGCCCATAGCAAGGCTTTGCGAGCTATGTACTGCGTCAAAAATGCATTTAATCGTATTAATCCATACGTCTTCAAACGGCTTTACTGCGCTCTTGTTCGCCCGCATATAGAGTACTGCGTGCAAGCAGTTTTTCCATACACTAAGAAAGAGTTCAATAGACTAGAGTCAATCCTTCGTAGAGGTTCTCGAATGTGTATGGATGGATCATATTCATATCGTGAACGGCTTGAATTTCTAAAGATACCATCTTTGGGTCAGAGGCTATATTACCTAGACCTTGTTGCATTATGGCGAATGGTAAATGGGATAGATGGTTTTCCCTCGTGCTATGTTAAAGTTTGTTCTCAGACGCATCGTGGCCACCCGTTGAAACTATTTAAGTTTCCCCATGGTAAAGTAGTGAGTTTGGCTAGGCTCTCACATCGAGCATTAAACGCCTGGAACACGTTGCCAGGAGAAATAGCATGTACCAAGGACTTATCTCAATTTAAAGTTCAACTTCGTCAGTGGATTAACGATCATGGCATTCCGAATGTATACAATATTATGTAACCACTATTAACTTTTTTTTCTTCTTTTCTTTTCTTTTTTATTTCCTATGTAATCAGTTGAAACAGCCATTTGGCTATAACTTGTATTTTTTTTTTCAAATTTTTATTATTAATAATAAATAACGAATACACATTATACCCGCAAATGGGCATTAGTTCAACGATAGAAATCATTGTCTACAATTTCTTCTGAGAAAACCTTATTCAAGCTGTTTAACATAGTTCCGTCTGACTGTATTGCACCGTTCTTGCGTAAACGTGGGGCTCGTAAACATGCTGAGGCGGAGCGGGCTATTTCAATGGATATTTTCCTTTTGATCCGAGTGAGCGTTTCGGCGTATTCTGCATTCGTTCGGCGAGAGATTGCACCAGAAAGGGTTTTCAGTAATTTGATTGCCTGATCCCCAATCCACCAGATGAAGATAATACGAACGGAATGAATGTCCCTCGTTCCACCTCCACTATTCTTTCATTGTATTTAGACAATTTTCGTTGTTCATTGTACTGAAAATTTGCTTCGAGAGATCTAGAGCTACTGGCCTGAGCAAAAACCGAAAAAACCGTAACGTCTAGAAACGTCCGCTCAAACCAATCGTTGCCAAGTCCAGAACAAACAATATCAAGCCGGGCACTAATGTCACGTGTAGTTGTGCGTTCCATAAATTTTAGATTTGCAGGTACTGTGCTTAGGACCGGCTCCGTGTTCACAGAGTTACACACTCGAGAAAGCTCTATGGCAAGTATGTCCCTTATAGCGTTGTGGCGTATAATAGGAAGGCCCCCGTTTCTACAAGCAAGTGCATGACTTATATCCAGCTTCTCACCACAAGGACAAAAACGATTCGTCAGGTCTGAAGGCACTTGTCCATAACGGCTGGCTATGGCATCTTTGAATTGATTGGAAGATAGATTGTGCTTTTCGGTTGATAGAGGCAATGCGCTTAACCACGATGATGCACCTGATCGCATCGCATGCGTAATCGCGTTGTGAACTGAAGAATCGAAATTGTCAGCTACGCTATGTAGTCGCTCTTTCAACCTGCTCATTCGTATGGAAGTAATATCTAGTAATCTTGATTTTTTTGCTATAACTTGTAATACTAATAATAATAATCATGTTTTGTAAGCGACACGAGCTTGTAGCTCATTTGATTGTTTGCTATAATAATGATTCATTATTGATAAATAATTATTGGAGCTGGATCATTGAAAAGAGGAAAACATGTTATTGATATTTCGCTAACCTCTGTTAGCATCTTCAGAAAATTACATATACAGAAAATTAAATTGTAATTTTCTGAAGATGCTTACAGAGGTTAGCGAAATATCAATAAAAATTCCTATTTTATTTGATCCAGCTCTAATAATTATTTATCAACAATGAATCAGTATTAACTATTTAAAATCAAAAATATTTATTCTAAATTTCTAGGATGTCAACTCAGCGAATTAGAGAACAAAAAAGTTTGAGAGATAATAACATACAATATAAATTTTTTTCAATAAATTTTTAGTCATAATTTTTTTGATAAATATGTTGATTCAATATACAAATATTCACAAAAAATTAATTTTTAACTTTTCTTGACATCTTCGAATTGATTGAAGGTAATCAATCAATTGAAGGTAATCGATTGAAGGTATTCGATTAAAGGTAATTGGTTATCAATTAAAGGTAATCGACTTGCGCGTAAGTGAAGTGACCCATCTTAGTCATTAGAAACGATACATGGCAACGCAAATTTGCAATTATATCGATGTAACCATTTTGATATGTCTTCGATTTTCTGGCAAAATATTTTAGCAAGATGTCCGATACCGGTCCAATTCTTCCACAAACTGAGAAGACAAGAGGTACAAAAAAATCGTTCTTGATTGTTTGGACGCGTTTAAGATATTTATTATTTTTCCCTTGTTCATGATATACGAAAGTAGACGATGTATTTGGATATGAAGGAGCAAAGTTATTAAAACCACATATGTCGAAAGACGACCGCTCCAACAATTCCCCTACACCAGTGCATGAGAAGTCTACACGTGCTGAAAGATCTCTGATTGTATTTATGTTTTCAAAAATGTGTGAATCAGCAACAGGTAGTAACGCTGGTTATATTGCTACCTTAGCACCGATATTTTTAGCAAATTTCACCATCAAATCCCGGTTGCGTTGTAACGTATTATCGGCAGTCCTCCATTCTTACAAGACAAAATATGAAGGATACTAGCTTTTTCGCCACACCTACAATACGATGGCGCATCTCCAGGATAGCTGTTGTATCTAACCGCCATTGTATCCTGGAACTGTTTATGGCTATGGAAAAAGCCTTGATGAACATTCGGTTTAACTGTGATCCATGATGATGTACCAGTGGTATATGCGCTATCGAACACACGGCGTATTGTCTCATCGGAAGATTCAAGTATTTGTGTTTTTGTTTTCACTAATTTCAATTGATTATCTTTCTTAATCGCTCGAGCAATCTCTTCCTGCTCAATTCTTGTTTTCTCTAGGCCCAGGTTTTTATAGAATGGTTCACATAATTTGACAGAATTGTCGTAACGCTTAGTAGTTTCGTCTGAGGGATCGTCAATAACCATACCACCTAATTTGACAGGTAACACATAAGCTTTAGCTACGAAACTACTAAGAACTACTAAGAACAACTACTATTCCAAGTATTTTTGGTAATAATTTCGTCTTTAAAAATTGTGTTATTGGATTAAAAATGCTTGACTTCACGGGACATGTTCTTTGAATGAAGTGCCACTTCTGCTGTATCGATTTTGTTAGTAAAAGCGACATATGAATTTTGTTCAGCAAGACTGTACAATTTCTCGGACTACAAGTACCATTTTTAACAGCACTGTCCGTATGTTCATTAATAAACTCTTCAGAACCTATGTAACTTCGTAATAATTGAAATCCCTCTGTCTCTATGTTGATGTTATTCCGTGTAATAACAAGTTGTTTTCGAAATGAACAAGCAAGTAACAATTTTTTAGATCTAAATAAAAACCAAAATTAGGGATAGACAAAGTTAATATATCCCAGACGATTTTTAAATCTGAAATTTTGCCGACAAAACACACGTCGTCTGCATACCATCTTTGTATTAGCTCGGGTATCTCGTGTTTAATTTTAGAGATAATAGATAGAATCGCTGTGGCAAAAGTGGACATTACCAAACGCAAGCTCTCATTATTTTTCGACTCCACGCACATAGTGTGACCACAGTGAAGAAATCTTTAAAGTCATCTGATTGAATGTTTGTGTGGAAAACGCTTAATATTAAAAAATGGCAGAGGGAACATGTTTGTCGTAAACTGTTCGAACTTCGAAATTCAAACAGATTGAGGGGACATCACATCACGTTAAAAACCCACATTCGTCCACGAAGAAGATTTAACACAATTGTCAACCGAACGTGGAAAAGCTGGAATAAGCTACCAAGTCAAGTGGTTTCCAGCCTCCAGTATTTTGTCCTTCAAGAGAAGTCTGAAGAATTTACTAACTTAGAACAATAGGATTTTCATTGATATTTGTTTGTTTTCTCTTTACCCAGCCTGCACGGGCTCTACGCTCTTTTGCTGCTGTTGTATTTAATTTTTATTTTTATTTTTTTAATTAAAATTATTATAGATTATTTATTAGGTTCCCTCAAACGGGCCTCTATACATACAGTTACATTCATGTAACTGCGGTGGAATAGGTCCGAAAGCTCACAAAATGATTAAATGGCTGGCAAATCAAAATGCTATTAAACAAAAGACTTCGTACGCTAGAGCTATTACAAGAATTCGATCAAGAATCAGTGTCGCATTGGCGCGTGCCGCGTCAATCTGTATTCGCGCGACACGGTTATCTGTCAAAGAGCAGATACATCGAGTCATGACGAATGAATCGTGAAGCAAAAAAGACCAACCTTGATGATAAATATATTTATTAATTGCTGTTGTAATTGCTGAGAAGAGTACAAGACTTCATCACCAACTAAATGCGTTGCTAGACTTAAATATTTATTTCTCAAAATTTGAGACAAAGCAGGACATAAGTAATCCATATTCTTAACGGCCAGCATCCGATTAATGCAGTTAAGAGCATTTATGGTGTCTATGCCCCACATAAATTTTCTATTTACCTTCAATCGAAGCTCGATTAAAAATAGTTGGCATTCATTTGTTCCTGTCTCATTTTTTGCTAGATCTTCGTCTGCCTGAACTTCACCGTATTTCTGCATCTGTCGACGAGGTTTCTCGTGTGCTTTTATCTTTAAAAAGCAAAGCATTTCCTGCAGATCCTCGTCCTACTTATATACTAAAATATTTGGTCATTCAGCTTGCTCTTTCACTAACCAAATTGTTTAACTCTTCAATTTGTAGTAACATATTCCTTTCTAATTGGAAATCCGCCATAGTTTGACATCCACTCAAGCTCTCCTAGGATCCCTTGCTGCTTTCATCATATCGCATTATCAAACTTTCTAACTGTCTATAAATTTCGTGAACGTCTTTTGTTGAACCAGTTAACAGCTACCTATCTTCGTCCAAACTCTATCCTACTTTTCAATCTGCTATCCAAACTCGCCATCCTACTGAGTTAGCCTGCAAAAAGTGTTCTCTGACTCACTTCTTGCTCGTTATAAAAAAACTCTACAGTGTCGTAATTTCCCTTGACCTTTTGTCTGCGTTTGAACCACTAAACCATTATTTTCTGCTAATGTATATTCTCTTCTTATCACTTCTTAGTGTCGGAAGTAACAAAACGTCACTTCCGCCTCTAAAAGATACTTCCGCATTAAAACGACTCGAAATTGCGTGCAGTAGAACTGGATGTGATATATTGACAACAGTTACGGTATCATTCAGACAAAGATTTGACGTCCAATGCCTACTCTCAAAGCGTCGACTCCATCATTCTTTTTGAGTCTATCACAGCTATCTCAGACGTGATATCCGCTCGCTCACTCCGCCTTTACGTGATTCTTATCTTGCTCTTCGCCGGTCTCATGTTCACCTACTACTTACCAAATGCAACTCCTTCTGGCAGCATAAAATCAACACTTTATTAAACTCCAAGTCTCTCGGGCATACTTTTAACTCAATCTTTTCTCGCTCCTCTACGTCTTGCAACATCAATCCCCATGATTATTCATCATTTCTTCAGATCAAAATATCCACGTTACTCTCTCACAACCCCGTCACCATTCCAACTCACTGCTACTCGCTTTGCCTCATCCTCCCGGAACTCTTTCAGCTTCCTTACAACCGAACATCTTCCTTACTCAACTGCCGAAGTATCATATCCTCATATCCTTGCCCAACAAAACCTCACCAACCGAACCCTGCTTACCACTGTACTTAATTCCATAGGCTCATCGATATCCCGTATTCTCACAACCTTGTTTAGCTCGTCCATCCGCAGTCGTATCTTCCGTTTACACTGGAAATTCGGCATTGTTCGTCTCCTCCTTAAGAAACAATCGCTCGATCCCTCACTTCTTTATAGCTATCGCCCCATTTTACTCCGCCCTACTCTTTCCAAGCTCTTTTAGTGCCTTATCTTAATACAGATCAACGCTTGTGTCTCCTCATCTAATCTGTACCCTTCTTTCCAATACCCTTTTCGCTCTAGTCACTCTACAGAAATCGCCTGCATGAAAGTTTACAACGACTTTCTTATTTCTCGAGACAAGGCTATATTTAGTGTTCTCATATTCCTCGACCTCACCTCTGCCTTTGACATTGTCGACCACTCCAACCTCCTTTATCGCCTTCGTTATAATTACGACCTTTCTTCCTCCTCCGTAGCATGGTTTGCCTCATATCTATTCGACCGTTCTTTTCGCGTCTGTTCTAATTAATCATCATCCTATCCCATCCCTATTTTTTTTGCGGGGTCCCATAAGGTTCAGTCCTAGGTACCCTGCTTTTCTCTCTTCTGCTTGGCGATCTCTCTCCGTTTATCAAACCTTACTCCTTTAACATCATGCAATACGCCGATGACATACTTATATATGTTCATGTATCCCCACATCGCATACACGATATTGGCATTTCTGCCTCCAACTGTATTTCTGCTATCTACAAACGTCTCTCCAATCTCCATCTCGTTCTAAACACTTACCTATCTCTGACAAGTTCAAAATAATGTGGATCATTTCCCGTAAACCAAATATATCTCCTCCCACGCTTTATTTTGCCTCATCGACTATCCCCATATTACACAATCTCACTTTCTTAGGTTTCCATTTCAAAGATCACCTTTCCCTTTAATCCGTTGTCCGTGACATGGTCCGCTCGTCTACCTAAATTCTCCGTTACCTCCGCTGTATCTTTCCCCTTATCGACTTCCGTTTTTGTATGTATCTTCTTTCATCGCTCTCTTCCTAAAATCGATTACTGCCTTAGCCTTTTCGCAAATTCTCCAAAATCCATCATCTTACCCCTACAATGAATAATCAACTCCGCCGTTCGAGTGCTCTTTTATCTCCGTCGCTTCAACGACACATCCACATATCTTGCCCAACTCTCCTGTCCCACCATCCACATCCGCATCAAATTCCGCCTTCTCGTAACTTTTAGTCTCATAGCTGTCGGCTCCCCATCGTTCATCAACCTTCCTTTATTAGACGACACTCGCCCCATCTCGCATCGCTGCGTTATCGTCATACCATCTTACTCCACGTTCCCAATTACTTGAACAACTACGGTCTTTAATCCTTCCTCGTCGCTGCCTCACTCGCCTGTAGTCAACTCCCTCTCGACGTCCGCCGTGCTCCCTCCTTTATCACATTCAAAAACCTCCCCCGTTCACACCTTCTCGACACATGATTTACATTTTTGTTTTGTTGTGGTCATGTAAGCGTGCGCTGGCACGCAATTGCCACGTTAAAATAAATCTTTTTTTAACAGTGTACTACATTTAGTGCCTTCCGCAAACACACAATATCTTCCAGATCCTTAACGGTCCTTCAAAATTTCAGGTCATCTGCAAAAGTCAAGAACTCGCAAGACTTTTATCTTGCTAGCTCATCAAATAAGGTATTTATGAATATGTTTTTAGAGGACTAGATTCAAGACAGACCCTTGAGGTACACTGATAGATACTTTTCGAGGTGATGATATAGATTGACCTACGTGTACGCGAAAAAGGTTTTTGCATTAAAAATTATGAATCCAATCTATTAGCCATTTATCGATTTGATAAGATTGCAGAACTCAAACTAACATTACGTGTTGAAAGGAAAAACGATAACTTCCGGTTAATTATTCGCTCAAGTACTTAACAAATAGTACTTGTTAAACTGATTGGCCTTAAGTTTGTCGGATCATGGGTGTCATTCTTTTTGAAAACAGGGATCACGAGAGCGTGTTTCCATATTGCTGGTATACACGAAGTTCGTAGGCTTAGCTCAAAGAGTGAGTCGATGGGCTCAGCAATGATGCCAGATATAGATTTAAGGATAAATGGATATGTCATCAGGACCAGTGGCTGACGAAATAGAAAGTGCAGATAGTTCTTGACGAACTTCTTCTCTTGACACAATGTAACTAATATTCGCATTACCATGTGAAGGGTCAGGGCTACTGCTAGCATAGCTATTAACAGATGAATGAATAGATTTAAGTACATACAAAGGGATGCACAATCTCCCCATCCAACCTGTTCCACCTACTGAAGATTTGCCGATTGAACTATATTGTCTTTGAATGAATAATCCGTTTTCTACTCAGATAGAGTGAATGTCCACGCAATACATTGCCATATCTTGTGTCCATTATATTATACATCTCGTGTCTAGGGTTATACAAAACCTTCTAAAAATGGCACGTATTATTAAAATCCTTAGTTAAGCCCACCCTCTTCTTGTGAAGCATTTATAACCTGACATTGTATGGATAGTTCCGTACCTCTCTCTATCAGATTTATTTCAACGACTTAATATACTTTCCATCTGGAGTTTTTCACATTTAATAACTTTTGCCACTTAAAAATAAATCCTTTTTTAGTCTTCGGATAAGTATACATGGATATATATAGCAAACTTAACGTATAAGCCAGAATTCGAAATGAACCCAGAGTTCGTACATTTGATTACTCAGGTAATCAAATGTACGGCGAATACGTTCGGCCATTTGTTAGGCTTTAGCCTAACGAATTAGTAGATTCAGGTGAGTTTGAAAATAGACAAAGACAGCAATCAAGTTTTGAGAAAATGAGAGAAGATCTGAGAGTCATACAAGAAAGGAAATCGATCAATCTACGAATTTGACGGAGTTTGCGAGAATCAAATTAGATGAGTGTAATTTATTTCTAACGAAAGGTTTAAGTGAAAGTCGGTTGTTGAATGGAAGCCTAGGAAAACAAGATTGCCAATGATATGAAAAATTGTAGAATTTAATGATACCGAGGGAAGTTCTAAGCCGAGGCGTCGAGGAAGAATCTACAATTTTTGGATTTATTAGGATTCAGAGTAAGACGAAGGGAAAGATGATTGGAAATTGAGACAAGACGGTTGGGAGCAGAAACACTAAGATCATAAATACGATATCAAGTGCATGATCATGGATGGAAATGTCATCAGCATATTGCATAACATGGAAATTAAATGCATGAAAAATCGAAAACAAGACTTTGAGAAGACGAAATATTTAAAATTGACTAATTTATTTCATTATTAAACGCATTATGAGACAATTGTTAGTAAAAATAACTAATTTATTATTAATTTGCGATAGAATTACTACACCAGTAATGTAGAAATATTTTAAGTCTTAATTATTAACTAATTTTTGTTAATTAATTTTAAAAATTTCATTTTTGCTTATAAAACTGTACAAGTTAGTAATTTAATGCAAATTATTTTAAATGATAGTATTTTTTTATTGTTCAAACATATAAGCGATTCATGATTTCAACAGTCAACGAATGTGACTTTCTTAACAGCAGCCCGGCTCGTCGACCGTGCGCCTCTTATACAATTCGAGGCAGCTTTGCATAAAACAAAACCAATTTTTCTTTTTAGCTTACATATGCAATCAGCATAAGGAGTTTGCGTCTTTACGGATTTTAACTTGGCCAGTGTGCGTAAGAAAGGCATCGCAGCGAGACCTATACCACCAGATGACGTGAAAATGACTGGAATGAAAACGGCACGCTCTACGTCAATTACCCGCTCATCGTATTTTGAATGTTTACGTTGCTCATGGTAATCGAAAGCACTTGAAGGTTCACTCTGACACGATATGGCATGCTGATTGAAAATACAAACGTCAATAAACGTTCGCTCATATCGTGACCCAGCGAGACCGCAGCAGCTGACATCTAATCGAGCTTCATTCTCTTTGCATGCAGTGGCTCTTTGAAACAATATAGAGGAATCTATTGGCTGTAATTTGGGTTCGATTTCAACACTAGAGAGCCGATCAACACCGTAACGAACCGCTATGGAATCTCTAAATTCATGTGGAGTAAGAAGTTCACATTCTGAAGCAATAGGTAAAGCACTAAGCCATGTTGATGATCCGCCTATTTTGGAAAATTTTAGGGATTGACGAATATGTGTCGGAAGTGCATTTGAAACAGCTTCTAAACGTGAAGCAAATAATTTGATTCGATTTTTGGAAAGTTCGGCAACGACATTTTGTTGAGCATGCCTTAGGTCTTGACACACCAATCCTGATAGATATGTGTCGCATACTTTGCTTGAGTTTTCAAACTCGATAAGGGCAACATGTCCAGGATCCGATATTCCAAGACCTCCTAACTCGATCGGTGAAGACACTGCAGTAAACATATCGTCCCCTATATCTTGCCCCAACATTTTAACAAGCAAACTATTACGCATTGCGTGCGTTAAGGGGATGATCGAATGAAGACGACAGGGAGTAGTCCTAAAGTAATGAGTCCATTTCCATTGCAAGGAATGTGTTAAGCCGGCATACGCTATATGATGATCGATATTCGCAACCGTTTGAAGGCGATCCACAAGTGTTGTCCAAGCACATAATTTTTGATCAATCTGCTCATTCAAAAAAGACTGAGAGCCAATAGGAGACCCCAAGACCTCTATGCCATCGATAGTGCATTTTATTCCATTAAAATCGAGATTTTCAATGTCTGAAAAATTGTGCAATAATAACTTTGTCTTGCTAGGATTTACATAATATCCATATAACGGACCCATTTCCGTCAGCAACTTCCAAATTTGCTTTAGATCATTTGGACTACCAACAAAATTAGCGTCATCTGCATACCAACGTTGATGATGTCTGGGAAACGATGACCAATTATATTTATTAAAGGGATAGTTGCCATTGCAAATGCGGCCATCGATAATGGATCGCCTTGAGTCACACCTTCGGATGAATAAATGGATTCTCCACCTAAGACAAGTTCAGTTTTCGCAGAATACATGAATTGAATGTTTTTGATCATTATGTGAATTGAATGTTTTTGATCATTACGGCGCGATTAACAGAATTGAAAGCATTCGCCGCATCTACTGCTAGCAATCCATTTCCGGAAGTAGCGCTGAAAGATTTTCGAAGAGAATGAACAGCGAATTCCAAACCACATCGTTTTTAATAAGTCTTTAATAAGACTTTTTAATAAGACATCGTTTTTAATAAGAATTTAATAAGACTTTTTAGTAAGACTTTATTAATAAAAATACATAAATGGAAGTGCCGTTTAACAAGAAGTCCGTTAAAAAATAAACAGACAGTCAACAGAAAAAATAGGTCAACAATTTCTGTCTTCTTCCTTTAAGGCCTCGAATCAATGGAGATCTGATCCCCCTAACCAATCCAGCACGCCGATTTCCGATTGAACCACCCGGGGTCTTTCACCCCGTGAAGAATCCAATCGGTGCGGACGATGTTGGGTAAACGAGAGACGAGGAGCTTAAGAAACCTTAGCCTTTGTTCTGGGGGACGTCCTCTTGAGAAGAAGACTAATCCCGAGATATCCCAGGTACCCCAAAGGCGCACCTGGGTTTTTCCATTCAACGACAGATGCTGGTCCGTTTCAGAGCCCACCTAGCTTTCTTCAGGATACGTTTGAGTCTATCCAGGTCGGCTTTCGCCCACCAGTTCACTGAAACGGTGAACTCCATGTATTTTACTCGACTTGTGAAGACAGGGAGTGGTTCGGAGGCAAATATGGAGGAGAGCGCAGAGAGTGCTAGTCTCTTAAGTTTTTTCTTGGTCGCAGGGGAGCCATGAAAGACAACCACCTGCGATTTAGCGGAGTTTAGAACAAGGTTGGATCTAGGCAACTGGTCTTTTAATCTTAAAAAGAAGCGGCTGATGTCCGAGACTACGTCTTTGCACCTGCGTCTAGTGAACAGGGCTGTGGTGTCATCAGCGTACACCGATAGACGATGTTCACGTTTAAATATTTTAAATAGAATAATTGGGGCAGCAAGATATAAGATTGGAGAAAGAGGTGAACCTTGAGGCACACCCGTAATAGGGTAGAACTGACGCGCATCAGGGTCATCATCATAATAAAATCGCTTGGTGTACAGCAGTATATCCACCCTGTTAACAATTCTCGCAGGCAACCCGAGGGACCTGAGAGAAGAGATAACAAAGGGAATGGAGATGCGGTCAAATTCAGCGGAAAAATCAAGGAAAACTGCCACAGCTAGCTGATGACTGTTCTCCTGACAAAACTGATGCACTTCACCAACTGCTGAATGGACCGAGCGACCTTTGACAAACCCATGGAAACCAGGTGGGATTAAATTTCGCCTAATCAGATGATCGCGGATTCTACGCGCAAGCTCTTTTTCGTAGATCGATACGAGCGAATTTTGAATCAAAATGGGCCGCAGGTCTTAAGGACAAGATACCGGAAACTTTTTTAAAATAAAAATTCTCTTGCTAATGTTGATGCCGGCCACATCAGATGGGGTGGCTAATAGCATTGTGATAGCCACCTCTCTTCTTTGATCGGTTGTCAAAAGCTGACAGACACGAGAAGAGAGTGGAGCGATTGTTTTGGAGGTGCTTGGAAGAGGCCCCCAGGCGTTGAGAATATCTGTGACAGATAAGTCTCTACTCCTGAAGTCTCCCCAAGGCGGGATTGGTTGCGGAGATTGAGTGGCTCCATAGTTGTGTAGGGCAAGTGACTCTTCTAAAACTTTATCAAGGCCAATTCTACCGATCCAACCCAAGGCCCTATCCCTCCAACAAGCAAACTTCTCCTTCTTGAAAATCTTCCAAAAGGAAGACTGAGAAGGGTTAAGACGAGCAATGCTCGCCCTATCCCTACTCAGCTGGAACCAATATCTGGTGCGCCAGTATTCATTCGAGAGAGTCTGTCTTGCGGAAGAAGAGAGATTAGGGAGGTTCAGTAGTTTTGCTAGGACCTTGAGTTTCGTCGGAGTGGTATTGAAAATGCGACCATTGTAGGTTGTCGAAAGCAATGCGGTAACTTGCGAAGAAAGGTAGGAATTAAATTCGGTTAAATTCTCATTACCAATTCGGGAGAAGCGTTGGATAGCAGCCTGTAAGAAATCCGCTCTGATCGGGTCAAAGTGGAATCTTCTCCGAAGCAGCGTATCCTCTTCTATCCGCCAGCGAATTAGATCATGAGATGTGGACAGATGCTGTCGCGACTGCTCTGTGCAGAAGGGTTTTAACAACCACATCTCGTGGAGCAGTAATAAGTCGAGGAGTGAATTCGTTGATGTGCAATGAAAGGTAGGGGACGGTGGTTTGTGAATAAGATAACCGTTCCTGGCTCTGCGGAGAGCAGCATTAATCCAACGACCAGTTCTGTCGTTGAAGTCACCTAGTACAATGTCATAGCCGCTATCGATAATACCATCCAGAAGGTCACGGTTCTTGTGAATCTCTCCTGGACGAATGTAGACTTTGGCTAGACTGGGGTGTTTACCGTTCTTAACGAGTGAAACTACTAGACAAGACAGGGCAGGACAAGAGTAATTTAGCAGGAGGGAGGACCTTAAAGAGCATTTAACTAAGGTCAAGAGTCCTTGAGATGAGGAGGAGTGAGGTGGGGTAATGTACGGAGTATAGTGGGAATATGCATGCTTAGGGATAAATCGAGTAATGTCCTGGGGGAGACGGATAGACCGCGTCTCCTGAAGGACTATAACATCTGCGTCTCTACCAGATAAAAGTCTAAGGGCAGAAGCACCTCCCGAATTCCACTGAAGAATATTCAGTGAAAAAGGCTCAGGTTTACTCACCATTGGGCTAAATTAGTTGGAAAGGGGATGCCAACCTAGACAGAGCTAGGTGCAGGAGGGTTACCCTCCCTGCCACTAGCCCCGTCGCGGGTCGTACCCCCAGGGCAATATCTTCATTTCCCAGAGAAGCCTTCTTATCCTTGATCATCTTCCCCACCTTGGGGGGGGTGGGACTGTTCTGGCCGAAGCCCCCTCTTCTTGGAGTGGGGGTTTTAAGCTCGTTAGGCAAGGGGGCAGATGTTGTCCCTACAAAAGAGGATAGCGGAGGTCTAATCATTGTTTGAAATTGCGAAAAAATAGCTCGTTTCTGGTTATCAAGAAGTTGAATGATGTCAGCGTTTGACATCCGGTCGGCTGGTGAACCAGCAGCAGAGGCGTAGTTGATCGGGGTTCTAGGCTTAACAAACAGTTGTTTATATTCTTTAAATCTTCTGCAGCGCCTTGACCAGGCCGGATGTTCCCCTCCACAATTAGCACAAGAGGGAAGGCCTGACATCTTTTCCCTATTAAAGCATACTGACAATCCCCAGCACCACAAACACCGCATACCAAGGCCTTGCTGCATGTAGAGTACCAGTGGCCCCAGGCATGACACTTGTTACAGTGGGGGAATGTGAGTCGGTCTTCGTCAATTAGAGTGAATCCTAAGTTAAAACCTAGGAAAGGATTCGCTGACGATTTAGAAAGAAGCAGACCGGAATCAAGATCTGTATTTGCAAAAGCTACTTGGAGTGGGTCGCACCCTTACCTAGTACTTGCCTCACTGATTGGAGGCCATACAATTTTTTCAGAGTTATCAAATCTTGTTCTGTTAGAAACAATGGAAAATTAGATATTTTAACTGAGCACTGAAGGGGTTTCAACGTTATGGGACCAGAGTCCAAAAGGTGCTTGTCAAAATAATCTTTGTATTCCTTTAATAAATAGGCATTCGGGAAGGAAACTCTTACAGTATTGTCCAAAATCTTCACTGAATTGAACAGCACCCTGTTTGGATGAATTGATACAAACTTTCGCAAAAAAGTTGAGAAGAGATTGTGTTTCTCTGTTGGTTTTGTTTAATTGATAATGCACAGGTTAGCTAATTTTGGAATCGGGGGTAGCAGCCCCTTATCTGCATTTAATAAACCCGAAACATCACTAACCTGGTTAGAATTGTCTCCAGTAGACGAAAGAATTGAACCAGATCGTTCATTACTACCATATTTCATTGTAAAATCACCAAAAGTTGTAGAGCTTTGAAGCTCCGATAGCGTTTTAGCATTCATTTTTTTTGTTTTTTTTTTCTGAATTTTAAATGACCTACTGTGTGTAGGCTGTAAATATTTTTTAGAGATTAGTTAACAAAGTATTTATTTTAGTATTTTAGTTTTATAAAAACTGTAATTCTACGATATTAAAATTCAAGTATCCTTTTCAAAATTGCAGATATTTCAAAACTTCATCTTTCGATGCTTAACAATTTCAATTAATTAGATTCCTGAAATGTTCAAGGAAGTTGAATTCAACAGAGATCACGGATACCTGGAAGGTCTTCTACGTGGATTTAAATTAGGAATCCTGACTACTGCCGAATATACTAATATTACAAGATGTAATACCCTCGATGATTTAAAGCTTTGCTTGCAAAACAACAAAGGATATGGACCGCGCTTTTTATCTGATGAGCCTTCACCAATTGCTGTTTCTACTATTGAAACAGCACTTAGGGACAATTTGGTTACTCAATTTCGTACTTTAAGGAACAATGCTGTCGGGCAACTTGCTCGTTTCCTTGACTTAATCACTCATTCATATATGATCGACAATGTAATATTCCTGGTGACCGGAGCAATTCATCACAAGCAAGTCGGAGATCAACTTCACCGCTGTCACCCCCTAGGTGCTTTTGATCAGCTTGGCGCAATCACTGTGGCCGATTCACCGTCATTGCTGTACAATGCTGTACTCGTCGACACACCTTTAGGTTTATATTTGTATATTTTTGATATTGTATGTGCATTATTCAATTTCCTTAAGCGCCTTATTTTGCAAATTGTATTACGGAGAAAGATTTTGATGAGTCAAACATTGAAGTCGTTCGAAACACGCTGTTTAAGGTAATTAAATTTGCATTTTATTTGATAACTGAGCATATGACATGTAATTAATTTTAAAATATCAAATAATAATCGGTGAAACGATCCTTAAGTTCATCGATTAAATAAATATAATCAGTGAGGGCGCATATTTTTTTGACTGTACATGGATTAAACAATATAAATAACTTGGTAAAAAAATATAATAACTTTAGAATTTTCATGAACCGATTAATAGTGTATTAGAGTAAAGATCAAAATTTATCAAGAGCAGTGCAATGCTATTTGTTATCGGCTTCAAGCATCAACTCAACGTGCAACCGAGGCCGAATACATGCTAATACTTCCTTTGGTATTTTCTTGATTTACTTATTTAGTTTTTTCGTAAATTTAATATAAATAAACTGAATAAATTTATTTTAATTTGATTTAATAAAACAGTCAAAATTGATTTGATTTTTCGTAAACTCTTAATTTACAAAATTAAGAACTACAAATCTTATTTTTTTCTTTATTTTACATATTTATTCCTAGATATATTCTAACGAATCAGCTCATTTTATTCGTAGATTGTTACCTGTAATTTCAGTTCTATTAACTGCAATATTGAGAACTTATTGGAAGTTTCGCAATTTAAAAAATATTTAAGATCAAGTTTTAACTCATTTTTAACAACAAATTATTGTATAATTCTGTTTGTTAAAACAGAATACATATATCTTCATCGGTCTCCTTTATTCGATAATTTTTGAGATCGGCTTTATGCACATCTAATTGCTAATTTGTTCTATCGTTTTATGGAATGCTACTCATAATTTGCGGGATTTTATAGTAAACAAATAGTCAACTTTTATAGGTAATTTGATTTTATAGGATTTTATAGGTAACTTGCTCGTAAAATGAATCTTTAGATCAATTATTAACTGTTTATTAAATTATAAAATTCTTTCTTGAAACTTAATGTAGACGAATTTAAAATTTTATTGTAAACAGTTTTGTGTTATAGTCTTACATAGAAGCTTTTTCCAAATTTTGTATCGAGGAAGTTGGTGGAATCAGCGGTGATCTCATGAAAGAAATTCTTGCAGTGAGTTTACCTTGCGCATATTCTGTTTGATCATTTTTACATCGACGTTAACAAAATAAAAAATCAAACACATTTCTATATCTAAACAAAAAAATATCTTCTTTAGTTTAAATCTTAAAATGTATTTAATAAAAATATAATTATTGCACTTTCAAATTTACCTGTAAGGTTAAGCATTTTGTAAAAAAGCTGTAAAAAGGTTATTTGTTCTGTGCTACCATGAGATTATAAAATATATCAAAAATTACAATTAAAGGAAGAATACTATCATTTTATATTTTTTATATTAAATAAAAAACATGAATTTATTAATTTTTAATATACAAATAATTTTATATTTCATGAAAAAAATAAATAATTTTACACTTTTCAAAAAAAATACTTGTGAAAATTGAACAGTAAATGTTTGTCATAATTGCGTTAATTGTCAGTAAATTGTCATAAATAGTTTTATATGACTGTGTAGCAACGAAGAACACTCATTTAAATATTTTTTTTAATAAAATTTAATGTTAAATTTAATATTATAATGCTATTTTTACAAATAGATCAAATGTTTATAGATTCGTATCTTTGTTCATATATATGTTTGTTTATATATCTTTATAAATATCTATGTTTATATAATTACAAATATATTTTATATATAAATATATAAATATATACAGATATATTTTAAATGTGTTTAAATATATAAACAAATATCTTTGTTTATAATAAAATAGTGGAAGATATTACTAATATTATCATATTATAATATTATATTTATATTATTAATGTAATATAATATTATAATATTTATTTTATAATATTATATTTATATTATTAATGTTTATATTTATTGTATATATATTGTGTATATTATATATATTATGGATTAAATGTATATACATCAAGGATTATCAATTATCAATCATCATGAATGTATCAATTAAATATATACATCGATTTTTTTGTCATAAATTAAATAATTTCTTGTTTAATTTTTGTACTTTCAAATTGGTTTCTGGATGTGCTTGATTTTCTTAAGTAAATCCCAAATATACGTACATTGAATAGATAAACTATTTCGATGAGGTCTGTCATATAGAATTTTTGTTAAACTTATTTGATTTAATTTAATTTCATACTTGTCTTTCTGTATTCGTTTTTTATTTAGTTTGAAGCTGATAGACGATGTTTTATAATAACCATAAATTCACTTTCAACTGAGCTTGCTAAAGAAGATCGGCTACAACTATATCCAAATTGTGGTGAGCTTTATCCTTATGGATTGTTTGATTTATGGCAGTGCGACGAATACGAGCAAATCAAGGGTGTTGCTGCGAACTTTCCAGTATGTTAGATTGACAATATCAGATACATTACAATTCTCTTTAAGAAATATTTTAAAATGTTTGCTGAAGCCGGTGTTGGTCCAGGAGAGAAAACAATAGAAGATAAATTTTTCGAAAAAGAGGTTTTTACTTACAATTTGTGGCTTAATGCATTTTTATTTAGTTACTACATTTTTGCCTAGTTATTTTCAAATTTATCAATTCTATAATATTTTAATTTACGCAACGTTATATCAGCATTCCTGTGATTAAACTTTTGTAGAGAAAATTGTGAACTAGATTTTATCGATACATGAAAAATACGATAATTCCGTTAATTCATACATGCATTTCTAGACCATATTAAAATGCAGATTTAAACCACAACCGTTTACCGTGGATGTTGATATAATCATTATCAACAAGTAAAATTTTCTATTTTAAAATCGTATTTTTCGGTATAGTATTTGGACAATGAAATACCAAAGTATCGTTTGCTTATTCTAAAATTTTATTATTCTTAGTTAAAAAAATTTCATTGACATCGTATCCATTTGTTCTTATTCCCAAGTATATACTTGGTATTTTATTCGATGTTCTTAACCAAGCCGCTCAAACCTTTTATGTCTAGAATTTGTTCAATTGTTTTATTTGAATAAACTTCCATAAGACAAGTACTGGAGCTTTCAAAAATTAATATGATTCATACTCTTTGTGGTGTTGCTATAATTTATTATTTGCAATGTGCCACATCTAAACGTTTAGATTTGACTCACAGAATGTTCAAACAAGTGATATCGCTTATAATATCAAGATTTTAAATTTTTGATTGTTTATCAAATAAGTAAATTTTTATAAAAGGATTAAATCAAGATATTGTGTAATTCGGCTTTTTAAATTTTATATCGAATTACGTTTTGGTGATATTACTGTTACCTGTTTATTTTATTGGGTTACAAAGTTTTTTAGTTTCTGTCGATAAAATTTTAAGTTTTAAGAAAATAACTGTTAGTGCCCAATATCCATTTAAAAATTAAACTGTTTTTATAATTGACATGTCTCACACGAATGAGCACTTGGTTAATGTAACTTTTGAATTTATTATATAAACTTCATTTTTAAATTTCTGAGATAGTATAAGTTTGCACTAATTGAAGTAATAACATACCTTTTATATACTTATTTAAAATATGTTAGAACCACACTAACTATTATAGCTACCGTTTTTCTAGTTTTCAAATTCATGATTTTATTTTTTTATTCCCATTTACTCACAATTATTACTAATATGTTGTAATCTAAAAATATTTTTATTGTTTTTATCGTATTTTGTCTTTTGTTTTTATCTAAAATTAAATTTTGTATTTTTAAATACAAAATTTATAATGATTTTATTTTATTTATTAAGTTTTTTATATGAAACTTTAAATATTTTGTTAGCGAATAAATAATCTTTTTTAATTTTAAATATTTTCTCATCTATTTGATCTGATTGTTTTTTTTATTTAATTCTGTTTATCTTGTTTTGCATTTTATTATTAAAATAACCTTTTAATAATTTTTTCATCTTTTGATTTATAGTTTTATCTTTTGTAATAAATAATGTCTTTTTTAATTTTATTAAATAATCGTAGGTTGTCGAATATTTGATAAAAATATTTTCTCATATATTTGATCTGATTGTTTTTTATTTAATTATGGTTATCTTGTTTTGCATTTTATTATTAAAATAACCTTTTAATAATTTTTTCATCTTTTGATTTATAGTTTTATCTTTTGTAATAAATAATGTCTTTTTTAATTTTATTAAATAATCGTAGGTTGTCGAATATTTGATAAAAATATTTTCTCATATATTTGATCTGATTGTTTTTTTATTTAATTATGGTTATCTTGTTTTGCATTTTATTATTAAAATAACCTTTTAATAATTTTTTCATCTTTTGATTTATAGTTTTATCTTTTGTAATAAATAATGTATTTTTTAATTTTATTAAATAATCGTAGGTTGTCGAATATTTGATAAAAATATTTTCTCATATATTTGATCTGATTGTTTTTTTATTTAATTATGGTTATCTTGTTTTGCATTTTATTATTAAAATAACCTTTTAATAATTTTTTCATCTTTTGTTTTATAGTTTATTTGAATAATATTAGATACAAATCGCATTTTGACATGTAGTAAAATTTTACAAAATTTGAGATTTAATAAAATGGTATCTTAAACCTTTAATTAATATGTTGTAAATGTTCAAGTTGGAATTTTTTATCTAAATGAGATGCTATTTATAATTTCTAACATAATATTGTAGTGTATTTTTAACAACAATATTTCATTTTTCAATTTTTTACATTAATCTGCTAACGTTGATAATTTTTTTCTAGGTCGAATTAAATCGAAATACATTCCTAACGCAATTTAATTTTGCCATTTTCTATGCATATTTGAAGTTAAAGGAACAGGAGATTCGAAATATTGTCTGGATTGCTGAGTGTATAGCGCAGAAGCAACGCTCCCGTATTGATGATTATATTCCTATATTTTAGAATTTCGATTAAAACTAATTTATTTGTCATATAATTTTTTAAAATTTGAATTAGAATAACGCATTTAAAGCAGTTCGAAGTTGTTTTTGATTTGCCTGAATTAAAAAACCTTTTAAACTGTAGTGAATTAATTAATTGATAAATAAATAAATAAATAAATAAATTAATTAATTAATTAAGTGAATTTTTTAATTTATTTCTTTGCTCTTGTTTCGTTTTAAAAATAAAATACATTTTGAAAAATGTATTTGGCTAAATAATTTGTCAAGCAAACTTTGTATTTAACTCTGTTTTTTTTGATAAAATTAGTTTCGATATTTTGATATAATAATTGACCATCGAAATTTAAAATGTTTTTTTTACTTACCGTGATCGGTTATTTTTTAATGTATTGTGACCTTGACGAAATATAATTTATTTTAGTGAAAATCGTCTACAATTAAAATTCTTCACACAATTTGCTTTGTACAAAGGAAAGCATATTCAATTGACTCAGATATCATCAGAAATGCTTTATATATTTAACAGCTTTTTTGATATCGAAATTTTAAAAAGCATTTGAAATGAATTTAAAAAATAAAATTAGGAAAGGTTTATGTAATTAATCTTGCATTTGTAGCAGCTCTGCCGTTTAATTGATTTAAAAAGTTAAATAAAAAATTGATTTTGTTATATAGAAAATTAATTAGAACTTTTCTAAAAATCGATTTTTTAACCGCTAGCTCAATTAATAGAGATTAAACTCTTCATGAAAAACAATAATAAAACATTACACTAAAATACAAATCTGTTAAATAGTTAACTAACTTTATTTTATTAAAATCTAATTGCCAATAAAGCAGACGGGTCGAGTGATCGTCAGTCAACGTTAAAAAGACCGAAACATGAAACGTAGGTATATGATCAGTAGCTGATGAGGTCCACTAATACAAAAATGTATTGGTGGCTTATAGATACAATTAAAGCAACGTGGAATTCCATCAAAAATTTCAATAGTAACAATGACTGCAAAGGTATATCAACTTACAATAAAATGTAGGTATTGGATCAGTAACTGATGATGTCCACCGATACTGAAATGTAGCCTACTGATGTTGGCTTATAGATAGAATTAAAGCAACGCGCAGAATAAAGTAGTCATCAAAATTTTAATGTTAACAATGACTGCACAGGTTATCTCAACTTAAAACAATACAATGCATTATCAAATCAGCTAACTGAGTCTACGTATTTAATATAATTATAAAATAAACAAAACATAATAATGCTAAATCAAAATTTAATAATTAAATAATAAAATTAATAATTGTTTTTAGATTTTCTATAATTTTAATCAAGTTAAAAAAAATAAAAATAAAAAATAAAAAATAAAATTTAAAATAAACGTCATTTTTATGAATTGAGTAATAAATAACAGACGTTGTATCAGAATAAGAATTAGAGGTCATCAGGAGGAACTGCTATGCTATAAGGTTTCGGCCCCTAACTCCTCTACCAAGCATAGCAGCGGGGCCAAATACATGCTAATGATGTATTTCCTCTGAAATAACCATCTAGTATCCTATTCTAATGCAAAGTATATTATTTATTATCCATCCATAAAAATTTGCAACTTAAGAGTTTAAATTTATTCTTTATATTATTGTGTTGATTTATATATTTTACTATTTTCTGCTTGATGTTATTTTTATCGTAACCTTTAATTATTTAAATGTTTTTTATAAAGTTAATATCATTACATATTATAATGTTAAAATTTGAAAACAAACTATAGATGACTAGTTTGACAATAGAATATGAAAACCTATTTGACAATAGGTTTTCATATTACAGATAAATCATTACCCTAACAACGCTGATTTAATATAAAATCAAAAATGATTTCAATTAAATTTGCAAAATGTAAGACGAGTCTTTCATTAAAACGAAATGCCAAAAAAATCAGACGACTTGAATGATCGTCATCCAACGTTAAAAGGACCGAAACGTAGGTATTGGATCAGTAGCTGATCAGGTCCACCAATATTGAAATGTAGCGTACTGCTGTTGGCTTGTAGATAGGATTAAAGCAGCGTGCAGAATAAAAATAGTCATCAATATTTCGACAGTAACAATGACTGCGCAGGTATATCAAGTTAAAATTAGGAAAAAACTATAGATGACTAGTTTGAGATACATGTATATTATTTTTTATTTTTTTTATAAATAAATTGATATTTATATATAAATTTATATTATATTTTTTCAAATCATGATATCTTCAAAGGTAAGCTAAGGGATTCATATGTTTTGGTCTAGTTTGATAATAGTAATCGTTATGATAAATAGGTAGGTTATCGAAAGAGTTATCAAAAAGATACCTCAGCGTGGTAAGTTACATCCATTGTTTGTTTTTCGATTAACCCACTTCATACATTTGGTAAATTTCTTTTTACATTTGGTAAATTATGAATTAGAAAAATTCAGTCAAAATAGAAAAAATTAGAAACATAAGGTTAAGAAATTCTGTAAAGAGAAAAGTAACCTTAGTGCAGGTAGTTGTTTTGCCGGATCCTTGTAATCCCACAAACATAATTATATTCGGTTTTCCTTTCACTGGTTTCAGTGAAATTGTAATTTCACTGAAAATAGATTCAGAAAATTGTAATTTTCTGAATATGTTAACAGAGGCTATCGAAATATCAATAAAATTTTCCTTTTTTTCTTTGATCCAGCTTTAATAATTATTTGTGTTTGCTATCCATACCAATTAAATTATTATTTAAAAGTTTAATATTAATATAATTATTGGATAATAATTTAAATAATTAATTTTAAGTTTAGTCTAATAACAATGCTGATGTAATCGAAATTGTTAGTCGAATCACCAAAAAAAGCTAAAGTTCTATAAGCGAATGTATATTATAATCTCCAAATATATAAAAAGATAATCTTCTTAAATATCTTATCTTAATCTCATTATCTTCTAATATATCTAACAATTTTAACTAACTTTAGAATTTGTCATCAGAAAATGCATAGATGAAGCAATACGTATAGTTCATTCATTAAATATTACTCTAAGCACTCACTTTATAGTTTGTAAATTTAAAAATATTAAAACAATTGAAAATATATGCATTTTACATCATAATTTAGAGCAGAGGTGACCAACACTTTTCGTTGAAGCGTCAATTAACTTTTCAGAGAATATCAAATGCACCAATTTTAATTGGCCATTCAATTTCAAATGCGCCGGTATTAATTCTACAAAAGATTTTTAGAATAGACAAAAGGAATAAATTTTCAAAATATAAATACATACGATTTTAGTACGCTTTATACAAATCTAGATTTAGTAGATATTAAAGAAGCGTTAGTAAAATTAATTAACCTTATATTCGGAAAAGGATATACATATATATGTTATAATAATTATAACGCCTATCTAACAAAAATTAAACCATCAAGTAAATATAAATATATGGATAAAATTGAATTAATAGAATCCTTAAATATTTTGATAAATCAAAATTATTTAAAAGTAGGGACATCTATATTTAGACAAGTAAAAGATGTTCCAATGGGTGGTAATAGTAGCCCAATTATAGCTGACTTGTTTTTAAGCTTTATAGAATATGAATTTGTTCATAACTGTGTAAAAACTAAATCTAAACAATATAAATATATGAAATATATGTTTCGATACATTGATGATATATGTGTATTTAATTCTAATAATTTTTATTCAATTAGTGAGCACATTTATCCAGAAAGCCTTATTCTTAACAAAACCAATATTAATGATAAAGAAGGTGTATATCTAGATATGAACATTAAATTAACATTAACTAAAACTACTATTAATTTATATCGTAAAGATGACATATTTAAATTTACAAGAAACATATTTTTGCATGAGCATTCATGCATACCATATAATATAAAATATAATACATTAAATAATGAAATTTTAAGAATTGCAACAATATGTAATGATATTGGCTTTCTTCAAAATCATTTAAATAATTTAATAGATACATATTTTAAACTAGTTACTATAATACTTTGTATTAGAATAAGATACTATATAATCAAATTAAATTAAAGGAAATACGTCCTTAGCACTTATTTGGCCCCGCTGCTATGTTGGGTAGAGGAGTTAGGGGCCGAAACCTGATAGCATAGCAGTTCATCCTGATGACCTCTAATACTTATTCTCATACAACGTCTGTTATTTATTAGTCAATTCATAAATATAACGTTTATTTTAAATTTCAATTTTTTATTTTAACTTGATTTAAATTATAGAAAATCTAAAAACAATTATTAATTTTATTATTTAATTATTAAATTTTGATTTAGCATTATTATGTTTTGTTTTGTTTATAATTATATTAAATACGTAGACTCAGTTAGCTGATTTGATTTGTTGCAAGAACCCACACATTTTTCGAATATTTGCCCTTTTCAATCAAAAATGTTAAAAAATATATAACTTTGTTTTCGTTAATAAGTAAAGTGTTCAAGCTAATTTTTGGAAATAATCGTAAAATAATTGAAAATTTTTATTAACAACTTTATAAGAAAAATCCTGTCTTTATTAAAAAGATAATGCGCCATCATGCATCGTCAAATGCGCAACATGTGACGCATGCGTCATGAGTTAGCCACCTCTGCTTTAGAGTATACTTTTTAAAAAATATTAAATTTGGTTTAACAACTAAAATTGTTTAATTAAATTACGGTAAACTAATAATCCGCATGCATAAGGCTAAGCTGTCGTTTCTGAAAACCCGTTAATGTAAAATTGTTAATAAAAACCTAATGATAATATATTAGTTTAAACCTCATAGTCGATATGTTTAGCCTAACATGTAGATGAACAGGTAGATAAATATCTACTTACCTAACAATTAGATAAATACCGACTATCAAACAAGTAAATTAAAATTATTCGATATCTGCGTTAATATTTTATAAAAATTGGATATCTACTGGATGCAGAATAATTAAATGGCAGAATAATTAATTATTTAATATTGATTAAATATTTAATTAAAATAATATTTAATTATTTTAATTACTTAATTAAATGTGCTATTCATCATTACGTTCGTTCAGTTAGTAATCCCCATATACATTCTTAATTTTATTACAGCGTTTATAATATGTAATAATACTCACGCTGTAATTAGATAGCTTACGTGACACAGTAGAATGATATTTTTGACCTTATTATTAATATCATACATCGATGCTTTACAAGGACAATGCTAAAATTATTTTTGACACACTTTGTGCTTTTGGCAACCACACGAGGATAATATCAAAACCGACCAGTGAAGAATAGCGGCTCGTGTATGCAATATAATCACAATAGTAAAAAGACAGCTTACGGTTTACTGTCCAGTGACATTTCGTATAAAAACGGAATAAAAAATCGGTGTGTGGTGGATTCGAATTGCGAATAGTAGTTACCGCCCACACCAAATATAGAACACATTAATTGTGTAATTTGGTATATAAGCCAAATATAAACCAGCATTTCGGCGACAAGGAATCAGCAAAAGCAGTAAAAGGACCGAAACACGAAATGTAGACGTGGGCTCACTGCTGATGAGGTCCACCCACGCTGATTGTAGTGTACAGTGATGCTGATAGGAATCAAACAACCACACGAGGATAATATCAAAACCGACCAGTGAAGAATATTTAATAATGTTATTACACTTATCTGTTCTATATTCTATCTGACGATCGAATTTTGCAACGTGGATTTATAGGTGAATATTTATTTGGTGCATTCTAAGTCCATTTCAATAGATTTTCCGTATATTGCACAAGCTGTGCTTGCTGCCACTTGGGTTTTATCTGCTGACTGCATTTATTCACAATACACGAATTACGCTCAACTATTAACCTTTTTTCATCTGCTGAAATCTTTCAACATTACCGTGAACTCACCATTAACCAATCTTCCAAAACATAATCACTCCGTCTTCCGTGAGTACGGTGCAACGAATGAGATTCAATGGTCACTCTCAACTTATTTGCATTCGTACCAAAAGAGAAATACAAGAACGGAAGTCGTTAAGGGGGCGGATACGGCGCATGTCACGGAGAATTAAGTTAGACGAGCAAACCTTGTCATGGACAAAAAGTTTTGTGGAAAGGTGATCATAGAAATGGAATCCTAAGAAAGTGAGATTGTAGACTATGGAATGATTAATGAGGCAAAAGATACAAGGGGAGGAGATATGTTAGGTTGACGGGGAAAGATTTACATTATTTTAGTCTTGTCTGGGTATAGAACGAGACGAAGATAGAAAGGAGATAGAAGAAGAAAGGAGATCAGCGAGTTTGGTAAAAAAATAAGGAGGCAGGAGCTAATGAGCAAGGACGATATACAATGGCGAGATCCGGAATGATCGGGCTGGAAGAACGACAAGTGAGCAATTCAAAAGTGCAAGGACTGAAAGGGGAGTGATTTTGCGAAGAGACGCGGGATGATGAGCGAATGCGACAATTCCGTCATGATGAGATAATTTGGAAGGGGATGAGCTGAGGGGGCGAGCGGATTCGACTAGTGAGCAACCGGCAGAGAGCAATAGGCGAATAGAGAGGTCGTCGGAAGCTGTGTGCCAGGATTCGGTGAGACAGAAGAGATCGATGGATTGCTTGGTGAATAGGTTGAGGATAAGATCGGATTTATTGAGAATAGATCTAGTGTTGAGGAGGCCGAGGCGTAAACCGTGTGTGGTGGTGAAAGGGTCTAGCGGAGAATACACATAGGGGAGATTGAGCGCCATCGAATTTTGGGGCGGGTGTGGACAACTTGAAAATTTTTGTCGATGGTTCGGATGGAGAGAGGTGCTTCGCCGTTTTCAATGCGGGCAGAAGAGCGTTGAGCGATTTCGGAAAGAGTGCGATCGAGAAAAATTCGAGTGGTAGAAGATAACATGAGTTTAAATTGTTAAAGAGGGGACAGAGGACGTGTGATAGTGATGCTTGAAAACAATTTTCAGGAGAGTAGGCTAAGAAGGATTATATTGAGAAGATCTGTTTAGGCGGATGAATGCGACATGAGTGACGCCCTTGAAAAATGATGGCTCATCCACAGGAACAAGGGACGAGAGAATGAATCCTAAGGCGGAAGCATCGTGGTCTAGACGTTCCTGTGGAGATAAGGAGACAGACTTGTGGATATAAATAACTTGTAATGCCATATATAAACAACTAGTAGCCAAAAACTAAAACACCCTCCTTATTTGCTTATTACGTTTACATCATATTTATACCAAAGAATTATTCAAGTTTCTCTAAACTTAAGATCTAGCCCATTCTTCATTTGTATATATCATTCATGACATTTTCGAAAAGGACGAAAAAAGACTTCAATTTACTCTAACTCCGCAATACTAGGCAGTCAAAAAACCCACTAATTGATACGTTAAAAGAATGGAACGTTTTGTAGCTCTTCCTGATAATACATTAGTGCGATCACCTGAATGAATATAAAGTGCAACTCACCTATTAATAAATTACTTAATTCGCTTACAAACTCATAAATGCTTTATCATCGGATGTTTCTTTTTAACAACTTATACTTCCCAAGAAATTTTAAACTAATTGTCCACCTTCATCTCGCAGACGTTTTATAATTACAGGTGACTTAAACATTAATTGTTCTTACATATATTCACCAAAATTTAGACTTGTGCTATCATACTTTCGATGAAAAAAGTTTATTTGGGTTTCATAAGAAACCAGACTTTACAAATTCAAAAGCAGGCTGAGTTTCGGCAGTTAAATGATGCTGAAAAACTTGTCTGAAAGTTGAAATCCTCTCGTTCTTATTTGACAGCCGTATTATAAGTGGCAATGATTACACCTCACCGCCGCCCCCACGCTGTTCACATAATCTTTTAATCTTCACATTAAACAAAATGTATGCAAAATTCGAATCAGCACATTCGCTTTCAAAAACCTCGCAAAGCTATCGTTTCATGGAACCATTCGTTTCTTTAAAATAATGTTAGAGCCAATGAAAATATACGCCCTTCTTGCCGAATGGCTAGATTTATAGACTCACAACTTCCAACAAATTTATTTGTATAAATAGCGATACAATTAAAAAGATACTAGCGTTTTAACCAAAAACGCACTCAACCTCACGCCTTGACCATTATATATCCACTCTCTTGATTATCGATACCAACTTGGCCTGCCCTTAATATTACCATTCCGGCAACACATTATGCAGTACACCACAAAACTCAGGCTTGTCAACTAGATATCCTTGCAGCATCGAAATTTATTCGACCAAAATTTATTAAAAAACCACAAAACTCAAAAATCCATAATAATAAATTATTTAATGGCAAATGCGTGCAAATTGCACGCTTACATGACCACTAACAAAAAAAGAACAGCAAAAGTCACATTAATTAGTTAATTGTTGAAATGGAATTGGATTTGGCGTTTGAAGCACGGCATTGATGTTGATTGTCGGATATGAATGGGCGGATGATTCCACGAGAGAGGAGCAGCCACAGCGAAGGAGCGGAAGCCAACAGAGGTTGAGTAGTTTGGGAAGTTTCCCGTAATTCTCTTCTACTCAACAGAGGTTGAGTAGAAGAGAATTACGGGAACGAAGAGTACAATACACAGGACGAGAAAATGAAGGTTGAGAAATGAAGGGGTATGAGAAGTTATAAGGCGAAAAAATGATTAGAAGACGAATTTGAACACGACAATAAATGGTAGGCCAATCGAGAGAAACAAGATGGTGGGATGCATGATCAAAACGACCAAGACGGATGAGAACTCAGACGGCTGCGTTTATGATGCGTTGTAAAAGAAGAAGAGTGTATTTAGGTGAGTTGGAACAAAGACTCAGACAGTAATCAAGTCTTGAGAAAATGAGAGAAGATATAAGAGTAATACATTTTGGGAAATCAATCAATCTACCAACTTGAAGGAGGTTGCGGAGTATCAAGGTAGATGAGCGTACTTTATCTCTAACGAAAGGTTTAAGTGAAAGTCGGTTGTCAAAATGGAAGCCTAGGAAAACGAGATTATCAACGATAGGAATAATTGTAGAATTTAATGATACGGAGGGAGGTTCGAAGCCGAGGCGTCGAGGTAGGATACACATAATTTTGGATTTATCAGGATTCAGAGAAATGCGAAGGGAAGAAAGATGATTGGAAATTGAGACAAGACAGTCCGAAGCGGAAACACTAAGATCGTGAATACGATAAACAGGTGCATGAGCATAGATGAGAATATCATCAGCATATTGCATAACATGGAAGTTAAATTTATGAGAAATCGAAGACAAATCACCAAGAAGAAGAGAGAAAAGTATAGGGCCTAATACGGAGCCTTGTGGAACACCGGACGGAATGGACGAAGGATGGGATAGGGAAGAGTTAGAATATATGCCAAATGTACGGTTTGATAGATATGAAGAAAACCATGATACAGTGGGTAAAGAGAAGCCATTATCATGACGAAGGCGATGGAGAAGAATCGAGTGATCGACGATGTCAAAAGCAGACGATAGATCAATTGAAACTATGACACTACATAATTTATGATCGCGCGATATAATAAGTCGTTATAAACTTTAAGACAGGCAATTTCGGTAGAGTAATTAGAACGAAAAGCGGCTTGGAAGGGAGGAAATAAGTTGGAGGAATAGAGATATGTATTAACTTGCTTAAGAACGAGACGCTCAAGGAGTTTAGAGAGGGTTGGGAGAAGTGAAATAGGACGGTACGAAGATGGTAGTGAGGAGTCGAGAGATTGCTTTTTGATGAGAGGACGAACAGTGGCGCATTTCCAGATGGAAGGAAATGTACGGCCACGGATGGACGAGTTGAACAATGTGGTTAGGAAGGGTAAGATAAAGAAGCAGATATATAAATATCTGCTATATATAATAAAGGAGCAGGTGCGGGTCCAGATGGCTTACCGCTAGTATATCTGTGCAACATCTCTGACATAATATGTCATCCGCTTTACAATATTTTCTTTGCATCTGTTGCTTTTGGCGTTGTTCTTTCTGATTGGCAGAATTCCATCATCTGTCTTATTTATAAGAAAGGGGATAGTTCGTCCATTGACAATTGTAGGCCTATTAGTCTCACTTGCGTGTGTTGTCGTGTGCTAGAAAGATTGATTAAGCGACGAATAATAGAATTTCTAAATAGATTTCAAATTTTAAACCCGGCACAGCATGGCTTCCGAAAAGGTTATTCCACGACTACTAATCTTGTACATGCACGTGAAAATTGGTATCACTATTATGATCAAGGCATACCAGTTGATGTCATTTTCTTTGATTTCTCAAAAGCGTTCGACTCAGTTAATCACACGCGTCTTATTGAGAAGTTGGAGCACATTCATCTTGATAAGAGGATCATAAACTGGATTCGTGTATTCCTTTCCAACCGACAAAGTGTCGTACGAGTAAATGAGTCGCTGTCGAGTCCATTTCCAGTGTTGTTAGGTGTTCCACAGGGAAGTGTATTGGGTCCCATCTTATTCAGTCTTTATATCAACGATTTGATACCAAATATCAGTTCATTCAGTTTATTATATGCAGATGATCTTAAAGTTTGGCGACCTATTATTTCCGATCTTGACAAACAGCATTTACAAAGCGACGTCGACGTTATATCCAATTGGTCTATACGAAATCACTTGAGGATCAATTCCGCTAAATGTACATGTATGCGTATATCACGAAGATCATGTGATCATCTTGGAGGTGAGTACCAGTTTGGTTCAATTAGTATCGAAAGAACCAACTTATATAAAGATTTGGGAGTTTGGGTTTGTGCTGACTTATCCACTCGAAAGCATTCAGACTACGTGTGTTGCATCACAAAACGCTTAATAGGACATACTCGTCGAGCTCTGATAGGCATAGATCCGCTATGTTACCATACCTCAGCAAATGCGTTTTTCTTGAGTTATATCTTATACGCATCGCCAGCTTGTTATCCCGAAACTACTTATGAGCGTCGTGCATTCGAGAAAGTGTTCAGATCAACAACTAAATTAGTCTCAGGGCTGCATATTTATGGCTACGCGAAACGCCTCCAGATATTAAATATGCCTTGTCTGCGATATATCCGTGACAAGCGAGATCTCTCTCTCTTGTTTGGAAAATTCTGCATACTAAAGATCATCCTCTGTCACATCTACTGCAACTGAGAGATCAACGTTCTCTTCGCGGACACCCCCCTGATGCTGAAAACACAAAGGTACATGCATGCAGTTTCCTGCTTTGCCAAACGAGTCGTACGATCTTGGAATTCGCTTCAGAGTGCGACCGTTTTGTCGTCTACTGCTTCAAGTTTTTGCGCCCTACTGGATGATGACCCTTCCTTCTCAAGACAACGGTGGGATTTTCAGTAGTTTATCTGATGAGGGAGGGACAAAACGACTCTTATTCTTTTTATTTTGTGAAGCAACTTGTAAAGAGCCTCGGCTCAATTCGTTGTCAATTTTTTTTAAATAAATAAATAATTTTCCAAAATACTAATAATCACAACTGTAGGTTCCCGCAAATGGGCCGATAGCTCACAAAGTCAAAACATTGATCCGTTATTATATTGTTTTATTAAATATCAATCGAATTCTTGGTCCCCGAAATATCCGAATTCCTGCGATTGTATATTTGTGTGTTGAGCTCTTCTACTATGTAGTTGCTCACGTATATATATTCGGGTAGCGCGTATACACATCGAAGCTGCTTGAGCCAGTGCAATGCTCACTCTAGACCTAATTATCGAGATACATACCGAATAACTGGTTTTGTGCCTTATTGCCTTTTGATGTGCGATCCATTTAAGTAACTTATGCGCTTCGAAACCAATTCCTCCAGCAGTTGAAAAGGTAAGTGGGATGAATATCGAGCGTTCAATCTCTACAATGCGCTGGGCATATTTTGCAATTTTCCTGTTCGCGTGGTATGTATGACTCATGGTCGGTGACTTCTCGATGTAGGAAGGTGCAAGTGTCTTAAATATACATACGTCCAAATATGACCGCACCAATCCTCTACCGTAAATTCCACGGCATAATATGTCTGATCTTGCGTTCACATCTCTCGTTGTGGTTTCTACTTCAAAATGGTAATTGTTCGGTACGGGCCCCAAAACCGGTTCAAGCTCCACATCTTTACAAATGTCCCATATTTCGTCGGCAATGACATTCCGTATTATATCATGTCTAATTATAGTTGTTCCTCCCGTCCGACATAAGAGAGCATGTGATGGATCAAGCAGTGAACCACACGCACAGCGCGCTTTACAATCTTTTAACGGCAAATTATATCTTACACATATGGCGTCTATAAATTGTTGTGTGTCAAGTACTGATTGATATATATTGTTTGGTCTTGTCGTTAGCCACGAAGAAGCTCCCTTTTAATAATATTTTTAAGCAAGTGAGTAGGAATTGGGTCAGAAGGAGAGGTTTTATTAGGTAATGACAGCAGAACCGAAGAAACGTCATCAGACGAAACGGGAAGAAGGTGGAATAGTTCTGGGAGGGAAGTATTTAAAGATAAGAGTGGGTACAAGGGGGCTATGGGTAGTAGGAAAAGTAAATTAGATAGCTTAGTTTGTAGATAAGAAGAAAATTCATCAGGATTTATATTACAAGGGTACATGATCGTGAAAGAATTGAGTTTAAGATTTTCAGTTTAATTGAGTTTATGATTTTTAAGTGTTGGAAGATGACTCGAGTTGATTTCGCCAAAAGAGAGTACGTTTAGTACGTATAAGAATGAGATGTAAACGGCGTTGAGAAAAGTAGGAATCACGAAGATTTGGAGGGAGTGAGTTGGGTGAACTTTTAAGAAAGCGTTTATACATACGAAAAGAGTGACGGAGTCGACGCTTAGAAAGACTACAGTCAGTATCGAACCAGGGAGCATGGCGCAAGCGCTGGGAACGTCGAAGTCGACTAGGCAGAAGGTTATTGAGGATCGACGTAAGTTCAGAATCAAACAGAATTCAGAGATCATCGGGAGAGAGATAGTTAAGAAGAAGAAGCTTCTGGAAGCTTCTTCTTCTGGAAGCTTCTCGATATCCCTATTCTCTGCACATCCTTACTCAATTCTTCACTCTTTTCACTTCCTCTTAACTATCTCTCTCCCGATGATCTCTGCATTCTGTTTGATTCTGAACTTACGTCGATCCTCAATAACCTTCTACCTAGTCGACTTCGACGTTCCCAGCGCTTGCGCCATGCTCCCTGGTTCGATTCTGACTGTAGTCTTTCTAAGCGTCGACTCCGTCACTCTTTTCGTATGTATAAACGCTTTCTTAAACGTTCACCCAACTCACTCCCTCCAAATCTTCGTGATTCCTACTTTTCTCAACGCCGTTCACATCTCATTCTTATACGTACTAAACGTACTCTCTTTTGGCGAAATCAACTCGAGTCATCTTCCAACTCGAAATCTCATTGGAAAATATTAAACTCAATTCTTTCACGATCATCTACCCCTTGTAATATAAATCCTGATGAATTTTCTTCTTATCTACAAACTAAGCTATCTAATTTACTTTCCCTACTACCCATAGCCCCCTTGTACCCACTCTTATCTTTAAATACTTCCCTCCCAGAACTATTCCACCTTCTTCCCGTTTCGTCTGATGAAGTTTATTCGGTTCTGCTGTCATTACCTAATAAAACCTCTCCTACTGACCCAATTCCCACTCAATTACTTAAAAATATCTGCACTTTTATCTTACCCTTCCTAACCACATTGTTCAACTCGTCCATCCGTAGCTGTACATTTCCTTCCATCTGGAAATGCGCCACTGTTCGTCCTATCATCAAAAAGCAATCTCTCGACTCTTCACTACCATCTTCGTACCGTCCAATCTCACTTCTCCCAACCCTCTCTAAACTCCTTGAGCGTCTCGTTCTTAAGCAAGTTAATACATATCTCTATTCCTCTAACTTATTTCCTCCCTTCCAAGCCGCTTTTCGCTCTAATTACTCTACCGAAATTGCATGTCTTAAAGTTTATAACGACTTACTCATATCGCGCGATCATAAATTATGTAGTGTCATAGTTTCTCTTGATCTATCGTCTGCTTTTGACATCGTCGATCACTCGATTCTTCTCCATCGCCTTCGTCATGATTATGGCTTCTCTTTACCCACTGTATCATGGTTTTCTTCATATCTATCAAACCGTACATTTCGCGTATATTCTAACTCTTCTCTCTCCCATCCTTCGTCCATTCCGTCCGGTGTTCCGCAAGGCTCCGTATTAGGCCCTATACTTTTCTCTCTTCTTCTTGGTGATTTGTCTTCGATTTCTCATAAATTTAACTTCCATGTTATGCAATATGCTGATGACATTCTCATCTATGCTCATGCACCTGTTTATCGTATTCGCGATCTTAGTGTTTCTGCTTCCGACTGTCTTGTCTCAATTTCCAATCATCTTTCTTCCCTTCGCCTTTCTCTGAATCCTGATAAATCCAAAATTATGTGGATCCTACCTCGACGCCTCGGCTTCGAACCTCCCTCCGTATCATTAAATTCTACAATTCTTCCTATCGTTGATAATCTCGTTTTCCTAGGCTTCCATTTTGACAACCGACTTTCACTTAAACCTTTCGTTAGAGATAAAGTACGCTCATCTACCTTGATACTCCGCAACCTCCGTCAAGTTCGTAGATTGATCGATTTCCCTTCTTGTATGACTCTCATATCATCTCTCCTTTTTTCTAGACTCGATTATTGTCTTAGTCTATTTTCCAACTCACCTAAATCCACTCTTCTTCCCCTACAACGCATCGTCAACGCAGCTGTCCGAATTCTCCTCCGTCTTCGTCGTTTTGATCACACATCCTACCATCTTGCTTCTCTCGATTTGCCTACAATTTATTGTCGTGTTCAAATTCGTCTTCTTATCGTTGCTTTCCGCCTTGTAACTTTTCATACCCCTTCATTTCTCAACCTTCCTTTTCTTGATAATTCCCGTCCTGTTTACTGTTCCTTGCGTTCCTGTAATTCCCTTCTTTTACATGTCCCAAACTACTCTACCTCCTTTGGACTCCGCTCCTTCCTGGTGGCTGCTCCTCTATCGTGGAATCATCTGCCCATTCATATACGCCAATCAACTTCCCTGCAGTGCTTCAAACGACAAATCCGATCCCATCTGAACAATTTAACTGCTTGACTTTCTCATTTTTGTTTGTGGACTTGTAAGCGTACAGCTTGTACGCATTTGCCACATTAAATAAATTTGTATTATTATATTTATTTGTAAGAGGAAGTGAAAAGAGTGAAGAATTGAGTAAGGCTGTTCATAGAATAGGGATATCGAGAAGTTTCCAGTGTCGACTTGGTGTTGATAATGGTGGATGCGGATAAGGAGGATGGGGACGAGTAAGAGTAAGAGTGACAAGGAAATGATCGGACAAACCAGGATCAGTAATTGACAAGGATTTATAGTCATTGAAGCCGTGAGGAACAGCAATGATGTCGAGAGCACAGCCGAGAATATGAGTCGGCTTGTTGAAAGTAATTTATAGTTAAAATCAGAAAAAAAATAACTTTAAGTGATAGAGTCAGAGTCAGCCGGGCGATCAAGACGAATGTTAAAGTCACCGAGAACAAATGAAAGAGTATAAGAAAATGAACAATTAGAAAGAAGATCTGCAGTTTGCTCAAGAACATGCGTGAGGGAGCAGCTGAGCCTAAACGTTATACAATCACAAGTTCAAGAGGGTAAGGTGTTGATGATCGGCATATTAGCAATTTGAAGGAAGTGCAGCGGATTTTAGCATTAATTTTACGTATAGACGTTGGGTGACGAGCAATGGCAACAATACCGTCATGATTATAAGCAGTAGATTTAGAAGAGACAATTAGACGAGCTGATTCAACTAAAGAACAACCAGAGCGACATAGACGACGAATAGCAAGATCGTTGGAGTCAGAGTCCCAGGATTCGGTAATGCAGAGAATATCGATAAATAATTTATCGAAGATATCAAGGAGCAGATCATCTTTATGAAGAATGAAGCGAGTGTTAAAAAGACTAAGACGAAAAGTATGTTCAGGAGCGAGATCGACTATCGAAGAAGACTGGGGGAGATACGGAACGCCATCGGATTTTTGGCCTCGTGCGTAGGACGTGAAAATTTCCGTTATCGTTTGTGCTCACCTACACGCTTACTACGTAAATCCTTGCCCTATCTTTTTTACGTGTCATGATCGTTCGAGTCTCCGTTTGCTGATGTTATAACAAACCAGCCTCTTCTATTCTCCATTTTTATTTCCTCATACTTTTTGTCTCTAATCAAAATAAATTCTTTATCTCTTGACACGACAGTCACTGCACTTCCTTAACAAATCATACCGTATGTGTTGTATGTAGTCTAGCAAGAGCTCCAGGTAGCGTACACGAAAATTAGTTTATTGTATTTACCTCATAACTGCTTTTTTTAGCCCGAAGACGAGAGGCTGCAAAATGCTTTTAAAACTAAATTATCTTAGAATCCAACACAAATAAGTACTGTAAAACGATTAACTATATTCTCATTTCTTTTGGTCCTGTTTATAGGATATCAACTAGTATGATTACAGAATACCTTGTAGCACATAAATATCTATTTTATTATTTTCCTCATAACTACTTTTATTGTCCAAAGTTGATCGGATGCAAAAGGCCTCAGATTAATAGTTTTATATTTTGCACATATAGCGGCTGTTTTGTATGCTAATTTACTTTCTAATATTCAAATAATTTATATTATTATAAATAATATAATTATTTATATTATTTTTTAATCATATTGTTTATATTTAATCTATAAAATTGTTTTAAACATAATATTTTATATTTAGCGGTAAATAAAAATATTTTAATTACAAAATTATCCATAAATTGTATCTACTATCTTATTTGGTATAGTTCCGATAATTTCATTTTTTATCATAGATGTCTCAAAGTTCCTCCAGCGCTTTGATATCACCATCATCTGATGTTGTCTTGTCTGAAGAACTTGCCCTTTGCTCTGCTGTTCAAGTTATGTCTTTAAAGAAGGACGGTAAATTATTTTTAATTCTATTTTTATATTATTAAAAAGTAATAAATCATATTTTGTATCAAATTTATTCACCTACCATCTAATTATATGTATTTGATTTAATTTCTGTGATACAGCTAAGTTGTTTGCAACAGTTAATTTTGAAGGAACAATAATTATAAATCACCAAATGTCATCTAAAGTTAAATTTTTAAATTAATTCGCCTCTACTACTATAACATGTTCGAACATGTATCCAAACTTGTGTGATAAACTAGGATATCTCCAGGTAACCGTAAGATGTTCAAATCATTACAACTCAATCGCTGAAACATTCGATTATATCACATTTTACGATTGCTTTAAGTTTACATTGATATAATAAAGTTCAAGTTTAATATTTGTGACATTTATAATCAATAAAAGTTCCATGTATACGATATTAAATTTCGAATACTTCTGCATTTATTTTCAGAAAACTTTATTAAAACGAAACTCGGGAAGCGTCGATTACAAGGTAGACGTTCTCTTCGTAAATCGAAGATACATTTTATTATGTGAAATGATTTTGTTATTGTATACATTTCATAATGTTAAGACAACATACTTATATATTGTCTTAAATAGTTGATTTGATTGTATAATCCAGAGTTTTGATTATTGAGTTTGATAAGCATAAATAAAATAAAAAAATATATTTTTTTTATTTTAATTTAGATGAAATAGTTGTCAACGAAGAATCCACGCTTATGATATTGATTTCGAAGATTTTGAATGAAGAAGATGCCGAAAGTAACTACGAAAACATTATTGGTTTATCGGAATTTCTAATGAACTCCAACGATTTCACCAATGTAAGAATTAAAAGTTTAAATTTTACAATTTTAAAATACAGTACAATTAAATATTCGCAACATTTATTGACTTTAAAAGATGTATATTCATTCAAATGCTTGTTTTCGATGTTATTTCATTGTTTTCAAATGTGCAAACAGTGAAAGCTGTACTATTAGCTCGTGCAATAGTTACAAATAATGACTTAGATAATTATGGAAAAGTAACTATAATTCAAATAAGATACTATCCGAATTAAATAGTGAATTCTTTCTACAAAGAGACAGAAGGTATGCCCAACCTACACTTATTTTGAGCAAACTATACATAAGACATTAGGATTAATATGGATGCTAGAGAATTATAACTAGTGTTAATTAATTATAATTTAATAATTATAATTATTGTTTCCATTATATACAATGGAAAATGATAAATCTTTATCCTTATGTCTTAGCGTTTAATCAGGCAATGATTATGTCCCAGCGTTTAGTGTGAAGGTTGTCTACCTTTATAGATTTTATTCCATCATGCGACCGTCTAAACATGGATTGGACGGTGTGAATTTTCTCTAGCTAGTATTTTGTTTTATTATGATCTAGTTGCAATCCATTCGCTTTTAATGCTTCAAAGAATTTTGATAGATTCGAATCGTGTTCGAATCACAAGTGCGTGCTATGAGATTACTAAATAATCCTCCAAAGGTATTGGTACTTTTAAAACCACACACAATATTGTTTTATGGTATTGTAATATTCCATAAAAATAGGAAAGTAGTAACTTTGTTTATAAGAAACGAACTGATTTATTTTGACAAGAATGATAATAAAAGGAGAGAAAATATTATAATTAAAATTTAAAAATATTTTTAATTGATAATATAGCGAATAATATGAATTTCGATTAAGTATTACAAATTTTTTCTCTAAACGGGACAATTTACAAATACATGCATATAGCTAGATGAGATAAATTACCAAAAAATATAATATTATGATTTATATAATGATTGTAATTTCTGTAATGCAGTTATCTATAAAATATTTTTGGAATGTTAAATGTGTTTAGAGTGTTATTTTCGCTGCACTCCCTTCATGTTAGGTAAAATAACGTAACCATCATTTTGACATCAACTGCAAGTTAGATTGTCATCACCAGATACCTAGCAATACATAAGTTATTAGATTTTATATTTTTGACTTATTGCTTTTTGGGAAATTTCTGAAGATGCGAAACTGGCGAAATATTAAAATAATAATTTACACTCGTGGTTTTTTATCAATCAGTGAAGACTCAGCAATAGACAGCATTAAAAGTTGTTCTTATCTGTGATATGTTTTTATATCTATTCTAGTTATTGTTTTACACAATAAAAATAATATATAATTTTAAATGAAAAATACACGTAACAAAACATATACAATGATCGGAACGGCAAATTTAAGCGAAATGAACATTTTAAACCTTTTGAAATTATATATGCTTTTATCAAAATTATCGAGATTCCTTCCAAAATGATAAATGAACCTATCGATATGCAAATTGTCGACAAATTTCATTTCAAAATAGCAAATATACTTATCACCAAATAAGTAATACTTAATCGAAACGGAAAATATCCGAACATTTTTTGATATAAAGAACTTTAATTTTTTTATTAGAAAACGTTTCAGTGGTAATCTGTACAGATCCATTTTCGAATTTTCTCTTGGTTTAATCAACATAACAAGCTTGATTTTCTTTACATTTAGTATATTGCTATTTAAATTTCATTATAGAATCTAAGAAATCAGAAAATACCGTAAAATAAGCGCGATAGTACACATTTAAATAGCTTTTCAATATTTTTGTATCTATTTCGTCTCTCAGTTCATTGAACGTCTCTCGTTCATTTACTGATAAAAACTTTATTCTTGATTTTTCTATTTTACGTTTCCAAAAGCTTGTGTCTTTTTGAAGGAAGAAGCAAATACAGGTGTATTTGAATCGCTATGGAAATTATCAAGGTAGTTAATTATTTTGATGTTACATTTGTCGAACAACTAATATTTCCAGGGAGCAAACATATAAGCTGCGCAATTGTTTAATAAATGTATTGGAACTGCTATCCTGTAGATTATTTCTACAGCAGTCAGACCAAGCTGCTGAACGGTTTCTATGAAATAACTAGGGAGCATCGAATAATCGTATGTTTAGATACATATCATGGATTACTAAACAATACTTGGACACAAACGATCACATTATGAAGGAAGATCTAGTTTCATTGTTATCTCTTGTACATAACACTTTCTCGTTTAAGTTTTATTTAATTTAATTTGTTTTAGTCTGTTCGCTCATCTTTAGAAATTCTGCATAAATTTTCCGATAATTTTATACAGGTAATTTTGATTTAATGTAAAAATATTAATTATTATTTTTACAGCTTTTATTGGCAACGCTGTTAAAACTTTTAAGCAGTGAAACTACAAATGCCGCTTGTTCGATAATGCTAAATTTGGTGATCTTTACAATGGAGATATACCCCGAGTGTTCTGTGAATTATTTTGAGGTAAATTATACATAATTTTTCTAAAATAGTGAACTGTTGATAAATATATAATGTCATTTTAGCTGTTTGAAAACTTATCAAAAACATTTCGATTCCTTGTTTAATGCAAACATTTACGCGGATACGCTAACCAGTTGCGCCTAAATTTTTTATTTGATTTAAAATGATTTTGGTTAGACTTTTTAAAAAAATACTGAGAAATATGCGACTAAAGAAAGTATTTTACTTCGAATGTATTTCTTCCATTACACCTAGTATTTTGGATGTAAAATATTTAATCTTTTTTGTTTAAACATTCGAAGTTTAAACGTACAATATTGACATACAATATTGATAATTTATAATTATAAATAATTATTAATCAATAATTATATTGATTAATTTACAAATTATATTATTATATTTTATTATACAATATATTACAATAATTTACTAAATGTTACTATGTTACATGATTGTAAATTATATTCGTAGGTATAAATTTTTTGAACATAAATATTTAATATTTAATACATTGATATTTAATACTTTAAATATTTTGTTGTTTTTGTAGAAATATACTTTTATATTTAAGACAGACTGATCAATCTTGATTCATTAAAAAACTTAATTTCAAAATTTAATCTTTAAAATTAAGAGGAATTGTAAATTATTTGAAAATTATGGAAGACAATTTTCATTGTCTTCATTGTCTTTCAATGAAGACAATTAAGACAATTATTACAATTAATCGACTTTCATTGTCGATTAATTATTTAAAAAGCAACGAAATTTGCAAATATATGTTATATTTTCGAGTTCTGAATGGATAATTTGCTTCAATTTTTTCAATATTGTTTTAGTGTTTAAAATATTATTTTTAATAGAATAAAAATATAAATAAACATAATATATTAGTAATATATTATCTTATTCTATTGTAACATTGTTGAATGATAATAAACTATTTTTCAAGTAATAAAAGTGATCTTTATTTCGTATTATTTCGAGGATGTTTTTGATTTGGTGGTTGGATTCTGCTTAAACGAAAACGCCTGCAAGGCGACAACTGCTTTACTTCAAAGATTGTGTCTTATATGTAAAGAATCTTTTCTTGCCGACTTTGGCTATAATCTGACGTTTAACATTATAAATGATATTGAGGAAGCTGTGCACAATCAGGTAATTTTGATAGATTACAGTTTTATTTAATCCTTAATAAAATTAGAAAAAGGTAGATTCATCAATTCCATGAATCTGGCGCTTTTTAATAAAATATTAAAGCAAATATTAAATAAAATATTTAAATTAAAAAGAATTTTAGAAATATTTGTATAAAAGTGAGCTTTTATTTTTTATTTATAAAATACTATTAATTATAATTATGAAGTTTGTTATGTGTTCTAGTAAAGAGTGATCTGTTTAAATTTATACATTTTAGCGAGTATTCATTGGAATTTGTTTGGGATGGATTCCTTAGCTGGGACAATTGACTACACCTGAAAATTAGATCGTGACAACAATGCGTGTTTTTTAGGGATACTTACTCTGACGGAACAAATTATTTAAAGTAAAATATTTGAATAGTTTTTAGTTAATTGTAAACCTGTAATAATAATTATAAATAGCATTAATTTAATGCTATTCACAGCTCACTTTGATTTTTTAAGAATCTATAGCGAACTGTAATGGCATTATTCTGTAAGAAATATAATGTAAAGTTTTTTTTCTGTAAGAGAAAAATGTCAATTCCATCATCATGCACATTTAAATATCTATACAATTAGGAACGACTAAGTATATAATTCTAGATCAAGGCATATGTTGATTTAGTGGGTGGATGATTTAGTGTAGTAAGACGGCGTTTTATCCCTGAACCAATTTTACATCTTGAGATTGAGCTAGTAGACGATCAGTCCTTAAGATATTTTGAACAAAAAGCTGCTTACCTAGTTGTAATCAAGTTCAATCTTATCTCAACATTGGACCCATCTGATCACAAATTTGGACAAATCTGATCTGATGTCATCTAATACGTATGTCTTTTCTTAGACAGAAAATACATTTGGGTCGGCTTTTCTTATGTTTTACTTACCGAGAGAGGGGATTCGGATGATCAGTGTAATTTTTCTATATCATGCATGATTACTCATCCAATCCCATTTTCAATTTTAACGGTGTGTCGGGTTCGCTGTTTTTTTCAATTTAACTGTGTGTTTGGTTCGCTGATCGCACTACACTTTTTGGTTATCTCTCGTTGGATGTATTTCCGTTTTGATAGTCTTTTTGTAATAAATTTGCAGATAGTTGTATCAATAATATATCAGTTATATTAATAATAAAAAGATTTATCATGGATCAGAGCAATCTGATCTGACACTGATCTGAAAATCTTGAACAGATATGGAAATCTGGAACTACTCTGAAAACTGTAACTGATTGAACATAAAAATAAAATAACTTATCATGAAAGAAATAATTATTTTTTACTTATAATATTTTGCAATTTAAATAGCAATATACCTTTAATATACATATTATATAATATATTACATACGTTTTTAACAAGGGAATTTCAACAGACGGTGTGGAATCCAATGTTGATCGATGTGAGACACTGTTAAGGTACTGCAGTGACATGTCTCTTAGTTACTTATGCAATTAATACATTTAGTATATTGTACTGCATTTTGCCGCATGTTGCTAAAGTGGTCAATGAAGAAGATAGAGACTATCTTGCTGAACAATTAGATCAATTAATAAAATTACTGAACGATAATTATACAGAACGAACTAATATACGGTTACAAGGTATGATATTTTCAAATTTATCACTAAATTATCACTAATAATAGTTTTATTATTTTATGATACAACTTATCATTAATCTTATCGTTAGTTATTTAATTTAAATTTATGATAAAAAAATTTAATGCTAAGTAATTCAAGCATTTAGTTTTGACCAACAACAGTTATTATAATTGTTCTCCGATTTTTTAACGCCCTTCCAAATAATACTTTTTATATAATTTTTATGCTATTAATCTTGATAATATTGTTGTATCGATCACTCATTATAAACTTGCGAAATACAGTTTGAATCGTTTTTATTAGAGCTTTCGACCAAACGGTCCTTGTCAACAGATAAAATTTTTTTATCTGTTAACAAGGACCGTTAACAATAATATTAATATAATATTAATATATTAAAATAATATTAATATAATATTAATATTATTATTAATATAACATTTTTATGCCAATTAATTACCTGTAATTAATTTGGGGGAGTGAATACAAATAAAATAATTTCAGATTTCAGAATTTGTCGTCTTTCTCAGCAATTATATTGTTCAGTTTTGCCAACCGTTGTATTTCCTAATAATTTTTATTCAAAAATCACTCGAAAAATAATTATCAATATATTTTGTAATGTTTTAAAAAAATAATAAAAAATAACTTTTGAAACACTTTTTTAGCCTAGCATGCGAAATTATATCGTTTAAATCTTCATTTAGTATTACGTTGTATTAATGTTCTTGCCCACTTGAATGAATGCTGGCTAACACCGACAATCGAGCAGTATTTATTCGATTTGTTGGCAAAATTGGACAACACAGATAAAATTTTATATTGTCTGTTACGAATTTTTTGCCAGGTAGAATAAGCAATTTAGCTTGAAATTTTACTTGTATATTTTAGAAATCGTGTCATGCTAGACGCCCCCTCCTTTTATTTAAGCTAATGGAAGCTATTAATGTCTTCGACATTTTTAAAAGAAACAATTTAAAAGTATTGTTCTAAATAAGTTTCTTTCTTCAAATACTGTTTTTTAAGTTAGACGAAAGAATAGCTGAGCTATCAACACATTTAATGAAAAATTTAGCATATTCGAATATTTGGATAAATCGGTTGCTTGACGAAATTCAAATTGTGTTATGTAATAGCCCAATGGATGATGACGGAATATCTTATATAAATAATGCATTACTGTTTTTACGGGATTGTTTATTTCTCGATGAGTCTTGTTTCGTAAGTGCAACTGTCAATTCTTTTTATGTTTCCCGATAAATGTCTAATTTATCTAAATTAAAATATACTAAATCTCGACTAATTCGCGTTTAGTCGAGATTAACCGTATCTGACAGAATGTCAGATACGGTTAAATAAAATATAAGACATATATAGTCACTTCAAAGTGACTTTATAGTGAGGGTATTAATACAATATGAGTATCAAGTTATTAATAAAATATTACTTCGATACGAAAATGTTAAAAACGTTAGAAATTCTAAAATACAGGCTGATATGGTTTATATGCTTTATCAGTCAAAAGTTTTTGATTAAACGCTTTTGGAATGCATTCGATAAAAAACGCTTTTTGGAATGTGTCCAATAAAAAATGCTTTTCTTAATGCATTTGCTTTTAAGATGTTGATTGTTAGATTATAGTTATTTGTCAGGAATTAATTAAAATGTTTCGAGAAATTGAAGAGTATTTCTGTTGACAAATAGAACAACTATTATTATTTCGACAAATATTGGACAATTCCCAGTTATAAATGACACGAAAACATATTTTATATCAATACAGTTTGTCAATAATTCTTTTCTTTTTTAAAATATAATATTTTTTATTTTCTAAAAATAAAATTCATTATTTTGCGTCATTGATTAAATTTGAAATTTAAAATTCAGAAATAGTTTTGTATGTTTCAATATCAGGTGCTTTTCCGATATTATTAGTATAAATTAATTTATACATAAAAGTATATTTTAACTAAATTAAGAAAATCAGCATTATTTTTATATATACTTGGGTGACCTTCTAATATGTTTAGAACCGCGTTATATCTATTTGTGGAACTATTTTTAAATTAACACAAAAAGATGAAATTTTGAGCAGAACACTATCAACTTTGAATAAGCTTTCTTTCAGGTAATATTGTCTTTGATTTATTTGAACAGGTACGTTAATTCCCTATATTCTTTAGCAGTGACGCTTTCCTGGGAAACGCTAATCTACAAGCTGCTGATCAACATATTGTAACGCGTATTGATAGAATACTTATTTTGATAATAAACCTTGTCGATAAGCTTGTGGCCGAACGATCTAAATCAGTTAGCCTTACGTACGTATGCATTTCAAAAGCAAAATTTTGATTGTATAATTCATATAAATGCACTGGATTTTTGAAAAATAAATTTGAATAAATTGTTTAAACTGTATTTTTTGCAATACCATTGTTTTGCAAGAACTTTGCGGTATAAAATCCAAAGATCATGTATTTTATAATTTTTAGAAGCTAAAATCTGTAATTATTTATGTTAAGTTAGTCTAAAAAATAACTGAGTTTACAAACATTGAACAAGATAATTTATTTGTAGATTAAGAGAAGGCTTTGCTTTCTACATTACAAAAAAGTGGATCTAGAGAATCTCAAATTTGATGGTGAAGAAATCCTCGAACATTATCGCAAAAAACGGAGAATTTAATAATTAAACCAATTTTTCGTGACCCAGTTCTTAGAATTAAGGGCAACGAAATACGAAAAAGTAAACGAAAACTTATTTATATTAGAACTACGTTAATGAATCATTAATGTCGATAATGAGTCAATAAATTAATTACTTATTATATCGTTTAATTACAAGGATTTTTATTAACAAATCATTTTTATAACTGTTTTGTTATTAAATTTGAAACTTACTTCTACAAGATTTATACTTTTAGATTAAACGCAATTACCGGATTGACAATCAAATTTGCTATTAACTGTGAGTCGCTATTACAAATTCATTGTCGAATTGAGCATATTACAGACAAGTTATTGATGACATGTAAGCTTTATTGTTATTTTGTGATTTTTTAAAATTATCTAACGAGAATTATCTAACGAAATTCTTTTTGTCATGGTAAGTTTGTATAAAGTATTAAGTTTATTACTGTATCTAGTTAAATGTTACGTTTCAACATATGAATTGATGAAATGTTTAAATATTTTAATAAACAAATAATTAATAAACAAATAATTAATATATTTCCCAAGGGAGTTGACTCTGGTTATCTACATTTAAAATTGCTTAACATTTTGAATTGTCTAAAATTAATTTAGGCAAATGTTGTATAAAAATAATATGATGTTTTTATTATTTTTATATATTAACTAACTTTTAACAAACATTTTAAACAAAACTGTAGTTAAAATTGCTAGTGAACTTATAACGATTTAAAGTTTAAAATTACAAAAATTTTCAATGTATTAATTTAAATTTTTAAGTTTAACTTTGTCTAACCCTAAAGACAATAAATGCATGTTATCTGCGGGAATTGTGTTTTTATAATTTAACTATAATCTATTTATAGCTAAAATTTTAATTTTTTAATCTATTATTTTTTTAAATTAAAGGAATAATCTATGTTTTGTTTATAGAATAAAATCAAAAATTCATTATTTCATTAGTTCAGTTACAATAGATAAATATGTTATTTTATATTTATAATATGAATAATTTAAATTCATTATATTTGTAATAATATTATCATTTTATATTGTGTGCTCGATACTGTATGTGATGGATTATATTGAGATCATTCGAGCAGACGTTTTTCGACGCTGCTGTATTCAATAGCTTCGCTATATCGCACTCATTTTTCTAATAATCGGACGTTTTTTAGGCTGGAAGAAAGGCTAAGCCTAAATGATCATAGACCTTTTTGTTGCCTATATTGTGACAAAAAAGCACCAAGAGATTTTAAAAGTTTTCTAATTAAACTTTTTTGAAATAATTGAAATTTTACGAAATCAACCTGACGATTAAAACACATGTTGATTTATTAACAAATAAATTTTATATGTATTAAACTTTAAAGCATATGTATTTATTCTTTTAGAAGTTTGCTCATAAAATTACTTAACTTATTCACCTCATTCTTTAAAGGAAGCTTTTACTTTATCTTTTCACTTTTAAAAGAGATAATGTTCAAAATAATTTTTAAATTATTTAAATTACGGTTACAATTAATTTTTAACTTTTGATGTTTTGATTAAGAAGCTAAACTCTTTTTTATTAAAGTTTATACCTTCGAAAATTTAGCGGATTTCCTTGAGGTACAGTTTTGTATTCTTCAAGTCTGTGGAATTGTCATTGATAAGATAAAAATTAACAGCGAATGCCTTCTCAGGTTTAAAATTTCATGTTTTCTTTGCCGAAACGTTTATATTTAAATAACAGAATAGCTAATTACTGCAAACTGGGTATGTATGGACTGCATTTTACCGCCGCACAACGAGTGTTTCAAAACCTACCATTGGATTCTTTAATTGAGAGGTATGTGATGTTATTGCGCCCAATTTCCTTTTTACTTTTAATAGTTCCACTAATCACAAATACACAGAGATGTTGAACGAAAAATACAAGGAGTTGATGAGCAAAGTCCGTCAATATTTTATTGATATGTCGTTAACTGCAAATTCAAGTGAACTGTCATTTCTTAAAGATAGCGATTACGCTATAGTTATGAATTATATTCTATTTGAACAGATTCCAAGGTTTGTTTTATTCTTTCATTTTAGAATCTGAGAGATTAAACGTTTTTTTTTTCAATAAATTTAGTAAAATTAATTACTTTTATTAAAGTAATTATTAATTAATTTATTAAAACATAATAATATAAAATTTATTTATTATAAAATTAATTAAAATGATTTTATTAACTAATTAAATCGATTGTAATAATTAATTGATAATAAATTAATAATTAAATAATTTTTTAAATTTAATTATTAATTATTATATTAATTACAAAAATATTCTTATTTTAGAATATTATAGAATATAAAATTTTAGAATATTCTTATTTTAGAATTTTAAACTGTTTACAATTAGGTTTTTTTATCAAAAGATATTCGTATCGTTTTCGTACAAATAGCGTTGTTCTAAGGCTTATTTTCTGAGTTTTCCAAAATATTTATTGATCTTGAGTTTTATTTTTAATCATAGTCTTAAGGTTACATATGATTATTAAATATGAATTATTATATTATCAAAATATATTTTCATTGTTTTATGAAACAAGAAAGAATAAGTCGACACCCATAATTCCTTCGACATTAATTCAAAAGAATTAATCAACATTAATATATGCAAATGTTACTCATCTAACAAGTTCCAGGTTTTAAATTATTTTCAAATTAAATGTCCGCTTATCTCTCAGATTCATGTTTTTAAAATGCATAAGTTAATCAGATCAAAGGATGATCAAAGGATTACTATCTCTCAACTTTTTTATAAAAAAGTTGAGTATCTTATTAATTTAGCGATTATTTTTTAATTTAGTATATTTTTAATTAATTATTTTAATTGCTTTTAAAGCGATTCTATAAAGCGAGTTTAATGTACTTTTCATCTAAATTTTTTATTTTTGATATTAATAAAAATCTAGCACACGTATATTTCATTTTAGACAATCGGACTGGCTGTTAAGAATATTTTATGTTAACACGGACGAGGAATGTAATCTTCGTCAGATTCTGCCAAATTATCAAAGTCTTCTATGGAATTGGATAATTCAAGCAGTAATATATCATATTGAAAAAACTCGTGTAACGGGTTCATTCGTGTGGAATTTAAAAGAATCTTTAAACGCTATAGAGGGTACTTTTATATTGATTCAAAAAATATATTTTCGTGAGTTTGCTTAATAATGCCCCCTTTATTCTTTATAATTAACAAAAAGTGATTTTAAAATTACTTTTTAAAATTTTCACGTACTGCTTTACTGTGAATTCTCTGTTTCTTTAAACGACAATTGTGGAATTGAGTAAAGTCTTTCAATTACTCTATTCTTTTTTCAATACATGTTAGCCTATAAGTAACCACCTAATCGTCAATGGATTGATAGTCTCAATAATCTATTATTAAATAGTCAATTTAAATAGTTTACTGTTATCTAGTAATTTACTGTAAGCGGTTATATTTTTTCTTTCGAACCTCCAGCACATTTACTGTTGATTCGTTATTAAGTTTTCTGAATTTAGCAAATCACCGATTAGTGTTTTATTATATTTTAATATTTATTGGTTGCAGCTCATTTTATAAACATATAAAATTAAATAAAACAATAAAATAATAATTAAATAAACACATTTTAAAAATTGGTTTAAAAAGACGTTTTTAAAATTTGGTACGTTTTGACATTATTCTGGATAGTACAACTGAATTATTCTGAATCGAGTGCTGGAAATACAAATGCTGTACGCATCCATCTTTAAAGTTTTATTGAATATTCCTGAAAAGCTATAAAATCGAAATAAAATTTACAAATAAAAAAATTAATATTAAAATAAAAAGTTTAGAGTTAAAGTTATTATTTTTATAATACTATTAATAATAATTAAGTATAATTTATAATAATTAATTCTTTTATAATATTTTTTATATTAAATAAAAAGTTATAAAAGTTGCAAAACTAAAATACTGAAATACTCAAGACTGATCAGTATGCTGATCTGTGTTTTGTATTACTGTTTTGAAAGTATTGAATTTAATGCGCCTAATTTTTACAAATGTTCATAGATTATTATGTCTTACAGTGTCATACATTATTAAAAATACATTATTATGTATTTTTACGGTGTTTTACATGTATTTTCTTATTATTGTATTTTTGTGTTTAGAATGCTTTCACCGAGGTATTGTTAGAGGAACCACACCGAACTCGAAGGGATTATTAAACTTGGAAATGCGATCAAGAATATTTCTTCAAATTATTGATGGGATTGATAAGCATTTGCAAAAGAAACATTATTTCACTCGAACCTATTTTGCAAATCAGTCTGAGCTTGATTCGGTAAATATAAAAAAATTCTTAGAAAACGCTTCAGTGATTGTAGTTGCAGTGTTTCGTGTGCGAAGATGACTTTTATGATCGATCGTGGTTTGAACATATTTATCATACAAGTGTTCGTGTTTCTGTTCGCGTGCATTATTCCGAATACACTATCAAGAAAATGTGGACTGCGCTGACTTTCACAAACTCAAAGGTTAAAACTTGCTTTATATATTAAAAAAATAACGAATATGAATTAATTTATTATAATATATCACGTTATTAGAATAACATAAATTATAACTCAATAATTTTATCCATAATTTTTAAATAATTAACATCAATTTTTATTTATTAATTTATTATTGAAAATAATAACTTTTCAAGTCTATTACAAATCGTGGTTTTATTTTTTAGATGTTGACAACTTGTTTTAAAATGTGGCTACTTAATTAAAATAACTAATTTTTAATACTTTCTAATTCTACTTGACAGTCAAATGAAAACATAAATGCCTCTCCTGATTCTTCTTTGATGTTTTATCCGACTTTTTTAAAAATTTTATAACCTGCATAAATGATCATTTAATTTTTTTAAGATATTGTTATTTAGCTGTGTTGTATATTCATTTCCTTTCTAACGTATGGAACTATTAGATCAACCACATTTTGAAGAAACTCTTTTGAAATAGCGTTATAGCTGATTTTCTAAAGCCTTTATATATTGCAATTTACAAATTGTCAAGCTTTTGCTACCTCGTCCTGCTTGCTACATCGTCTTAACTATTGCATCTCACTTTTTCAAACTCCCTATCGTGCGTTAATGCCCCTATGTATCGCTTTATTCGCACTACAGCCCTCATACTTCTTCGACGGCGAAGTTTTGATCAAATCTCCAATGAAATTATCAGCATTCATTGACTTAATGTACATAATCGAGTTTTATATTACTCTGCCGTTCTCGCTTTTCGTTTAATTTATCATCCCCCTTAGTATATTCACCTTGAATTGTATGTCGCTAAATATTCGTACTTCAGAGACTTCGCTCAAACAACCTGCTACACATTTCTTGTCGTCGGTCGAACTTTGGCCTGCGTTCCTGTCTCATTTCTATGCCTCTCATTTGGAATTCTCTTCCCCTTAAACTTAGTCGTCTGCCTAAACTTAATATCTTTACATTCAATACTCCGCATCTTTCTACTGAGTAAACAGGACCTGCAGGTAAGCTAGCAATCATATCAAAATTTTTCATCGTTCCAACCTCGTCTACGTGGTATGGACATCAGTCACATCATTCTTTAAATTTTATATTTATTTAAGTAGACTTGTAAGCAGCCTGTCTGCATGATCCACTTAAAAATAATAAATCTATCTATTGCTATTCAACCGCCCATCTCATAATAGCAACTCATGACGGTTAATTAACATAAGGGGTTATATAATATAACATTAAGGTGCTAGACGCACAAATAATCAATCTACACTAACAAAATAGCAATATTAGTACATTAATCTTATCGGCGATTAATCTTATCGATGATTAATCTTGCTGATGATTAATTTTATCGATGATTAATCTTATCGACGATTAATTTTAATGATAATTATTCTTATCGATGATTAATCTCGTCGATGACTAATCATATCGATGATTAATCTTATCGATGATTAATCTTATCGATAATTAATCTCATCGATGGTTTATCTTATTAATTATTAATCTTAGTGATGATTAATCTTGTCGATAATTAATTTTTTGATGATTTATTTTATCGATGGTTTATCTTATCAATTAATTATCTTATCGATGATTTATCTTATCAATTATTTATCTTATCGATGATTAATCTTATCGACGATTAATTATTGTAGCCGGTTATTAAAATTATCCGGTTACAATACGGAAATTCCTATGAATTTATTTATTTTTAACTGGCTGTGATAGTTTTAACAGATTTAAACTTTAAGTCGAATTAAATTTTTTGCTCATTTAAGCTGTTTGTAATCTGTTTTGAAATATAAAAGAAATCCACACTATGTTTGTGGTATTTATCTAATACTTATATTTAATATTATTTAATATGTTTATAATATCATATGATGTATAATATTTTATTATGATATATTTAAAAATATGTTAATATAAATGTAATTTTCCATGGTTTTAACGTCGGCTACGTGGTATGGACTGCAGTCACATCATTTTTTAATTTTTTTGTTTATTTCAGTGGACTGGTAATCGGCCTATCTGCATGATCTACTTTAAATGTTAATAAATCTATTTATCTATGAAGAGATCATAAAAGTATAATTGTAATAAATGTGTACTATTTGTTATATACTATATATTTTTTATATTCTGTAAAATATATATTATTAATATATTTTATTTAATATATTTTACTTATTTACATTGAATAGTTTTAATAAAGTAAAAACTATTCAAATATAATTGTATTCGTTTTGTTGAAAGTAGAATTATAACAAAACTTATACTAAAATTCGTTGGATTTTAGTGCAATATGAATATAATTGAACTAAATTGAACAAAAGGTCAACTAATTTGAACAAAGCAATAACTAAATTGTACAAGTCTGCATATTTACTGTAAATATGTTAATTTTTTATTTATTTTCTTTACATTTTGTTTTACATATATTTTTTTAATAATTTTGTTATAATTTATATTATTAAGGTATAATTGTATAAATTAAAATAATTGTATAATTATACGATTATTTTTGGTAGAACTTTATAATCTACATTTAATTTATATGTTTATCTACATTTTGAACAAAACATGAACTAATTTGAACAGAACATTAACTAAATTATACAAAAGTAGATTTTATAAATTTTTTGAAGTTATTTCTTTGGTATAATATATCTGTATTCAATTAAATCAATTTTATTCAATTTGTTTTATTAAAAAATTAATAATTAATTATATTTTTTTATAATAAACAATTGTTATTCAAATAAAAGTCAATAGTCGTCATTACGTTCTACAGCCATTTTTGCGTCCCGCATAGATGCAACAAGCGCTTCAAGATTAGTATCACGGCTGTGAAATCCCACTGTCTGCATTTGTACAAGTTCGGATGCATAAAGTTGTTCTTGAGTTTGGTTTGGTTGTTGATTTGTCGGCTGATGTTGCTGGGGAATTAATTAATCTTACCGATTACAGCTGCAAACTAGAAAACACATTTATTGTAAAATTATAAAATTGTATATTAAAGTATATTGTAACTATTGGGGAAGTGTAAGGATGTATTTGAGTTTGTAGAATGATTTTTTAACTGTATCAAATTGAGGTAAAATTTCAGTTTTCATCGTTGATTTTACAGTTTAATAAAGTATATTGTGCAATATATGTTAGTTTCGATTCAAATTTAATGGCCAGATAACCTTTAGGAATAATGCTTATATTAGCACGCTTCAATGTTTTATGTCAAAATTTAGAAATCAGAATTTATTCGAGATTTAACAGCACTGACAACTGCCTACATACAGTTGAGCTGCCCTGATCTAATCAATGGCTTAATTAGTGCTTTGGATGAGAAATATAAACTTGAATTTAAATGGATGGTGGGTGCGTATCATCAAGCTCGTGGTAATTACGAAGACGCTCTGAATATCTACAAGTATAATTCGTTATCGAAATATTCATATATCAAGAAGTTATGTTTGATTAAGGACTTGTCTCGAATCTAATAGCTTACTGAAAACAGGAGAAATTTCTGCTGATGTCGCCAAGTTTCTAAATGAAAATGTATGTTTTTATTAATATTTCACTATCAAGTTATAGACCCGTATCTTTAATGATATGGAACTATAACTTCTTCGAATATAAATAACATAAAATAGAAATTAAAAAATAAATAATATTAATGTTTTTAATACAATATTTATATTTTTTATAAATATTATAAATATTATAAATATTTATAATTTATAATTTATAATTTATATTTTTTTATAAATAATACAAAATTATTCTTTTTATAAACATTTAATGATAGATGAATAACTTTGTTATTTAAGCGGAAGTAATAAAGAAACAAAATGACAGAAAATTAACTTTAATTATAACTTACTAACTTACTTACTATTAATTTCAACGATTATATTATATTTTTGCAATAGAATATATTAGTTTTTATTATTAAATGTTATCTAGTAAATATAGCGATTTCTCAATTTTAATGTTTTTACATAAAAATATATAATTTTATATTTTTGCAATAGAATTAGTTTTTATTATTAAATGTTATCTAGTAAATTTAAAATTAATATTTATTTAAAATTAATTGACATTGATTTAAAATTAATATTTCAATTATAATTTAATGCATTTTTATATTTTAATTATTATTTTACCCCTTTAATAAATTATAATTTTATATTTTTAACATAAATATGGGCATTCAATATGTGAAGTATAATTAGATTGCTAATTGACTTTTAGTGATTAATGGACATAGTGTAATTTATATTTAATTTATTTTAAATTAAATATATATTTTTTGTGAATGTTCATTATGCAATATTTATTACATAATTTTCAGCTTAGAAACTTTTTCTTAAATTTTCATTTAAATTTTCAATACGTATTTAAATTAAAAATATTTAATATATTATTTTATCAATATATTTATTATATTAACCATAAAAATAATCAATTATTAATGAATTCTTTGTAATTAATTTTTTTTTATTTTTGTTACAATTAAATTTAAAATACAATTTTCCAATTGCTTCATTAAAGAATGCAATCACTTCTAACATCAATTTTCCAATTGTTTTATTAAAAAATACAATCACTTCTTGCATTAATGACCACTACTATTGATTACTGCAGACGATGACATGATATTCATTTGATTTGTCTAAACTTTAAATCTAATGTATGTTTTTCATTACCAGTTAATTGGCAGTATCTATTAATCTTTTCAATATATGCAGGGATAACTCCCTGTATATATTATTTCACCTAATCATATGTTATGATTAGGTGAAATTTGTCATATAATTATGTCCCTTTTGCTTTAATTTATTGAAGAAAATAATGATTGAACAAATTATTAAAATCGTTTTTAACTCTTATAAAGGATTTTTTAATTTATACATTAATTTTTTTATATATCTCCGTTCAGATGTTTACTAAGGATCTAGTACAGTCAAAGTTGTGCAGCTACAAGGCCTGATATCGTCCAGGCCTTGTAACTACTAGGTACGCCAAACAAATGTTTTTTTATTAAATATTAATAATAATTGTAACTGCAATACCGCAGGTGTAGTGTATCTAATACAATGTACATGTGGATTGCAATATATAGGAAAAACATATCAAATGTTAAAAACTAGGTTTAGGCAACACATATATAATATACAGCATAATAGTCAAACTATATTTCATAAGCATATGAGATTAATAGAGCATGATATTAAAAACTGTATTTTATTTATTTTAGAACATATTATTGAAGAAAACACATTAATATTAAATCAAAAGCTATTAGAAAGAGAAGATTTTTGGATTTAAACGTTTAATTCCATGTACCCATTAGGATTGAATGACGTGGTACAAGGAATAGGCAGAAGTAGTATAGTACATAATAAACAACTATATTATAATAATTGGGTTAGACGCAAGCCAAAAAGTGATGGCGATAAAAGGAATAAGAAAAATAAACTTAAAACATTTAAAAGATAAGTATATTTATGAACAATTAGAAATATTAAAACAACTTTTAAGATATAATAAACTAAAAGATCTTTATGTAAATATAAGAAGTTTTTCTAAAGATATCATGTGTTCAATAAATCAAAGATTAATTAACGATTATGATAGGTTAAGTTGTATAATAGACAGTTTTTTGTAATATAACATACTATAATCGGGCAATAAATGTTAATAATAGCAATAAAAAATATTATTTATTAGTTGAGAGAGTGAAGAAAATATTTATTTAATCGAATTTTCAATAGCCAACTGCTATCATCATCAAAAGTAACTCCTGATGAATAAATATAAACTCCTAATAAATAATATTTATATAATAAATATTTTTATTTAATAACTCCTAATAAATAATCTAATATGAGTGAACAATCAATTTATAAAATAAATAATATACACTGACCATAAAATTCATTTGTATGCAAATGAATAATAATAATCAAGTCAGTGCGTTTGGCTACTATCACAATTATGCATAATCGCATGCACAATAATGCCTACAATTTCGGTTGCAGCGACGATGCATGTCATGCGACTGAACAATCATTTTTTGCAATTTTAAATATATTATAATCGCTATAATATATTTGCATTATCTTGACGTAAATGCAAATTTACTGGGTTAACCACTTGGATGTTGACACCAAATATCTACTGAAGCTTTTGTACCTCATTTCTATTCATTTGTAAATGCAAATTTACACATTTACACGTAGTTTCATGTATGTTTGATTAATCAAATTAATTTCATGCATGTTTTGTTCATAGATCATAAACATTTGTCAACAAAAGTTATTACAATCTTATTTGTGTTGCCTTAGATTGCAAACTGTTTTATTAATCTTGGAGCATGGATGAACCAATTAAATTGGTTAGATAAAGTTGACGAACTTCTTGATGATGTGGATGAGAATGTAGACTTGGAAAGAGCCATGATGTCACCACACCATCCGGCAGCATTAAAGTGGGCGGTTTTTAGTTTAGCAGACTTTTTAATTTAATATTTTAGTGCATTGTCTAAATTCTCCAGTTGTCAATATGACGCATGTCGATCAACATTTCGTGAATATCATAAGCAAACTGAAAATGGAGCAGTTCATAATCAGATGCTTTTTGCCAAGACACCACTATTAAATCGTAATCAATTATGGCTTATTGCTTCAAGTGAGCTGGTCAAAGGATCTTGTATACGAAGGTATGATGCATTTATATTTATAGAATTAAATCAATAGTAACTCATAGGCTTTGGCGCTAGGATTCTATTTATTTGTTTTAGACATGTAAAACCATCAGAAATTGTAACTCAGTCTATTGCTGATATCGTTAGACAAGCTGATAATCTTGATCCGCTTGCAAATCATAACGTTCGTTTCGATGTAATTGCACGCATGCAATGTTCAAGACATAAGAAAGTAAGTAGCTGCTTTTAATATTTAAAGATTCTGTATTTTACATTCAATTTTAAATGAGTTTTTTAAAAAGGTAATTTTAAAAATCTACAGACTTAAAAATTATTACAAAATCAGTTTTTCTCTTATGGATTTGGGAACACTATTTATGGTGTTTTCAAAATAAATGATAAATGCTTAATCTTTTAAAATTAAATAATTTATTTATTTAAACGAATGAAGTTGAAATTTACTTTGCTACGTCTATCATCGAGATTTCTAAAGCTTATTGAACTCTATTTGTACACATAAATTTAGAAATCTATAACATTTCAAAGTTATTTTTAATTAAATTTGTATTTTAAATTTGTTTTTAAACTGTATTTTTATGTATTTACCGTTTATTGAATTCATTAATTGTTCATTAGCTATTATATCAATTTGTTTATTAACGATGATCTTTTGCTACATATTTACATTTATTTTATATTTGAAATCCGATCTTATTGTGTTTGTGACGAAAAAGGTAACGGTATTACTAGATTACCCAAAGAAATTTACTTTCGATTATTCCAAGTATAAATATATAGCTTGCGCTCCAGCATCTATTGGTCACTTACCCACAATTAATAAAATTATTTAAAATATAATTGATCGAATTTTGATCTATAACCGTATTGTTACACTCATATTTTGTTCACCAGTATACCATTGATATCTACATTTAATAATCACCCGTTTTAATTTGAAAATTAATTTTCATTTTGGTTAGTTAAACAAAGAGTACTAAGTACTCTTTGTTTAACTCTAACAAATTAAATTGTACTCTAACAAAGAGTACAATTTATTTAAATTGATTTATTAAAAAGCATATTATTTTATCAATTTTATTAGTACTTTTTTAAAATTGACAGTGATAAAAGTAGCTAGAAATTGATTGTTTTTTTTTATCTAAACAGCTTAAATTTACAATTTATAATTATTAATAACTTTAATAATTGTGTTTTAATAACTTTTAAAAAACTAAAAGTAATTATAAATTTATATATTTTAAATTTGTTAATTGTTAAAAATTAATTAATTAGTTTTTGAAATTTATTAATTGATTCGATATCTATTATATGAATTATATATAATTTTTTACATTTTAGATGTTTTCTGTGTCCGAGTACTGCTTGCCTCAGTTCTCTAAGAGCTCACCAAGTTGTGCCTTATTAATGGCATCTGATTTTATGGGCTACTTTGGATCTCCTTTCAAGGAAAATGACGAGGAACGTCATCGAATTGCATTAGCCAGTTTTCTAAGATTAAATGAAAACTATTCCACTGTATCGATTCGGTTGAGGAAAGGGAAGCCGTTTAATCACCTTAACGCGGTTCTATCAAGTCTGGAATATGCTAAATCATTGCTATATTCGTCGTCTTCATCAGCAGAAATTACTCAAGATAAAAAATCGGCTATCGATCTTTTATTGAATATCAGTCGTACATCATTGACAATGACTTTCGCTGATTATGCAACTTCGTTAATTGTAAACTCTGCAGCTAGTGAAACGCTGCAAATTATCGCAGATATTATAGGCAAGTCAGAAAACGAATCGCTTATCCATAACGTTGCATCATTTCTGCCATATTTGGCTGATCTAGAAACTCAACGATTAGTTTTGCATGGCCAACCAGAATCAGGTATAAATATAAATTAGTATCTCGTAAACATATTCTAAACAGAATATTAATCATATTCGTAATAATCTAAATAATCTCACTAATCAAAAGTATATTTTAGTTTTCAATGTTTGATTATCTTCATTTAATATTTTTTTGATTTGAAGAATTTAGATTAAAATCAAAATTCGTGTTAAGGAAACTATGAAAATATAAGTAATTTAATAAATAATGTTTCAAATAGTTAAATGCTTGCCAAAATGATTGCCGTTCTTTATTAAAGAAGAACGGGAATAAAAAAGAAATTAAGTAAAAAATTAAGAAAGCATAAACGAGCTTTCTTAATTGCTTTCGATAACTGCTAAAGGATATCACTAACTTTATTAAGAATAAGTAAGTTTTATAATATCGAAGAAACTGATGAGCAATTGTTTTAATTTATCAAAACTTTAATGCATTTTTAATGTCCTGCTTGCCTCACTAAGTTGTGCTTGCCTCAGTTCTCTAAGAGCTCACCAAGTTGCGCATTATTAATGGCATCTGATTTTATGGGCTACTTTGGATCTCCTTTCAAGGAAAATGACGAGAAACGTCATTAATTGCATTAGCCAGTTTTCTAAGATCAAATGAAAACTATTCCACTGTATCAATACGGTTGAGGAAAGGGAAGTATATCGACACGTTTGAGTATAATTAGAATAAATATTACTTAATTTTAAATATATATTATTAAATTACAATAAAATCGACAGATTTAAATGCTATTTTTCATAAGACTAACGCGTTTTAAAAGTTTTTAAATTTATTTTTTATCAATTCTGTTAACTTTTTAAAGTCAATTGCTTTTTATTAATTTACAGAGGAGATTATCGATAAGCGTATTAGTCAAAGTGAAATTTTAACAAAGTATCTTCTTCAATATTCCATTATATTATCTCCGCGAAGAATTGAGCCAATTTCGTTGCTATCCAATTGGTGCTTAAAGCGTGCTATTAATGGTGGACTACCAAATACCGATTTGACTAAGTAATTTTTTTCTTTTATCAATTACGATTGATCCTTCGCTGCATTTAGATTGGATCAACTGAAACGTCTGATACCTGTCGATATGGTATGTATTTTCTTATCGAAAGTGAGAAAACCAATTGTTTTTATTTAAAGAGCGAAGATGAAAAACTTTTGTTAATCGATCAATTTGATTCCATTGATTTAAACAGAAATGATTTCTTAAGTGAAACATTTTTTACTGATAACTTTGCTAACAATGATGGAATTATTAATGCGTTTCTATACGGCAGCTGCGCTTTTTCTCGGGTTGCATGTCATACGTTGTTAATGGTATTATTTGTTCAAATAGAACAGTTGCCAACTGATCAGGTTTATAATTTAAATAATTTGTTACTTTTTAGTTGCTAATTTTTTTAGCTTCGAGACAACTTTGCGGTTTTAGACGCGATTTCTGGTATTCTTCGATTGCTTCAAATGTTTCCTAAATCGGTCGGCGATATAATTTTGGCTAATCTTGAAACGATAACAATGAAAGGAGCAATCGATCCATGGTGTGTTTATATACCACAACTTCTAAATATGTAAGTTTATTTGTCTTGTAGTCTCACATAAAATTTAAAAGTTAATTAGATAATAATTTAATATTTTAAATATAATATTTTCATTAAAGTTATCTAATTTTTAAATTTTAACAAAAGAACTAGTTTCATAATTTTTAAATATACTAATTTAACTAATAATGAGTAATCATGTATAAGTCCATGCTATCCGAAAATATGTACAAAATATATGAACGCAATATGTTCGTTAATAAGGAAAGCAATTTCATTTTAAGTGGATTATTAATTTACAAAAATACTTTTCAGTTAAAATATTTATGTTAACTAAAATACTTTAATTAAAATTATATTGAAGTTTTAAATTTTAATAAATAAACTATTTATCTAAATTTTATATGAAGACTAGTAATAAACGTGTAAGTATAACTTAAAATATGTACGAAAAATATGCTCGTAAATAGGAAAAGCAATTTTATTTTAAATAGACTTTAAATAGTTAATTATGATCCATTATTGATAAAGAATTATTGGAGCTGGATCAAAGAAAACAGGATATTTTATGATATTTCGCTTGCTTCTGTTAGCATCTTCATAAAATTACTAAAGATGCTAACAGAATTTGGCCAAATATCAAAACGTTTCCTCTTTTATTTCATCCAGCTCAAATAATTCTCTCAATATAAACTTTTATTTTGACAAGGATGAAAGTACGTGTACAGTTTTTGATTTTTTAATCAGAAAATATAAAATTATCGCTTAAAGATCTTTCATTATATTCTTTGAAGTATAAAAGGCTAAATTATTGTCAATATAAGCTTAAATAATCTTAAACAGAATCAAGTCAACATAATCTTAAACTTAGAGAAGTTTAAGTATTAAACTTCTCCAAGTTAATACTTGGTAATCCAAGTATTCGTGATTAAATTGTGAATAAACAATTGAACAATTTGTACCTATCAAAGTGCGATTTGTGAAAACACAAATCGTACATATTTGATGCTAAACAGATACAGCACAATACAAGGTGCGAACGTCAAGCGTAACACGGTAATTTTGAGGTATTAATAAAGCCCTTGTGACTTTTACGTATAGCTTTATGCTTAAATCAATCAATTCATTGTATGTTCGAAAAATGATTAACTCTGGAAAGGAATACAAAAACAGTATGAAACTTGAAAAGCTGCTTAGTCTTCTCATAATTTTTGTATTATGTCTGAGTTTACCTAGTTCATATAAATAGCTTGGGCTTTGATATGCTGTTTATGACCTAAAAACAATAATATTTGGTTTTGATTTTAGTAATTAATTGTCAACTTACATATTCATTCACCCAACATGCCGATAATATAAATTTTAAAGAAAAAACATTTGAGGTATGCACATTAAACTATATAACGCTTATCTCTTTTAATATAAATTTCGTAGTTACCAGTTTTGCTTATTTTTTATTTATAAAGACAGAGTATAAAGTTATTAAGGCTTACCACTTTGTTTGAATCAATTGTTTAACTGATTATTTATTTATGAATGAAAAATAAATTTCTATTATAATATTTTATAATAGAAAATTGTTTTGGATTGCAGTTACAAAATAAATGAAATGTATGTTTTAGCAAAGAGAAACCAAGATTTACTTGAGCTTTTTATTATTGAGTCCACAGTTTTATGTAACATATCCTCGCAGTTTCTTCTATTTGCAGTTAGTGCCTATTTCACACTTAAGTTTTTTTTATCACTGATGATAATCATCTAGAGTAAAGCTCAGTATTAATTATGTCAATAAATCAATAATCGTTTATTACATTAAATTAATTAGCCATTAACAATTCTTTATTGACATATAATCTATTTATTAATGTAACTTTTAAATTTATATTCAATCATTATTTTAAGGTATGTAAGCATTTATAATAAGCTGTGAATTATTTTCATATTTGTTCAGGCTTATAAATAAGAAGTTTCAACATATTCAACCGATTATTTTACCGATCGTGTTATCAATAGCTCGCTTTCAACCGACGAGGATTATATATTCAGTCGTTGCTGTAGAACAGGATTGTAAGTTCTTTCCAATTTTGCTCTCGACAAACAATCTTTTTATTTATATCAGTGGATCCAGATATATTATCTTCAATCAGTAAAATACTGGACATTGATAAAATCTGGACCGCGACTCGTTGTTTTATTAAAGAAATGCTTCGACTTACACTAATGAAACATGAATTGTGTAGCGGCGTCGTGAAGAGAATCGAAGCTGATTACTCTTCTCGTATAAACCGACTTAATCAACACCGAAAGAAAGTATCAACTTTCAATGTTCCCAAAGATGCTGCACATAGTCTTGTCAAAGCTCGTCAATCATTGCTATTTGATAATGTAAGTTTTAAAATAAATAAATCGTTCAAAGTTTATTAAAATATTTGCATTGCATATTTTAAATTACTTATTATTTTTATTTTTGTCTACCCGGTTCTTTTTAACAAATAATTGCAAGATTTACTAAGGCATAGGCATTGACGGATCCAATTATAAAGAACTGAATGTCTGCTGATAAGATTAAATTAAGATTAAAAATTAAGATTTAATAAAGATTATAAATTAAAAATTAAGATTTGTTAATAAAACGGAGTTTTGTTAATAAAACGCCTTTTTCATCAGCTGAAATGTTAACTTATTGCTACTGCGATGTAGGATAGATACGGATAATATGAAAGAAAATAAAAACAAAATCTTAAATGAAAATCAATTATTAAAAAACTTAAACTCGTTTTGTTTTATTTTTATAATAACTTAATGGCTCTTTTTTCCATCATCAATCTTCTAGTCTATATGGATTGTAATGAGTTAATTCTTATTCGATTTCTAATTAAATTCTTCACATTAAACCCAAAGTTTTATGTGACAAAATAATTCGTTCCTTAATTATATTCTTAAAAGTTAAAAATCCAATTCTAAAAGTTAAAAATCCAATTAAATTTACTACTTGATACTATCTACTTATAAAAATCTTATAGAGATCACACAAATCAATTGAATGACACGCATATGTAAAGATCAAACACCTTAAAATAACCTGTGATTAAAATCGAATATGGAATTATCGGAGCTGGATCGAAAAAGAGGAAACTTTTATTTGATATTTCGCTAACCACTGTTAGCATCATCAGAAAATTACTTCAGAAAATTAATTTTCTGAAGATGTTAACATATGTTAGCGAAATATCAGATAAAAGTTTCCATCCAATAATTCTTTATGAACTATTATCAACCATTGATCACTATCAACTATTTACGAAATCGAATATGTTTAAAAGTCGATAGTAAGATTATGTATGCAAATACATTGCTAAGGTCGAAACGCCTCATTGTGTCGAGTCAGCTGTGGTAAGCGCATATCGAGTTAAGCTTTCTGACGAAGGCTGTAAAAAAACATGCAGGTTTAAACTTTCCTGTCATTGTGTAATACTAAAAAGTTATTTAATTCTTTAAGATTACGTATATTACAATATATTTGAATATTATAAAACATTTGTATACAATACTATATATGTATATTAGATTTTATATTTTTTGTATAGTTTATATTTTAATTAAAGAGTGATATTTAAATACAGATTAAATACAGATTTTCAACGTTTAATTTTTATTTAAAATATTTTTGTTTGATTATTAGTTGCTTGGTCAGTAAATTGCTTAGCTTATCATTTTAGTTATTCTTTTTTAGGTATGTGATTTAGTATCTAAAATGATGCTTTTTCTAAACGAAGAATCGAGTTGTAAACTTGATCAGATTTTTGCAAGTGAAATATTACCAATATGCAATGACTTTCAAACTCAATTAAATGAGGATTTAGCTAAATTGCAGATTGATAAAACTGCATCATCAACTTTGCTATTGACGGAAGTAATTGGTTTTCTAATATTTTCGTCTATTCTTTTACTATTTTCAGCTTTGCAAGCGTTCAACTGCGTTCTGTCAAAATTACAGATTTAATATCAACATTGGACTTGTTAGTGATGCCCTTTTAAAAATATTCTCTCAATATCCGAATAAGATACCATTGCCATCCGGTACTGAATCAAAGGTATCTGAAAATTAGATATTGATTGATAACTATGGAAATATTATGTCATACAAACAAAAGAAATTGCTAATGCAAATCATTTGTTAATTATCTGCATTTTAGTAATTCAAGCTATAAAAATATGTTAAATTATTAATTTTTAAGTATAACAAGCATTTACGTGCGACATTTCGTTGTCAGAAGTTTACCCGATGTCAGTTTTGCATGATCAATGATAATTCCAAATCAACTTCTTTATGAAACACTTTATGATCTTTATCAAGTTAATAATTTAGGAAATTTTATTAGTTTTCGTTCATTTTGGGAATTTACCGAATTTAATTATCTATTAATCAAATATTCACCAAATGCAAGAAAATTGAAGTTTAAAATTTATTTTGTATAAATAAATAATTTATTTTTTAAAAAATTATTAATAAAAAATAATAAATTAAAAATTTATTTTATATCCAAATAATAATTTTTTTTAAATTAATTTCGATTGCTTATTTAGTAAATTAAGTGCTGATGTCTTATCTATTGCATTATCTATTTATTATAAAAATAAATAGAGAATTGATAATGAATAGATTTAATCCATTATCTATTTATCTTATTAAATATTTTATTATCCCGTAAAATTGTTACGACATTAATGTTGATGCTCAAAATTTAGTAAAATTGTAATGAAATTGATGTGATAATTTATTGTAAATTATTTGATATATAAAGCTTTCTCTTTAGAAATCCGAGTCTTTCATTCAAGGTATCGGGCAGCATATATCAATTGTTCATTCAAAAACTCGACCGAAAAGACTGGTATTAATTACCAACGATGGTAACAGACATCCGTATCTTCTAAAAGGACTTGAGGACTTGCGACAAGAAGAAAGAATTATGCAGCTAATATCAATAATGAACAAAACACTTGAAAATATTGATAAGTATGTCAATGATTTTTATAAATTTTCTAGTCATTAAACATTAATTAATGCTCCCGCCACGTTACATTTAATTAATTCAACCGGACATCCACTAGGCTGGCTACTCCAACAGTGTAGATATACATTTCTGCATATTATTTTTAATAGATCGTATTCTAACAAACTATTAAAAACCTACTTTAGATCGATTATCCGCTAGCCGAATCACTGTTTTTCATACTGCCACTTGCAAATAATGTTTTTAATTTAACGTTATTGCATTTGTGAGCTGAAATTATTCTTCTGGCACAATATTATACAATTGTTCCATTTCTTGATAAAGCAGGACGCTACTAATCAACCTGGGTGAGTCGCATCAGCTGCTTACTCAGATCTATATATCACATTTCGACCCACAGTATCCGCTTAATCAGTACCTTGGTGCTGCTACATTTAGCTTCCTCTGCTCCTATAGCGAATTTGCCGGCGCTGGTAACTGCCAGTCTCACGTGTGTAAAAACCAGTGTGCTTTGGTAGGTAAAATTCCACACGAGTGTTCTTCCCGATCTCAAAGAAAGAAGAGTAGCCCCGTCGGACCTCTTATCATCATAAGAGAGTTATGTAGGTTCGATTAACAATGGTACTTTTGTTGTAGTAAGCGCTGAATGGATTAATCCGTTTACTGCGGAGCGCTGGCAAACATAATATTTATAAATATTGTAAATATTTAATTAATTATAAATATTTATAAATAAATATTTATAATTATATATTTATTATATAAATATTTATTTTTCTGATTGTGGCACAATATTATCCTCACATGTATTGTTCCATTTCTTGATAAAGCAGGCATAATCAGCTAAATCAGCTCTATAGTTTATTGAGATGAGCGCTTGTTGTGCTAAGTAATTCTTGTAATGAGTCTTCTGCCAGTCTATTCAAATAAGCAGCGATCACAATCTTTGCATTTAACCATGTATATGGTCAAATATAGTAATTTGACTATATGTCAATGTGGTCATAGTCGTTTTGACTATGTATTAATCACAAATACTAAATCCATAATCTTCTTCCATTTCGATTATATAGTGTTTTATTGGAACAAAGAAATTATATATTTATATTGGAGTCAATACACATTAAAGTACTGTGTATTGTAAAATACTTTATTTTTCTTTTAAAAAATAAATTTATTTATTTTAAGGTAAAAATTTAAGAATAATTAATTTTATATTATAAAATACTTTTATTACGTTTTTACTTCAATTACAATATATGCAAATATAACGATTCAAGATCGTTACTCAGAAACCTCAAATCGCTGTATGTTTTACAAAATTATTGAACAAAATACAACAGGTATTTTTTGTACTACAAATACTTATAATTCGTCTGGCCCCGTTTCTAATAATTACTTTCTTGACACACTTATTTGATGATTACTGTGAATATGAGTGGGTGTATTTTTCCACAAATTGTTGAAAAATAAAGTTGCCTCTAATTTACCTTTTTTATTATAATAAATTGTTGTGTCTAAGAACTCCACTTTTTTCCATAGCATAAGTAAACTTTTGAGAGCCAAATGAAAGTAAACGTTTGAGAGTCCAAGGAAAGATGTCGCCAACTCTTTATTTCCTAGCCATATTATAGACACATCATCAATATGGCGATAGTATGCTATTGGTTTTTGAAGATATGCATAATATCATTAATATAAATATAAATACATTCACATTTCATAAAGTGTAAATGGTATGAAATCAACGTTTTAAAAAATATAACATTTGAGAAAAGGTATGAAAATAAATGAAATTAATCAATTAATATTTTTTTATAAATGAATTATACCATTAAGGCAATTTTTAGTCATACAGTCAAATATAAAATTACTAACTCACTTTTTAAAAATAAAATAAATTAATGATGCGTTTATTTTATGCAGTCGCGTTCTTAAGTTTAATATGATATTGTACAACCTTTTATTAAAATTTGTCACATTATACGTATTTCTTTTTATGATTTTGTATCTTCTTTTATAAAATTATCTAGCGTAAGTTTATATTGTCATATCGCAGCGCGTCATTACCTTATCGCTCTTTGTTAAATACCGCTTTTTATATATTCTAGAATATTTATATCTTTAATATATATTTGTATAAGATAATTCTATTTTAAAATTCTATTTTAATATAGTCACAATTAATTTGATTATTTTTAGATTAATTACTTTTTAAATTAATTTAAGATACAATTTTAGTAGATAGTAAGATTGTAGTTTCAAATTAATGTCATTACACCTATTTTCAAAGACTTTGTAACTTTAGAGACACGAGCCCTTCATTCTCAGCTAGATGTTATCCAATAGTACCCTTAAGTTCAAAATGTGGACTAATTGGAATGGTTCATCCGACAACTTCAACTTATCACCTGTATGATCGCTTTGTACAGAACGGACAAAGAAATATCAACGAGGCTAACGACAAAGATACGAAGGTGTCTTGAAGTTAATTTTATTAATTTTATTTTATAGTTTTAGTATAAAATACGATTGTGTTTAATATTTTATTATTTAATTAAATATAATATTATATATTTTATTTTAATACTTTAATAGTTTTTATACGATGTGTTTATTATTTTTATTTGTTTCTGTTTATTGCGTTTATTGTTTTTGTTATTATCTGGTGAATTGTTCGATAAGGCGTTTCAGATATAAACCCTTTTTGTATTCATTCACAAAAGAATTGAACTTCATTTTCTCGGTAAAGACTACACCACAAATGTGTGTGAACTATAGTTGTATAATAATGGTTTGTAAATTGTTTACATTTTTAATAGATACCATCGTAATGTAACGTTTATTTATTTAAAAACCTCTGTTTTTAAACAATTTTTTAAATTGTTTAAAACTTTTTTAGTTTAAAATAAAACAACAATTTAAACCTCTATTTTATACAATTTCCTAAATCATTGAATATTTAACTTTTTAATGTTTGCAGGTAATCAATAAATTTTCCGCTACATAAGATGACATTACTCTATGCGGCATCGAGTCACTTAGCAAAAGCTACAAAATATCTTAAAGATAATTTTTATAACCCAGGATTTTTTGAACTTATTCGGCATTAAATATGAACTGATCAGATATGATTATGATAAATATACCTGTGATCAGGTATGTCTATAATTATGATATAGCATGCAATCTTTTTTGTATATTCTAGAATATCTAGAATTTAGATATAGCACGTTATCGCTATAATAGCTCGTTATCGCATTTGACATTTGTTTTGCCAGAGAAAATTAAGCTGCTAGCGTTACCTCGAAGGAGATGTGTACTTTTAGCTAATATAGTTTATAATTATTACAAGATGATTATAAAAATGATTATTATTACATTTTTTAAATTCAGAAATTTTAAATTTGGAGAATCATATTTTTTAACAAACTTTTATTAATAGAATAAGGAACAAATTCCTGCCATTTTATTGACAAATTAATTAAATCTCAGTTTCTTCATCTCGAAGAAATTAAACTTTTTAAATTTTTAAGTCCATTTATCTTCTCTTTAACAAAACACATTGCATGTCTTCTAAGATCTTTCTCTGAACGTGAAAAGTCACTTTGAATTTTTTATCTACTTCTCTCTAGAAAACGAATACAATTTATATATATAAAAAAACTTACATGTGAACGACCACTTAATATTAATATTAATTAATATTAATTAATTAATATTAATATTAATTAATTAATTAATTAATATTAATAATTAATATTAATTAATTAATTACTCAAATCAATATTAATTAATAATTAATATTTTTTAAATAATGAAATTTTATTTATATAATAACTAGAAAATTTCTATAATTCAAGTGGCATTGACAATATTTTTTCTATTCTTTTTTCATGTCTCAAGCCGGATACCTCGTGTTATTGCTATTCAAGAAATTCTGTAATATTTGACTTGATCTTTGTGTCTTAAATCGGTACGATATAAAGTAGTTTGTTTTGATTGTTGCGAAGCAAATATCAGCTCGAATTTTAATTATAATTTCGGTGTTTTGGACGGTTTTTTATGACGATTTGCTTAGCATGTCGTCGTATAAAAGTAACTAGTTCCTTAGCCTGGTCATCAGCTTTCGAAATTATTGGCGTAATAAATATACCACATTCAATTGTTTCGACTCTTTCGAAGTACTTCGAAATTTTTTCATGGAATTCAAATGCGTATGATGCAATACTCACTATGGTATCTATAATAACAGTACGACTTCTTATAACGTTTTATCTTGAATTGCACGAAAGAGTATGCTATTGGCTAAACAGGTCTTCACATGCACACTTTCATCTATCAAATATCTCATCGAGACCATATTGGACGTAAATCGCTTCAAATGGTATTGATTTAGTAGATATCCCATTAATTTAATGGTGCGGATTTGGGTCTAACTTAATCAACATACTGGGGTGCATGATTCAGGATATTTGGCCATTTCGTTGAGTTGCCACGTGGCATCTTGTCTTTTCATTTGACGTTAAAATCTTGTCCATTTTCGTATTATGTTTGACAGTAAGTGATGAGCGCCATCTTTTTCAGCTGTGCCGATGATGCTGTTGTTCACTTCTGATGTATTTTTAGAATGATCGTATTAATAAGAGAAATCATCCGCGAGATTATAAAGCTAAATACATGTTCAAGTTCAGGAAATATCGCTCAGGTATTGTGTCGTTGAAGTCGGTTGTGACTATATCCATTATGGCTGAATTATCACGTGTTATCACTTCAATATAAAGAACAGGAAGTTACTACTAAATAATTACTACTATATATATTCTTTACTATAAAGAACAGGAAGTCACTTTCTGAACAGGAAGTTACTACTTCCTGTTCAGAAACAGGAAGTAGTAACAACTCTTTACCGGCTTTGTAAACTGCTATATTATTATACTATGGTATAATAGTGAATGGCATGCAAGGAGTGTTGAGCAAGATATGTGGATGTGTGGTGGAAGCGTAGGAGACGTATGAGCACTCGAACGACAGAGTTGATGATGTGTTGTCGGGGTAGGATAATTGATTTTGGAGAATTAGCGAAAAGGCTTAGGCGATAATCGATTTTAGGGAAGATAAGCGATGAAAGAAGAGACATACAAAAACGGAAGTCGATACGGGGGCTCGATATTTCAGAAACAGAAAGTAGTAACAACTCTTTACCGGATTTGTGAACTGTTTCATTTATTATATTCACTATGATATATCGCTAACTGCAGTGTGACACATTATTATGATTCCTCTTATCTTGCTTGAGATAATATACTGTCGATTGAACGGACATGGATCCAACTTGATGTATCTACTATTGGTGGTATTATCGTATTCTACAATTGCGAAGTACATATTTATAATGCGACCATATTTGGATTCTTATTTTCAGTTAAAATAAAAATTCTAATTTTAAATATTAACAATTTTAAAAAATTAATTAAATTACCAAAATTAAAATCAATTTTTTATTAAAATTTTAATAATCTAAAAAGGATGATGCTGAAGACACTGGAGATGTAATGCCAGTAAGACCTGTGGATTCCTTTATTAAGAAATTCCGTACGAGATCATTTCTGGTAAATTTGCCCACCATTTTTGATGACGATTGTATAAAATCTTTGTGATAGGCGAATATTACCGAGGCCGAATCCAGAGAAATGTGCTTGCTGGATTTATTTAAAGAGACCCCAAGTGACATAATCAGCAGGTACGTTTGCTAATATAACGACTTGATTCACTTGCAACAATTTTATATTTGCTATGAAGCAAATATTTGTAAGTTGATCTTAGTTTAGGCTATCGCAATCACTTTACGACTGCCATGTATTAATTAAGACTGCTGTAACACAATTTATTAAATTAGTATTAGTTTTTAATAGCCTCATTACGATTATATTTAAAGAAGAAATACGTATTTAATTTACATTTATCAATAAATTTCAAAGTTTTTATAGCTCATTATTTTTTATTTAAATTCAATTTCTATGTGATAGCAGCTTATTACGATACAACTACTTGAAAGCACCATGATTTTTTATACTTATTCTTTTATTCTTATTCTTTCAAAGTGAATCTCTAAGATATCACAAAATTTCCACCGTCAATTAGACTTTAAAATCGTATGAGATTTTATTTATAATGTATTTAAGATAATTATTTAAGATAATTGTAATTTATTTAAGATATTATTCATCGTGTTTTATTTAAAATCCATTTTATTTAAAATCGTGTGAGATCATTTATTGATCTATTATCTTTTGAAATCTAAAGCCATTAATTACGTTCGAGCATATATTTATTTTTTTCCTTCGTGATTTGTGGTTGTATGTTAAAGATATATTGGAACAATCACATACACAATCAGCAATTTTGTTTCTTTGCATTTGTGCAGAATATTCTCAAATAATATTTTACCTCACTTCGCTTTTAAGGACATTCATGTTTTGAATTCTCACTGAATTTGTAATTTCACGTTTATCCGAACCTAAAAATACTTGTCCAAACCTAATATTACTTGTCCCGCTGATCGAGATTCAATAAATTAATTTGTTTAAATAGTAATCAATTATTCGTCAATAATTATAAAACAGTTGATATAACTTATCATTTTTGAATTTGTTGATTCATATTTAAAATCGGTTTAAAAATAAACTTCTCTTTTAATTTATATTGTTTAATTTATAATCGATTATTTTTATTCGTAATATTTTAATTTTATAATCAAATATATTTTAGTTTTGTAATCGAATATTCGAGATTGTCAAAGCAGATTTTTAATATTATTTATAATTATAATATATAATATTATTTTTAAATGATATTTTAAGATATTATTTATCTTATTAAATAAAATTTTATTAAATAATATCTTATTATAAAGTAAAAACTTTATCGCAGATTAAAATTGAAGATTCGACTGAAAATATTTGTTATTGTTTCTTATTATTATTTTATCTTTTATTCAATCTAAATTAGTTTTACAAAGAATAATGAAATACTCTCAATTTCGAAATTTTACTGATCCCAATTGCAAATCGGGATCAGTTCATCTGTAGAAAGTGCTAAATTATCAGGTTTCGGCCCCTATTCTTCAACTTATGCCAATGATGTACTCTGATAAAATTTGCTTATATATGTCTTATACATATTCAGAGTATATTATTTTTATTCATCCATAAAATAATTAGATAATTAATTTATTAAATATTAAAAATTATTTATTGGAAATACTCTTTTGGCATGTATTTGCCTTCTGTCATATTGGGCTAAAAAATAGTTGCAAAACGCGATACTATAGCAGTTTTTCATTTAAAAATTAAAACCCTTAAAATTATTAAATATATAAAAATACATAGATTATTGTTGTTAATTATTTATTCAAAATTGCTTTTAAATTTCCGCTTGTATTTATCTAAAATTAAACGGCTAGATACTATATTTTAAAATTCGTAATATTTTGGCGAAATTAAAGTTTACTTAATTTTCCTACTAATAATACTTTGATTTTGAGGAACGTTGAAGTGGTTAAAATCTGATCCACCCATTTAAAAGAATTTAAAAATATTTAAATTAAATATTATGTAATTTAGGATCTGTATGATATTCTAAAGCCACAAGTTTTTTGTACTTTGATTTTATTCTTATCCCACTAAATTACTTACTTATTTTTATCTCAAGAAAGGTTTTTACATTAAATTTTTTAATTAATTTTAAAAAATAATTAATTTTAATTATTTTTCATTTAATTCAATTAATTTGATAGGAATTCAATTTTATTTTCCAACTCATTCATATCTAATCGATAACAGCGATCATCCAAACTTTAGTTCAAAAATGAATTAGAATTTTTTATTTTGATTATAACCGCCAGAATTGTTTTCGGAGACAAGTTTTGAAATTGCTTTTGTTTTTACTTTAGTGAATTATGGTTCTCAAGTTTATCGCTTGGTCATTGGTGGTCAATGACAAAAAATTACACACGCAGTTTTGCGCTAATGAGTGCAGTTGGATTAATCATAGGGCTTGGAGATAGGCATCTTGGCAATCTGCTTATTGATTTTAATAACGGCCAGGTTGCGTTCATCACTAATTGAATAAAAGCGTACATCTATTTAGTTTTATATTTAGGTTGTTCACGTCGATTATAACATATGTATGGATAAATCCAGGCATCTTTCAGTTCCAGAGACGGTTCCGTTTCGTCTTACCAGGAACTTTAAAGATCCTTTAGGCATTGGTGGTGTAAAAGTAAGAACATTTTTAGTTTTGTTTTTGAACATTATATGCAAATTGTTCATCTAAATTAATTTTCGATTGTATTGCGTCCAATATAATTGTTGTTTTAAGGAACTACACTATATATGCCAAAATATTAAATGATAAATGTATTTTAAATAATAAATTTATATTACTTGAGGTTGATGGACATTATATGCACAAGTAATTTATTATTTAAAAATATTTTGCAAGCTTTCGACAATAGCGTTTTTATCAAGCAAAAGGTAAAATCACAACAACAAAAAACGTAAAAGAATTTCATGTTATTTCGGTCATGATGGATAATTTAAGTTTTCACACTAAATTACTTGCGTCTATAATAATATAAAATAATAATTTAAAATAGTTTTAATTTTTAATTTGTCTATTATTTAAAAGTTTAAATAATAAAAATCATCAGGTTTATCGTCTAAATAGGCAAAATGATCTCAAGCCACATTTGACAGTATCAGATAGACAGCGACTTTTTGTCTAAGGAGTTTAGATAATAGTAGGTAACATATGTAACCAAAACAGACAATTACCAGAGTTACAGTAATATCAATTACTACTTTCAATATCTGTTGAATATAAAATACAATAGCCAATATTAATGTTTAATTTTTAATACTCTAAATGTTTAGATTTTCTGTTATTCGTTTTTAATCATTTGAAACATTCAAAATTGCGATTAAGGCTGCATTTTTCATAAATTAATTAAGAATATCATTTGAAGCATATAGTGTATACGAAAGAAGCGTACTTCCACATGTAAAGGGATTTCGCAAATGTTTTGGATTATCATAGACTTTTCCAGTGGAAGTTATCTTTTCGAATGAATATCAGTCTTTATAATCTAAATCAATTAATATTTTACTCGAATTGTTACTAATTAATTGGTATTGACTTAATAATATGGTTCAAATCCTTAATAGTATTATCTTTGATTTAAATTGCTATGGTGTAAACATTACATAATTAAACTCGACTCAAGCAGTTTGGTCTACGCCTGAACACGCGTAAAACGGAATACCTGACCACAAATATGAATGATGATCAGCCGCTACAGTTTGGAAAACACACACTGCACCGAACAACTGCGTTTAAATACCTTGGCTCCACCATAGCGGCAGATGGTATCCTACGCGCAGAGGTCTCTTCTCGAGTAAATGCAGCCTGGATGAAATGGCGGTCAGCTACAGGTATTCTCTGCGATCCAAAGATAAAAGACCGACTGAAGTCGAAAATTTACAAAACTTTAATACGACCGGTGGTCCTTTATGGCGCTGAATGCTGGGCGATATCAAAATATGAGGAACGCAAAGTTGCCGCAATGGAGACAAAGATGTTCCGATGGACAGCAGGAAAAACTTTAAAAGATCATGTACGTAACGAAGAAATCAGGGATCGTTTTGGCATAATGCCAATAATAGAGAAACTTCGCGAAAAACGACTACAATGGTACGGCCACGTTATCCGCGCAAGCGAACACCAACCATCAAATAGGTTTGTCGCCGTGACAGTGGATGGAAAGCGTCCGATAGGAAGGCCGAAATTGCGATGGATGAACGTCATACGTTATGATTTGAAAAGTGTTGGACTAGAAACCAAAGACGCCATAAATAGAACCAAGTGGAGGCAAGTCAAAAGCAGCGGACCCCGTGCCTACACGGGAAAGACGCTAAAGAAAAAGAAGAAGAATGTTTAATATTAAATGTCATGTTTTAAAATTGAAAATATAAATTGGATTAATTAAATTGTAATAATTACTTTTACTAAAGATAAAGTTTAAATGTACATTTTTCCTGATCACAATATTAAAGTTGTATATTTTGTTAACCATAATTAGTGTGTATTTTACTGAGTATTTGGATCTATAAGCATTTTAACTTCAAACTTGTAGACTGATAGATTTACTGCAACAATTGATCTATGATTTAAAATTAATCATTTTTCATTTTTATATAATCTTTATATTTTCTATTCGTAACAGCGTAATTTCACTTAGAATATTATGCTATGAGAAATGATATTTATTAGTTATTTAGAGTTGCATTTACTAAATAAATATTTATTAAATAAATCTAAGATTATTTCTTAATTTATCATTTTTATCATTAAATGTTAAATATTTAAAAAAATATATTATTAAATATAAAATATGAAGTTAAGATTCGACAGCAACTGCACCATTTAAGTGAACCATCAGAGTGAATTAGAATTATTTTGAAGCATCATCTTTAGTGAATAAGATATAAGTTTAGTTGTATTTAAAAATAATTGAAGGTATATGATTTAAACTTGTTTATTTCGAATTTTGACTTTATAAAAACCTCTAATAGAATATTCTCGTCAATATTTTATCTTTTTAAAGCTGTGAAATATCTTATTATGTCATTTGTTGAATGCTATTTAAATTAGCAATACCAATAAAAAATACCAATAAACTACTAAAGATCGTTTTCTCTATAGGGTGCTTTTAGTGCGGATGCAGTCAAAGTTCTGACAAAGATAAGACAATGTTCATTGTGTATGGAAAATATTATATTCGACACGGTTAATATGCAAAGCAGCATTTTTGCTCCTAAAACTCTGAATGAATATTGTATCTATCTGCAATCATATAATGGAGGGGTATTCACAAATGATCAACTCCAAGGCCCAATAGCGAATTCAGGCATAGAACAAATTAAAACCGCAAAGCGTCTAATGACATCATTTATTAGTGAAATTCGAAATCCTTGGAAAGACATAAGGTAATTTATTAATTTACAAACGATTCTTTTACTTTTCCTTTTTATGATTGAACGTTAATTAGTACTTAATATTAAAAAATTCAAATCAAAAATTCAGAATTAACTGTTGACATTATTACTTTCTTTTGAAGCAGGAGGAAAAACATTTTTTTCAAACGAGAGTGATACCATTCCGCATGAATTATGTAAACAATCTTTTAAGCCAGACGCGAAAGAACGCGAGCACAGTATTTGATACCGTTTCGTCATCACTATGACTCATCAGTGCCAGATCCTTCCCACTGCTGGATGCAGAGGATGACTAGCAGACGGCAAGAAACAAGTCATGTGCATGAATTACTAGAACACCTCTAGTACAATCATCGATTGCTAAACCAGCACTACTTAGCACTCGATGATGGTACTAGAAGAGGTGTTCTAGTACATCATGCACGTGATTTGTTTCTTGCCGTCTGCTAGTCCTCCTCTGCATCCAGCAGTGGGAAGGATCTGACACTGATGAGTCATAGTGATGACGAAACGGTATCAAATACTGTGCTCGCGTCTGGCTTAAAAGATTGTTTATATATTTTATTATAAATTCTATACTTTTGTAGAATTTGAAGATGTCATTTAACTTAAAATGTAATTTTAATAGATACCGTTTTATTTTCATTATAAATTTAAGTTTTAACTCTGGGCTGATTTAACAGTAAATGATCCAAACTATTTGTATCGCGATTAAGTTTTATATTTTATCTCGGTTGTTGATTTAAAATTATGTCATCACCGTGACTCACTGCTGAACGAGTTCTTTGAATAAGTTCAGAGTATTTTGTACATAAATGCATATGTTCATAAACCTACTAATCTGTATAAATTGTAAATAGATTATAAATTGTAAATTGATTGCGAGTATCAACTTTTTGGTCAAAAATCGGCTGAAATGTCGGCTAAAACTTTGCAACTTTATCAGAATTATATATTTATATATTTATTATATATATTATATACAGTATATATTTTAACCAAAATCGAATATTAAAAAATATATCACCTACTGTTCACTTTAAAACTTCCATCCTAATTTAACAACTGAGCACTTTGATGTAACCAAATATTAAAATGCAAAACATAAATCTAGTATAAACAACCTTATATTTAAATAAAATTTTATTAAAATATTACTGAACCAAATGAATAAACTAAACAGTTTATTTAATAAACTACGTTTATATGTACTAGCCAAAAATGATTTAAAACTTTCTTTATACCTTCAACATTTGTGGATGATGCGAGTCTGAAACGTTTAGAAGACAATATAATAAAACTAGTAACGATAAAGCAAGAATATATTGTGAATCCAAACGTAATTTGGCTTTGACGTTTAAACGCAAGCCCAAGAAGATCATACCACCATCAGCAGCATGGATAGATGATATTTCATCGATCATTTTGAATTATGGTCTTAACAGTAACCATAAAGTGAATTTTGATAATACCAGTAAGTTTGAAACAGAATTCGATTATTTCTGTCCAACAATACTGGAATCAATTCTCATCAATGCGGAAGGGGAAATGATGCAAGGCAATAAGTCTAACTATATTTCAAAAATACCTAAATATTGGAATATTTGTGCAAGTCGTTGAATTCTTCCCGAATTCTTCGTTCTTATGTCTGTGAGATTTCAATGCATAATTTTTACAATTTGTATAATTTTAGGATCAATAATTAATGAGTATTTTGCTTTTTTCTTTTATAGAAGTGGTTTTGTAAATGTAGGACAGAAGCTTGATTTAGCTTTGATTGCGGGAATTACGTTGTCAACAACTGCAGTCGATGATAACATGCTGTCTTCTTCGTTCAAATTAATTGCAGAATACCTCAATGATTATCTGGATTCAGAAGATGTTTCAGATTCTAGTCCATCAGATAAACAACATCCATTTAATACTTTGCGTTCCCGGTTAGCTTTTACTATGTATTTATCTATTATATATTTACTGATTCAGATACACCGAATACCTTTCGATAAAGGAAGAAATTCATTTGTTTGAGTTGAAGTTGAGAAGTACTGTAAATTCTTTAGAAAACTCATCTAATTTACAGGTATAACTGATTGACACTTTATTACAATATACAGTATTCATCATATTTTTTAACTTTTAATCAAAATGAGATTTTTCGAATGAATATATTTGTCAATTTGGGTAAGCTACTAAAGAGAGTAGATACGGATATCAAGTAAACTTGTTTCGTACTAACCAGGATATTCCATTCTCATTCGGTTGTATGCAGAAAATCACAAGGTTATTATAAGCCATTTAGCTATTAACTTTATATCTCGTTGATTCTTATAAAGTTTGTTACTTGAGCAGAAACTTGAATTCCGTAATTATAAAATGATAATAAAAGAATTTTTACTGCTTATCAAAACGCATCAGTAAACTTATATCTATTAGCATTCATTCCTTTTCTTTTTCTAACGTTTTCCCGTGTAGGAACTTTCGAAAATTGTCTCCATTTTGTTCTATTAAGGGTGTCTTTAGTTACCGTCTTTGACTACCAGATTGACACTCATCAGGTTATGACGTATAGCACCCATTCATCGCAGTTTTGGTATTCCTAACAGACGTTTTCCTTACACCGTCACAGCGATTCGCTTAATTGATGGTTGGTGTTCGCTTGCGCGGAGAGCGTGGCCGTACCATTGTATTCACCTTTTGCAAAGTTCACTGAGACAACATTTCCAAATGTTGATGCGACGGTTTTGCTTTTCGCCAACCTTCCTCCTTTCTCAGCACGGGATTTTGACCGTTCATGGCGGAGTTATTGGCTATGGCAGAGAATGTATGTTAATACATTCATTAATTGTTAAAATGTTCAAATATCTACTTGGTTTGATCGTGTAGACGAGTTTTTTAATTTAGAAATTTTTAAACATGATCTAATATTTGAGAATAATTAAACGTTCTATATTTTGGTGAACGCTTTTTAATTAAACGTTCACCAAACGTTCCTTATGGAACGTTTGAATAATTATCCTTAAAATATAATTATTTGTTTCGATTTATCTAATTTAAAACTACTTTCATGTTTAGACTTGTTTAATTGACCTCAAAAGCTTACTTTCAAATGTTCTAACAGACTCAAAGACAGTACCTTTACTTAATGAAGAACTACGCGACTTTAGCGAAATCCAAGATATTAAGGAACTTCAAGAGGTAAAACACTTGAAAATGTAAACTTTAAGTAAAAGCAAAATTAATATAATCCTTGAAGTAAGCAACCGGATATTGTTGTATCATCTTGATCAAATATGGGATTATAGAAATAAAAAAAATTAATAAAATTTAAACTAAAATTTAATTAATTAGTTTCTCTCTTAAAAGGTAAAATAAAACCTGCTCCTTTAGCTAAATTATTAATAAATTTTACACAGAAAATATAATGCACGTTTTAATCTATTTAAAAAATTAAGCTTGAGTTATCGTCAGCTGCCTCCAGCACGACTGCTGCATTTCCTCGCTTTTTCTTTGTCAAGCATTGTAACAATCCCGCAGATTATATTGTTACAATGTAATCTGAACTTAAATTAATATTTTATCTTAATATTAAGATTAAACTTTATTTGAAAAAAAAACGCTTGATGAATTTGCACAGATTATCTTATACCAAATCAATATTACATCAGCAATGAATTTTATCTTTTTGTTCAATAAAATCATTTCTAAATCTCTGCCAAATCTCGAACAAGATAGTCCCATGATAAACAATAAGTAGCTGTTTAAAAACAGCTACTTTTGAGTATCTGTATTTTAAACAGCGGCTTAAAACATGTCATTAAATAATTCGCTTTTTATTTGTTTCAAATAAACCGTTTGTAATTAATTGTATCTCACAGTATTGAATTGAAACAATTCAATTTTTAATAATTTATTAAATTTATATCAAAAAATCAATAATAATTAAAAATAATCTTGGCATTACAATCAATCTTGGTATTACATAATATTTGTATATCCTCTCATGATTATAAAATTTTATATCGATAACTTTTTAATAAATAACTTTTCGTCATTATAATAACGACTAATATAATATATTATATATAATATATTATATTATAATATATTATATATAATAAATATCATATATTATTAAAATATCATTTTATATCAGATAATATTAATATGTGTCATTATTTATAGCGTTTTTTGTTATTATGATGAAATAGAACATAAAATAGAGCGGGCTATTTTGTTATCTTTTAATTTATACAAATTGCTACAAATCTTTTGAAGATATGTAATTATTAATTAGATTTATAATTAATAATTATTTATAAGTAATAAATAAGTTTGTTTTTTCGTGAATATCTTTCACTTAAAGTCTGTTAAACTATAAAAGGACGATGATATGTGTCGTTCGATGAACCTTATGATATATAAATCACGAAGTGAAATCAATGAGGCTAATAAGACGGCAAATGATCTATTTGCAAGCTGGTTTGATGATCTTTCCGATGTGGATATTAATGCTGTTTTGGGCGTAAACATTTTGCAGTCGTGCTTTGCCGAATTACAAGAATTACTTAAGTATATTAGATCTATAAAAATAATTTATTTTAATTTATTATTTAATTTTCAAAGTCTACAGACACGTTTGATTACTGCCAGCCCCGGAGATTATAATAAACCAACACGCTTAATGGATTCTGTTAACCAATTATGTCAGTATATACCAAGTTATGCTGATTGGTATGATCAACGAGAATGCTTGATTTCATCTTTGTGGTCAGAAGTTGAACTTTACTACAATGAATCGGTATTTTAAATCGTACAAACACCTATAATTAACCTTTTAATTCACTTGCGTCTTTTTAAATTTGCTTCAATTAATTAATTAGATTTACAAAACAAGTGAAGTTGTGTTGAAATAAATAATAAATTGAATAATAAATTCAAATATACTTTGAATAAATGTGTTGATTGTAAGATAATAAATTCAATTTCATATATTTTTCATTCCAATCAATTTATGAACAGAAATAACAGATAAATAGAAACAAATTCAACCAGCTATTTCGGTTATTTAATGTCACCAATGTACGCTTTAATTGGCGAATTAAAGCGTACATTCTTTCGCTAGTTCAATTGGCGAATTTTATTAATTCATTATCATTTGTAATGCACATTCTGTATATGGGATTACCCATCGTATTCACGAATATACGTTTTGGAAAATGTTTTATAATATGGATAAGTTACCACACTACTTTTGACGATACTTTAATGTTAGGTTACAATAATTACTTCCCATTAGGGCGTTTTTACTAAGAAGCTTCTGTACAGTAATTCTAAATTTGCGAAAGTTATTAAAAAATAGTTTTCGGGTTAAAAATTTAAATTTAGCAGCTAAATATTAAAGCTTTCATGTACTGTATCATTATTTTTATAAGCGCCACTTTATGCATTTCATATATTCACGGCTGATGTGAAGATAATATCGAATGCATAGTATAGCTCATTACAATTGGGCGAGATCGAGAGATAAAAAATGATGTTTGAAGGTGATGCAATTACGTTTTGCAAAACATAGAATATTTAAATAGTATCTTATTTGCTATCAGATAAAGGAATACAGTTTAATAAATTTTAATGAAACTGTCTAAGGTAAACAGTTTCCATTGGCTTCTTATGTTTATGTGAATAACTCCTGAATTATAAATTTGTCGATATTGTTAATGTATGAATGTAAATTATAAATATTTTCACTCTCAGAATTCAAAATTATTTGCGTTATTAAAACAGATACAATGTAACTACAATGTGATATTTGGTTTCAATAACATTGTGTAATTCTAATTTCGCGAAACAAAGCTTTATTTATAAAATTTTACTAAAGCATTTTTCATAAAAATAGTAGATTTTACAAGTTTGTTTTGCTTGCTCTTTTCATGGAGATTTAAAATGAATAATTCTGGAATTACTCTAAATAACAAATTACTCCAACAAATCTAATTGGAAACTCCAATCACCTATCATGATCGAAATAACATGAAATTCTTTCGTATCAGTGTTGTGCATATAATATGATTGTTGGATTATTTTATTTTTAAAGGACGCTATTGTCGAAAGATAGCATTGTTTTATTTTTAAACCAGCTCTTTTAATAGCTCAATCAGGATATTCCTTATGACTTAGCATTTTTAATATCTTACGTTGTTTCAAAATCGCCTATTTATATGATGACCAGATTAAGACAGACATGGTCAATAAAGTTTTAGCTATGACAATTTTGTATCCTTAAATAAACAAACTTAATTATCCTTAATTATCATTATACGGATAGTTAATTTATTGGTTATAATATTTAATATTTATCATTTGGTCAGCTTCATAAATTATCCTCGTGTGAATTCTTTAATCCTATATGCAGCACTGTACACTACAATCAGCGTAGGTGGACCTCATCAGCAGTGAGACTACGCCTACCTTTCGTGTTTCGGACCTTTAATTATCTGCTGAAATTTTCCTCTGCTGCCTTTCTGTAAAAACAATCGATACAGTTTGTAAGAAAAAACATTTCCACTTGTGCAAACTGTACGCTGTATCCGTCTTTTGAAACAAAAAGACGGAAATAGCACAACAGTTGACGGAAACAACCGACAATCTGGCTTTTAAATTTTCTTTGATAGGAAACCGGAATCTGCCAGGTTAATAGAATGAACAATTGCATACACGAGCGAGTATCATCATTTGGTGGGCTTCATCAATTATCCTCGTGTGAATTCTTTAATCCTAGATGGAGCACTGTACACTACAATCAGCGTAGGTAGACCTCATCAGCAGTGAGCCTACGCCTATCTTTCGTGTTTCGGTCCTTTAATTATCTGCTGAAATTTTCCTCTGCTGCCTTTCTGTAAAAACAATCGATATAGTTTGTAAGAAAAAACATTTTCACTTTTGCAAACTGTACGTTGTATCCGTCTTTTGTAACAAAAAGACGGAGATAGCACTACAGTTGCCGGAAACAACCGACAATCTGTCTTTTGAATTTTCTTTGACAGGAAACCGGAATCTGCCAGGTAAATAGAATGAACAATTGCATACACGAGCGAGTATCATCATTTAGTCGGCTTCATAAATTATCCTCGTGTGAATTCTTTAATCCTAGATGGAGCACTGTACACTACAATCAGCGTAGGTGGACCTCATCAGCAGTGAGCCTACGCCTACCTTTCGTGTATCGGACCTTTAATTATCTGCTGAAATTTTCCTCTGCTGCCTTTCTGTAAAAACAATCGATATAGTTTGTAAGAAAAAACATTTTCACTTTTGCAAACTGTACGTTGTATCCGTCTTTTGTAACAAAAAGACGGAGATAGCACTACAGTTGCCGGAAACAACCGACAATCTGTCTTTTGAATTTTCTTTGACAGGAAACCGGAATCTGCCAGGTAAATAGAATGAACAATTGCATACACGAGCGAGTATCATCATTTAGTCGGTTTCATAAATTATCCTCGTGTGAATTCTTTAATCCTAGATTGTCAAAGAAAATTTGTTTCCTGTCAAATGAAAATTCAAAAGACAGATTGTCGGTTGTTTCCGTCAACTGTTGTGCTATTTCCGTCTTTTTGTTTCAAAAGACGGATACAACGTACAGTTTGCACAAGTGGAAATGTTTTTATTGCAAACACCGTATCGTTTGTTTTTTACAGAAAGGCAGCAGAGGAAAATTTCAGCAGATAATTAAAGGTCCGAAACACGAAAGGTATGCGTAGGCTTACTGCTGATGAGGTCCACCTACGCTGATTGTAGTGTACAGTGCTGCATCTAGGATTTAAGAATTCACACGAGGATAATTGATGAAGCCGACCAAATGATGATACTCGCTCGTGTATGCAATTATTCATTCTATTTAATATTTATTTATTAATTAAAATACTTAATAAAATAGTTAATTTTATTCATTAGGTTAATTCCAAAGAATGGAGATTTTTTTCAAATATAAAAATCCATCGTTATATATACGAGTTCGGCATATGAAAGGGATAATATCTACCTCAGAATCCTTTTAAATATATTTTCTTATATATTAGTAAGTGAAATAGTGAGATGATACAAAACTTTAAGAACATAAGATGAAAAATATCGATATTTTGATCTTTCGATCTTAGAACCTTTTTCACTAGATAAAATTTAACACTATTGCAATTTGGCAATTTACTTTGTCTAAACAAATTGTCAAATTGTAATTTTATCTACTGATAAAGGCTCTAAGGCTGAACAGTGAACATTTACCATTTGAATGTCTTCCTCCCTTAGATCAAAGCATACAATTGATGACAATCCGATTAAAACCCTTTTTTACATGCAGCGTAAAATAAGATTTAAAAAACCGTAGTAAATCTAGCTAAATTTAATATTGCTTTTTTCTTCTTTTTAATGCAATCATCACATTTTGTGAAAAAATTGATTTTGCAGATAGTACGATGAAAGCAATATGTGAACTGCTGCGTGCTGTTGCGTATATGATTAGTCACTAACTTGATATCCTGATGAAAAAGATATAATTTAAATATGTTTTAGCTATGAGAACCATGCGCGATTTAGTAATTAAATAACAACAACTTTTAATTGAGATTTTTTAATTAAAAAAATTTCAAGGAATTTAAATAAATGCTTTGAATAGATAATATTTTACTTTTTATTCTTATTATCTAGAAAATGAAAGCCTTGCTTTTAAAATATATTTTATTTTTGTAAATTATAGATGATAATTTTGTGTCGAATGCCAATTATATCATTACTGTGACGTTAATTTTGTAACTATAAAGAGTTTTTAGATTTAGGCAGTATATTTGTTGTTTATTATAAATTACATGTGATCTTAGAAACAGTCAATGCATATGTTGCGAATAATGACAGAGGGCAATAAGGACTTGGACGACTCAGAATCATTGTGCTTTGGAGATACGCAAACGGCAATGACACTTCTTTTTAACATATACACAGAGAGCGTTGATGTTTACCAAACTTACAAAGAAGAATCCTCATGCACATCATTGGTTGTGAACTGGTATTCATCATTACTAGAAATGATTTTTACAGTTCAATGTAAAGCATTCAATTTGATGGACACTGCTTATAGGGTATAAAGTTAATTATTGAAATTATGTGAACAACAATATTGAAACGCTTCACTTAAACTTATGTGAAAGCTTTAAAATTAAAATAATTTAAGAGAAGTATAATTTAAAATAATATTATATAATATAGTATTATATATAATATTAATTATATATTAAAAGAAAATTATATATTGAAATGATTTAATAATTTAATTCTTGAGAAGTATAATTTTTCACTTTGTTGATCAATTAATTACGTAATCTTTAATCCTAATGACAACAGGACGGTTGGTAGTTCATTCTTGCTAAATTTAATTGCTTCATTAATAACTCAACTTCACAGAAAAATTAGCGAAGGTTATCTTAGATCTTAACTTTTGATTTTAAAACAGCTTTTTATTTTAAATCAATTTCATCGATAAAGGTAAACGACGTTATATATCTTCTAGTACGTAACGCAATGCACATCCGATTTTACGTAATTGATAATTTATAATTTTAACATCATTTTTGAATATTAACAGGCATTTTATTTGCTTAGAATGAAGATATCGAGAATAGTATCATCAATGACAACATTATTTCATGTTCTGGACTTTTGCGGCAATCCCTTTTATCACTTCAGGTTTGTATAACTAAGATATTTGTGGAATCCCTACTTTAAACAAAATATATTGATATTGTTAGTGTTTATTAATAGGATATCGTTGATCACTGTGTACTGACAGTTATTCCTGCAACTCGGTTAGCTCAATTTCGATTTTCGTCCAATAAAATAAAAGCTGTATTGGATGCAATTGGTAATGCATCATTTAATGATATCATTAACCTACAGGTATGTCGGTAATGAGCTAATATGTTCTCACTACGTATGTTTTAACCATAAGACAAGTGAAATACAGAATGCGGTAAAAAGCGCTCTCGAACTGCTTCCATGTCAGCGTAGGTGTCTAAGTAATTAATATTTTAAATGCTGATTTTATTTAAGAATTACGTGGTGCATTGATCGACATGTTGGACAAATTCGACGCTGTTCTTACAGAGTTGGACATGATATGTCTGAAAATATTTGCTATAGTTTCACAGTTACCTAGTGAATTCCTAAATTCGAAGCTGTTGTCCTCTTATAATCAATTCGTAATTTAATCGTAACTAGTCAATTAAAAGCTTACTTTATTAATGGTATAGATTGCGGCTTTTCAGTATTCGGAGCTTTACGTTCAGCAATTACGGAAACTAGCTCTTCAATTGGTACACAAATTATTATATTCTTTGGAATCAATGATCCAGAATATCGGTAAAGGTTTAAAATATTCATGTAATTATAAAATGATATTAAATGTTTATTTGATATCAAATGTTTACTAATTAATTATATTTAATTATAATATTAAATATAATATGATTTAAATATAATTTATTTATATATTTTTTATATTTATGTATATAAATATAAATATTGTTATTTTTAACCGATGTGAAATCTATCATTACAATTATAATATGTGTATTGATTGCTTCTGCTTGCCATTTAATAAATATTTAGACATTCTTAAGATCGACCCACGCAACAACAAAATAAAATACTTACCGTATTTTTTGCACCTTAAGATTTATTTGAAAGCCTTTAATTTTATCACTATAAGATCGACGCACGCAGCAAAAATACTTATATTTGTCGCACCTTAAGGTTAATCTAAACTACTTTTGAGCCTTTAAACTAAGAGCCTTTAATTTTATCGCATATTCGCATTAAACAATTAGATACGTTGCCCTCTTAAACATAATGCATATCCATTCATATATAGTACATACCAAATCCAGAATATCCTTCCATTTTCGATTAGATAGTTTTAAAGGAACGAAGAATAAAAAATTATTTTTTTTGTTTTTTTGGATTAGAAAATTTTTAATCTCGATAGATTCGTAAATATACGAATTGGTTTCATTTCAATTATGGTTTCGTTTGATATATGGAAACACATTTCTATTTTTTGATTGATAAAAAATCTGATAACTTTATGTACAACTTGGATTATTTTATCACAGATGTAATCCACCGCTGGAATCATTTTCGCAATGATTACCATCAAAATACCATCAAACAGAAAGTAGTTAAATATATAAGTAAACAAAATATTATTGAAACTAAATTTAAGCTCTTAAGCGATAAACTAGAATAGATGAATAATAAATAATATACTTTGTCTTAGAATAAGATACTAAATAATCAATATTATACTAAATGCATCATTATACATCAATGAATATATCAAAAATATTCATTGATTATATAGATTCGTAAATATACAAATTGGTTTCATTACAATTATGGTTTCGTTTGATATATGAAAACACATTTCTATTGACTGATTGATATCATCTAATAAGATTAGATGATATATCTGATGTATCTGTTGGATACATCTGTATCCAACATATCAAGAACTTTCGATCGTGAATTGTTTCACGTTGCATAATCAGGATTTTGCGACATTGATAAATTAATTTTGTTTTTAAATAATTATAAATTATAATTGCATAATTTAAGCATTACAACTCCAATATTCTATAAATAAGTATATAATCAGTAAATGAGTATATTCGCTAGCTTAATTAACTTCGATTTATCAAATGTCGGCGTTTTGTTTAGGTGAAATAATATTAACAGTCTCGTTAATATGTCTAATCACTCAGTTTACAATTTGAAATTAAAATATGCAATTCTGCGAGAGTTGTAAACTTTGTTCTTAACTATACATATCTCACTCCTAACATTCCAGTCCAGATGGACGACTGTTTTCATTAAGGTGATTGCACCCAATCAATTAGATCAATTGTTTAGCATTCACTTCTATTAAATTATTTTAATTTTTAAGCTCTCACATTTCAATATTTTTGTTCACATAACTTCAATAATTGACTTTAGATTCAGCTAACTGAGTCTATGTATTTAAAAACATAATAATCAAAATTTAATAATTAAATAATAAAATTAATAATTGTTTTTAGATTTTCTATAATTTAAATCAAATTAAAATAAAATAATGAAATTTAAAATAAACGTGATTTTTATGAATTGACTAATAAATAACAGACGATGAATTAGAATATAATTACATATTCTTGCAATTCTTAAAATTTCATTATTTTATGTATTATATGGTACATAATATATGGTACATATGAATGATCATGCAAAAATATGTTTCTATAAATTTAAATGTCATCTTTAAGCTATAAATTAATAATTTTAATTGATGTTCATATATACCGTCTTTATTAATGTTTTAATAAGAATATGGCTACCAGGATAAGTCTGTTTGATTTTTAATAGTAACCATATTATAGTAACCAATATTTTATTCTAATACAAAGTATATTATTTATTATCCATCCATAAAAATTTGCCACTTAAGAGTTTAAATTTATTCTTTATATTATTGTGTTGATTTATATATTTTACTATTTTCTGCTTGATGTTATTTTTATATCATTTATTTTTATAATATTTTTGATAAATGAACAAATTTATCCAGAAAGCCTTATTCTTAACAAAACCAATATTGATGATAAAGGTGTATATCTAGATATGAACATTAAATTAACATTAACTAAAACTACTATTAATTTATATCGTAAAGATGACATATTTAAATTTGCAAGAAACATATTTGTGCATGAGCATTTATGCATACAATATAATATAAAATATCATACATTAAATAATGAAATTTTAAGAATTGCAACAATTTGTAACGATATTGGCTTTCTTCAAAATCATTTAAATAATTTAATAGTTACATATTTTAAACTAGGTTACTATAAATAAGGATTATAGGTCATCAGGAGGAACTTCTATGTTATCAGGTTTATGCCCCTAATTCCTAAACCTAACATAACAGCAGGCCCAAAAACGTGCTAAGGACGTATTTTCTCTTTTAAAATTTGATTATATAATATCTTATTCATCTTATTAATACAAAGTATATTATTTATTATCCATAAAAATTTGGCACTAAAGAGTTTAAATTTATTTTTAATATTATTGTGTTGATTTATATATTTTACTATTTTCTGCTTGATGCTATTTTTATAGTAACCTAGTTTAAAATATGCATCTATTAAAATATTTAAATGATTTTGACGAAAACCAATACCGTTACAAATTTTTGCAATTCTTATAATTTCATTATTTAATCTATTATATTTTATATTATATGGTATGCATGAATGCTCATGCAAAAGATTATTAACATCCAAAAGATTATTAAATTAATACCTTTTTATTTAATTACTTTATTTAATAGTTTCAATTACTTTTTCATGTTTTTATAATTAATTTAAAATGTAAATATAGATATGAAGACCATCACTACTAATCCTATATCAGACGAAGATCTTTTGCAATCTGTGAGATCATTTATTTGGTCAATTTGCACGGAAATGGTTCGTAGTTTAACATTATGATCTACTATATACTAATATATTTAAGATTTGCAAATTGCAATCTCTCATAATATGCACTTTTATTTGGAATAATAATCATTCGTTTACTGATAAAATTGCATCTTATTCACGAGATTTCTTTGATCTAAAACCAATTTCATTTTCAATATCGTCAGAAGAAAGTCAAGTGTGGATCCTTAAAAATAAATGCTCGTAAGTTAAGAAACGTTTTTATCTTTAAACTTATATTTAAATTTATAAAAATTTATATTAAATTTTAATTGAATTATAAAATTCAATTATTAAACTATAACATTTTAATTTAAATTAAATAAATTGTTAAATTTATTTATCAGTTCTTATAAGATTGAAATGTATCGCATTTTAAATTATCGTATTGCAATTATAATTTAATGTATCGCAATTATAAATTAACCTTATCTGGTTATTTTTATTTCTTTATTTACTCGAGAACTATACATTTGGCCAACGGAACACAAATATTTAGAGTTTCGCAAAATATAAAGCTGTTGATTAGTAGATATTATGGGCTTATGACTAAAAAATATATCAACATGTTTAGATTGTTGTGGCAAAAAATAAATGATTGCTAATTTTTATTTACTAAATAATTTATTCAAACATAATATATGATTTAATTGTTTATTATAAATAGTGATCTTTGATAATATAAATGTGTTAACATTTATTCCGATTTTTATAGAACTAAGAAGATATATTTTTCTTAAATGTTGGTAAATGCTCTCATAGTCTTCAGATATAACTTACTCTTATTATTTTAGTTTAATTATTAGAACTAAAACTTAATCACACAATTCCTGATGATATATTAAGTATCGAAATATTTAACAGTTTAACTTTATTTGTTGAAATGCCTTTATTATAATCTATTATTTTATTATCCATAAATATAATGATATTTATATATAATTTATTATATTTATTCTATTTATTTAAATAGAATAAAAGTTTAAATTAATAATACTTAATTATTAACAATTAAAATTTAAAATAATTAATTGCTAATGTTTATGTATAATATTATAATTGATTGTTGAAAATATTTTTATAGCCGTGTCGAGTCTTATCAGAATAGAATGAAAGAATGCTTGAAATTTAAGTTACGAGAATATGAATTAATGAAGTTACTCAGTCTAGATGTACCTGCTAATCGTAAGCTGCCTGGAATAAATTCCGTTGACGAGTCGCTGGACAAATTGCGTGTGGTAATATTAGGATTCTAGGATAATACTTTTCAAACAAAAGTATTTTAAAATTATTTTATTTTAGTATAAAACTAAAATAAACAAAGTTAAACTTGACTTCGACACAATTTCCAGTAAAATTCAGACCTTAGATCAAAATGTACTTAAAAGACTTAAATGGTTAAGTGGTGGACTTTCAACGGACGCTTTAACTGTATTTCAGCGGACAAAGGAATCCCGTTTAAAAGTAATTAATGTAAGGTCATCACTTAGATATGTGTTTTATTACATTAATTATTTAATTAATTTAAAAATTAATTAAACGGACGCTTTATTTTATTTTAGCTGAATTATAAAATGTATTCGAACAAGTATCTAGATTTATTTTAAATAAAAAAATATTATTTATTATATATTATTTATTATTAATAGTATTTATTATTTAAAATAAATAAAAGCTAATATTATAACTTTAAAACGAGATATAAGGTTATGAGATGTTCCTAAGATTATCCAATCTATGCCATGATTGGAAAAGGATTTATCTTATAATTTAATATAATTTAATTTCATTTTATATTTTTTCTTTTACGCTCCAAAATTATGCAGCAAAATTGGATTTTTAGAAAATCACCAGCACGATATTTCATATTGAATTGGGATTAAAGTACCAAATTAGTGAGAAAGGAAAAACAAATTTTGAGTAGACACTTATTTTCTTGTTATAAACAAGGACTTAATAAAATTTTATATGAATTGTATTCAGTTATTGATTTTCAGTTAAAAAGTTATTGATTAATATCAATTTTAAAATAGAATATTTTTAATAAATTTTGGTAAAATAAATTTTTTCAATAAAGAATGAGTTTTATATGAGTGATTAATATTTATAAATAAGATTAGCAACACCAGCTTAAAATGTAATTTTTAATATAAAATTAAAATTTTTATGATTACTCTAAAATAATAAGTTTGACTTTAAAATTATATAAATACCAAACTCATAGTTTATTAATCTATTGTTTAATTAGAAAATAAAAATACTTGTTGAAATTACATAATGATAATCTAACATAAATTATGTTCTTCATCTTTTATTAAATTAAAATATTCTCTTAACCAAAATTGTAAATTACCGCTTTATTCAAACAAACTGTTACGTTTATTAAATGTTCTATAATATTTTATATTCTTGAATAAAGTTCTTGAAGAAAACGTATCCCTATTAATATTGAGCTAAGTCATTGCCAATTATGTACTATTCATCTCACTCGAAATATATTAAAACTTTGAATAAATTAAAAGTTTATATGTTTAAATACATTAAAAGCTAAAATACAAGTTTGACAACTTAATTGTATATTTCATTATTATATTTTGTTATTTCTTTAAACTTTCAAGTTTGATAGATGTCTTTATAAAATTCTAAAAATGAATTTTGAGAAAACAAAATTTGAAGTTTGTAGAACGTATTAAAGATTCTTGTGATTTAATTCTCGCAACATTTAAATTTTTACAATAAATTAATTAAAAATTAATTTACAATTTTAATCGTTGTGATGAAATAGAATTTAAATAAAAAGAATTAAATAAAAACTATGGCAGAATTTAAAACTTTTATTTTCTCATCATTGATTTTCCTAATTATCGATTTTACGTAACGAGTAGTTTACTTACTTCTGTTTACGATAATATAAATTTATATCACAAAATAAAATCATTATTTTTATTTTGTGATATACGCATGCATTGATAGTATGCTGATTATTTACAGAATTTTTGCTCTAAAATGCATCTTATTGATTTTATTTACCTGCTTTCTTTACATATACTTGTACATGTTCCATATTCGTACCGCATAAATGACTAATTGTTTTGTTAATAGTCTGAGAGATGCTCACTTGAAAATGTTATCGATAACATTGATGCTACAACTGGTTTCAGAGACCGACTAAAACAGCTGAAAAAGTTAATAGTTAACTGTATTGATTGCTACAACGAAATAGTTCCGAAGTAAACATGATGCACTCAAGATGAAGAATTATATCATTTTTATTTTCTAGTGTTCGATCTTTAATTGAATCGGGATTAAAGTACAATGAAATATTTTCACATGCAGAAAAGTATTTAATTAATGATAAGGTAAGCATTTTAATGATAAACAAACTGATAAGGTAAATATTAAGGAAAGTAACAATTTGAATATTATTTTGTATTAATTTTAAAATGATATCAGTTTTATTGTCGTACTGTTTGGATAATCGATAATCCTCTTGAATATTTCGAATTTTTAATTTTTATTGAAGCATAATTTATTAACTGATATATTAACAACAAAACACAATTTCAACACCGAAATTATATTGTTTGAAAAGCGACATGTTGTATAACACTCGATGCATATTAAACTTATATAGTGTTAAAATATAAATTGGGATAATTTTTATACCGAAATAATTTTGAGATACCATGTTATCATATAATATAAAATATTATATGATAACATATTATATAATATTATATAAATTGGGATAATTCCCGCTGCTATGCTGAGTTGAGGAATATGGACCGAAAACTGATAACATAGCAGTTCCTCCTGATGACCTCTAATCCTTATTCTTATACGCCATCTGTTATATAATACATTAAATAATGAAATTTTAAGAATTGCAACAATATGTAATGATATTGGCTTTCTTCAAAATCATTTAAATAATTTAATAGATAAATATTTTAAACTAGGTTACTATAAAAATAACATCAAGCAGAAAATAGTAAAATATATAAATCAACACAATAATATGAAGAATAAATTTAAACTCTTAAGTGGCAAATTTTTATGGATGGATAATAAATAATATACTTTGCATTAGAATAAGATACTAGATAGTTATTTCAGAGGAAATACATCATTAGCATGTATTTGGCCCCACTGCTATGTTGGGTAGAGGAGTTAGGGGCCGAATCCTGATAACATACCAACTCATACTGATGACCTCTAATCCTTATTCTGATACAACGTCTATTATTTATTTGTCGATTCATAAAAATTGACTTTTATTTTAAATTTTATTTTTTATAATTATGAAATCTTTTTAAGTTATTTATTATTTATAATTATTTAATTATTTATTATTAATAAATTTTAATAAAATAATAATATTTTATTATTTAATTATTAAATTTTGATTTAGCATTATTATGTTTTGTTTATTTTATAATTATATTAAATACGTAGACTCAGTTAGCTGATTTGATTTTCTTGTCAAACCGATTAAGATCAGAAACAAAAAAATCCTATTTTAAATGTAAAACACTTGAGCAAATTAAATTATAAAAAGACTTTGTTCAAAAGTTAAACATCATAAATCAACCATGCATTTATTTTATATGAGATAAACACATTTGAGTGTTTGTACAAAGTGGATTAACATTAAAGCTGAAGATTATTGTCGAATATTTTTTTTCTACAATTTTGCTAAAACCAGCTAAGTCCAACTGAAATCAATTGAAATCTTATGTACTTAGCTGGTTTCTCTAAGACAACTAGAATCTATCTATTTGATTTCAAAAATCAATCCCAGCGGATGATTTTTTATGGTAAATATCATTAAAAAGATATTAATAATATATTATTCATAATTAATTATATATATAATTAATTATGAATTATATATGATATAAATTTTTTATAATGATATATATATATATATATTTAGTTGATCTAATTATTTCAGCTAATTTTGTGAAAAACTACGTATATATAACTATTTATAATTTAATAAATTATAAATCGACCGTGGTCGATTTTTTCATGATATTCATATCTAGCTTGGTTTGGAACCGTCGCAAATTTGAAAAATAATAAGCTTATAAAATAATTTCTTATTTCAAATTTGTGATGGTTTCAAACCAAACTATATATATTTATATAGTTTATTCATGAAAGAATCGACTACAGTCGATCTCGATATTACCTATTTCCATTAAATTATAAATAGTTATATATACGTAGTTTTCCACAAAATGGAACCATCACAAATTTGAAATAAGAAATTATTTTATAAGCTTATTATTTTTCAAATTTGCGACGGTTCCAAACCAAGCTAGATATGAATATCATGAAAAAATCGACCACGGTCGATCCCGTAATTACCTAGTTCAATGAAATTATTAATGGTTATATATACACATATATAATTGAAGAGTGATTTTATTAATTAAATATACCACCAGAAATTATATAAATTACCATTATCTATTATAATGGTAATATTACCATTATGCTATTATTATATAATATATCGTTAATTATATATTCCATTAAATTATAAATAAATTATAAATTTTATTATATTCCATTAAATTATAAATAGTTATATATACGTAGTTTTCCACAAAATTAGCTAAAATAATTAGATCAACTAAATATATATAATGATATACATTTCATAATTTATATCATTATAAAAAATTTATATCATATATAATTCATAATTAATTATATATAATTAATTATGAATTATATATTATTAATATATTTTTAAAGATATTTATCATAAAAAATCATCAGCTGGGATTGATTTTTGAAATCAAATAGATAGATTCTAGTTGTCTTAGAGAAACCATCTAAAAGGTATGCTCTTATTTGCCAAATCAACTATTTGGCAAATATATATATTTGTTCATAAGTTTATAAAAGTTCATATAATGGATTTATGGGCAGCGTATAAGTTGATTCAGCTGATTCAGTTGTATGGCTTTAGAAGCAGAAAATCCATGCGAGTTTACAAATTGAAATATTTGTAAATTATATTTTATAGTATCAATTTTATATAGACGGAAAACAAATCTTTGTAATATAAATTGTGTTTAGAAATTTTGTGAGCTTGTTTGGGTACGATCGGAAATTATCGGTTATCTCTACGAAAACGAAGAAGCACTTAACCGAACTAACAAACGAATTTCCGATAATAAAAAGAATTCAGCCGAAAATCGTGTATGTTTAGTATTTTAGGTCAACAAAATGTATTGTAAATTTAATGGATTTTCATGGATTTTTACATATTTTATCAAATATTTGTCGAAACATCGTTACGCGATCTGAAGTTTTATTTCATTTGTGCACGTATTAGCTTGTATAATTTATATTTATAAATTCTATATAAATTATAAATTCATTAAACATTATAAAATGTTTTTATAAAAAATTAAAATTAAACATTATCATTATCAAATGCAGATATCCTATAATGATATTATATATAATGTTTAATCTTATATATTTAATAATATTTCTTAAATAAATGTTTCTTTAATAAATGCAGATATCCTATAATGATATTATATATAATGTTTAATCTTATATATTTAATAATATTTCTTAAATAAATGTTTCTTTAATAAATGCAGATATCCTATAATGATATTATATATAATGTTTAATCTTATATATTTAATAATATTTCTTCATGTGTAATCATCTAATAATGATATATTTAAAAATAGTTAATATTATAATTATTTCCTTTAATCTAGCTCCAATAATTATTTATCAATAATAGATAAGTATCAACTATTTAATATTATATAATTAATCTTATATTATATATAATATATTAAAATACTAATATTATATATTAATATGTTGCATATAAATAACATTAATATAACATAAATAATATATAACATAAAGATAGTTTTCAATATGCGTTGTTGAACACTTCCATATTATACTCTTTAGTTCAACAAAATTCAGTTATATGTCTAGTTCATGTTATTTTGATAATTATTTTAAAACTGTATTACGACAATATGGCTTTTGTAAGACTAATTTTCATGTTTAAGTAATTACGTCGCATTTTTTAAGAAATACATCACTTATATAATACTTGACAGCAGACGGATTTGTAAATTCTGCTTTGCGTCAACAAAATGTATTTACTAGTCTGTGAGATCTGCTTTTTCCAACACAATGTATACCCTTAATTAAGATTTAATATAACATAATAATCACGGCATTAAGAGTTTAGTAGAATAGTTTTTTAGTTCTTTCGTAGATTAAACTAAAATGGGGCGTAGATTTTTAGTTGATAAAGTTAAATTAAATTAATATTAATTATTAATTAAATTATTAATTAAATTCATTTAATTAATAATTAATTATTTATTTAAATATTAATTAAATTTATTATTAATTTATTATTAAATTAATCATAAATTAATTATTTTTAAATTAAACTTCACGTATATTTAATGCTAGTTAGGAATTAAATACTAAACCTGGGCGCTTTAATGAAAGCAGTGATTTAATAACATTCGTAGCAGAAACGGGAATGTGGTCATAATATACAGGCATTTAAATGTACGTTTGGCATCATTTGATCGATTTTTTTTAAAAACTAATCTTTATTTTCTTAAATCATTTTATAATCAAATAGCAGTACGATACAATTTTGCGGATCTTATCACATGGTGACCCACAATTTGATGTTTCGCTGTTGTTTGATGGTAAGCTGTTGCTTACCATCATTCGACTTGTTTGCTGCGTATATAGTTTCACATTATTGATTTATTCTGAACATTTTTCATATTAAATGGAATTTCTGATATTTCAAATTTAATATGTAATAGCATGAGAAAATTTAACCTTCAATTTGATAACCTACCTTTATAATAAACTTTAAGAATCTTAAACTGGGCATCTTAAAAGTGTGTGTTATATTAAATGGACACTGTTCCATCCTTTATTAAATTATGCTACGTATATATAATAATTTTATTTGCCATTAAATATAGCATAGCAGTTCATGCTTATTACCTCTAATTCTTATTCTTATACATCGTCTGGTATTTATTAATTAATTCATGAAAATTGATTTTTATTTTAAATTTCAATTTTAAATGTTGATTTAATATAAATATAAATTGTATTAGATCTTATATAATTATTTATTATTTACCCTTATGTTTATTTATATATTTTATATAATACGTAGACTCAGTTATTTGATCTGATTTATTAAATCTTTTTTAATCTGTGTCTTTCTAAAAATCTTTTAAATAAATTTTTATATTTTTTCGAGTCATATATTTGTTCTTTTGTATAGGATATCATCAAGTCCATACTAGGTCAATTTGAAAAATTATTAGCGACCTTTACTAACTTTACAGACAATATTTTGGACTATTTGAATAGACTTCGCAAGGTATTTATTGAAACAACATGATCACAGTACATTTTCTTCTTCAGTACGTGACAAGCACTCCACAAATTGAAGAATTTTCTTCGGTTGTAAACAATTTCAAAACTGAAGCTATGGAATTATTCCAATGTTTCGGAAAAGTACCACTTAAAGCTATGATTACTAAATGTAATGATGTATTATCGCCGTCTAAGCTTGACAGGTAGGTTATTTGTTTTATGTTTTTTATCTCTATATAATTGAAGTTTTTTCTGATAGACAAAACCATTTCGCGTCTAATTCATTTTGGAATAACAATTTATTCATTTTTATTTTTAAATTACTGTTATTTTATCTTTAGTTTATATTTATTAAAAATAAATTCGTAAATAACTTTATTTCATGTACAGCCAGTACATTAGCAAAATTAGCAAAATTCAATTTTCGTAATTTCGTTTGGTATTTTAGAATTTTTGGATTTCCCGAAAGTCTTCTGCTTATAGAATTCGAAGCATCCGGTAATTGTAAAAATATTTGCTGCTTGTTAAATTAACATAATTTAGAATTTGTACACGTCGATAACAATTTTGTTGCATGGAACAATTTTCTTTTAAGACTTCATGGCAAATCAAATGACGGTCATACTATGTCTGCTGAACAACAGGTAACGAATTTGTCTAATTAACGAATTTCTTTTATATTAATTTTGTATAAATAGATTGAAAATGCCATTGCAGAAGCACAAGATACTAGCAATCTAGCGGCAATGTATGAAGGCTGGATTGCTTGGATATAAATGTTGTTGTTCTATATATATATTTAGTTAAGAACACGTTTGTTTATTTTGTCAATGTCTATAATTTTTAGTTTACATATAAATTTTTAGCTAATCACTAATTTTATTATCGGTGAAATGGTATGTCTCGAAGTCTGTGAATAAACATTTTATAGTAGATCTGAGAGAAGTGCATTTTATAAATGGGAAATAAGAATAAAATGCTTAAAATTTGTTAGGAATTATGACTATAACGATAAACTCTGCCTCTAGATAAACAAAATAGATCTTAATAATCAGCAAAAATAATTAAAAAATAATATTGAAGAAGAACAAACTGTAACTTTAACTTTTTATATTGTACGCAGATATACAAAAAAATACATAAAAATAAAAGGTGAAATAAAAATATTAGCATAAATTATAAAAATAAATAAAATTATGAGAAATTTAGAGATATAAATAAAATGATAAAATAATTGTAATATTAAACATAAATTATATTAAATTAAATATTACAATATTAAATTGTAATATTAAACTTTAATAGAAATATTAAAGTTTAATTATGTCTAAATTTTATAACCGTGATTTTAATCTTAGAGCGCTTGTTTCATCTATAGGGCATGTAAATATGGTTGTGAAACGTATTGAAGATTTTTGTAAATTATTAAATAATATTTAATATTAAATAACATATTAAATATTATTTAAATATATTAAATATTATTAATATATTTAAATAATATTTAATACTATTAAAATATTAAATAAGTATTCCTTTTTAAATAAATATTATTAATATTATTTAATAATATTGATTAATATTATTTTAATAATATTTTATTATTAAAATAATAATAATTTATTGTTATAATATTATTATTTTTATTAATTTATAGGTTACTTTAACTTATCAATATGATTTATTAAATATAATGTGATTTTAATTGTTTAATTGTCAATACATATTACCTTTATTTTATGATTAAGATATTCACATTTTTAAATTTGAAAAGCTCAAATACAAATGACCAAAATAAAAAATATTTTTATTGAATATGACGTTAGGAAATATCTTTTGGCATTAAATATAATTCTAAATAAGCAAATCGCATACGATGAAACAGCGTGTATTTGGCTCCGCTGCTATGTTAGATCGATGAATAGCGACCGAAATATGATAAAAACGCAATTCATTCTGAGGATTTCTAATCCTCAAAATGAGAAATTAGTATTCATCGTGTATTATTTATTAGCCAATTCATGAGACTTTTATTTAAAATTTTATTTATATCGTTATATCAATATACATCGTATAAAATCTTATTTATGAATTATTTATGATTAGTTTTTTGATTTGTTAAAGTACGCGCATAATATTCAGAAATTAGATTTCATATAATACATGGCAAAATGTCATGTCCTTATTCTCATTCATCGTATATTATTTTTTAGCCAATTCATAAAAATTGAATTGTAATAAAAAAATAAGATAAAGATACTATTATTTTTTAATTTATGCATTGTAAAAAATATGCAGCTACGTGAGCGGATTTATTGTCTTAACCTGATAACATAGTATTTCCTCATTATGATTTCAATCTTTATTCTGATACTATATATTATCTATTAAACTGTTCTAAAAAATGTTTTTTTTAAGAAAAAACAATTTTATGAAATAAAAAAATATTTTTTTATTTATTTTTTCATATTTTTTTATGAAAAAAATTTCATAATACAAAACATGCCACTCTGCTCTCTGCTAGAATCACATATTATGATAAAAAAATAAAATTCCATACAAGGAAGTACACCCCTATCATTAATTATTAATTACTTTTATATAACATTATCATGCATTCGGTCTGCTGTTATGCCGGGTAGAAAAATAGCGTCCGAAATCTATTGAAACGATAATTCCTCCTGATGACGTATAATCTTAGTTTTGATACATCGTAAATTATTTATCAAACAACTGTCTATTACAATATTACATTACTATGTAATTATTGCCGTATCAAATTCTACAATGCTATCAATTATCATACCAAATTATAAATAATTATTGGAGCTGGTTCAAAGAAAAGAAGATTTTTTTTGATATTTTGCTACTTCTGTTAGTATCTTCAGAAATTACATCTTCAGTAATTTTCTGAAGATGCTAACAAAAGTTAGCGAAATATCAAAAATAATTTCTTTATTTCTTTGATCCAGCTCCAATAATTATTTATCAATAATGGATCATTATCAATTATTTAAAATAATGGATTTATTATTTTAATGTTGACTAATAAAATTCGAAAAAGTAGAAATTATTAAAAAACACTCGCCATATCACGGGAAAACATCTGCTGTCAGTCTTTTAAAGTTTGAGCTGGAATATCTCTAAACTCTAAAAGTGGATAGGATACATATAGTCGAAGAGGGGATAAATCACGTGCTTCCGTACAAGAAGACTCGCTGCGGTACAGCTTACGCTGCAATTTTGATGCAAGGTCTTTATCTATATATAATTGATAATAGCGAATATATCTAAAAAATGTTTTTTATTTAAAACTTGACCAACTAAAACAGGATATCAAAGTAATTTGAAATTTAATGCCTATTTTGAATTTAATGTTGTTATAAACATTAAATTCTTGATAATTATTTATCAACAATAGATCATTAACAACTAATTAATACCAAATTATATTACCATATCAAAGTCGATTTATATTTATCCAACTTCGAACAAAACATGGAATAAAATAAATTCTTGAAAATACAAAAACGTTAGAAATCACAAATGTTTAAATAAGATTGTGACTTGATAGTGATATTGATTTCTCAACAAAAACTAAATGATAATCAATAATATTTACATTGATGCTTACCGACAAGCTGTTTCAGATATGATCGATAACAGTAATTTGAGTGACGAAACGAATACATCGTCATCTCAAGATCCAGATAGTAGCAATCGTAAGATGCAAATACTTAAACGACTTGTTGAACAGAGGAAACAAATGGAATCTACTCAACAACCTCAAAATGAAACAGGTGACAAAATCAGTGCTGAGAAGAAACCACAGCAACAGATAGTATACGATGTTTCATCAAAGTTTCCTAATGCCTATGCATCACTAGGAACATATTGTAACTCAAATGGATTTGGACTTATTCCATGCATGCCAACGATTGGGGACAAAATACTAAATGATAAATCCCTGCAAAAGCTTTAAAAAGTGCTCAAACTTAGTAGAAAGCATATAAGTACGTTGTGCGAGATAATAATATTTTATTAAAAAAACTGATTTTTATACTAGAAATCATGAAGTAATCATTAGGAATTACAAGGTCACAAAGACGATGCTGAGAAGGAAATACAGCTACTGATATTTGATATATACATAAGTAATACATGTATTATCATGTATTAATAATATAATAAGTAATTAATTATTAATTATTATGTATGCATAAATGTATTAATTATCTATTTATCGGTTCATCAAAATTGAGTTATAATAAATTCTTAACTTAAAAGAATCTGAATTATAGAAATCCTTAAGATATTTCTAAATTTTTGGAGATTTATACAAATATACAAATAAACAAATATACTTAGATGAAACTTTATAGTAAACTTTTTAAAATTATAAATTAAATTTAATAATTAAATTTTATTTAAATTTCAATGTCTTTGTGATTTGTTTACAATCACAGCTACATTGTCTGCTGAGGTCATCTATCGTTCAAAATAAGTACTTTTAGTACATATATTTTATACGTTATATTACGTTTTTTAATAAAGAAAACAACAATAAACAGATGCAACTTTATAGTAGAAAACTTTTTAAATTTATAAATAAAATTTTATTTATAAAAATCTGAATTATATAAAATCTAAAGATTAAAAAATTATTTTTAAATCCATACATAGTACAAACTATGTAGACTCAGTTAACCGATTTAAATTGAAATGTACGATTTTAGTCAGTTAACTATGCTGGATCGAGGAATATAGGCCGAAATCTGATAACATATCAGTTCCTCCAGATGATCTCTATTCTTAATTCTGGTACATCGGTTATAATTTATTTTATTGTATTTATAGATTTATATTATGTATTTTGTTTAAAAATTTAATTTGAATGTAAAATCAAGTGCATATGGATTTGATGTAGAGACCAAAACCTTATAGCATAGCAATTATTCCTGATGACCTATAATCTTAATTTTAATACATACATTTATTATTTATTTATCAATTCCTATTTATTAAATTCTTACTCAATAACAATCTGAATGATATTAAATCTATATATTAAATTATATATTTTTAAATCTAAAATAGTACAAAATACTTGGACTCAGTCAACTGATCTGATTTAAAATTGTTTTTATCGAGAAATGAAAAAAGCATATTTTATAATAAATTTACATACAAAATGTATTTTATTTTAATAAAATATAAAAACAAAAACATTTAGATTGAAAATTCAAGATTTTTAAATAAAAAATCTGAATTATGAGAAAAAAATATTAGAAATATTATTTAAAATAGGTCATTAACATGTATTTAGCCCCGCTGCAATGTTGGGTCGATGAATAGGTGTCAAAACATGATAGATAGCAGTGCCTCCTGATCATTTCTAATCTTTATTTTGTCGCATTGTATATTATTTATAACTGAGTTAAATAACTCAGTTAACTTATATGATTGACGTAAATCGTGTTTGAAATATCTCAGATATTTTAATGTTTAGTAGAATACCCTCATTTTCTTTTGATATCTAATATGTGAATATTCTAATTCAGAAGTATTTAATGACTTGAAAATATTTAAAAAATACTATTTAATATATAAAAATTAAATAATAAAATTTCTTCAAGAGATTTTCACGATTTTGATGAATCATAGTGAAGTTGTTTCTCGAAAAATACCTATCAAAGCACAAAAGAATTTGGAAATATTTATTTATATAAATATATAAATTATATAAATATAAAAATATATATTTAAATAAATATTTTCTTCACTCTCTCCACTAATAAATAATAAAATTTCTTCAAGAGATTTTCACGATTTTGATGAATCATATATCTAAAATAGGTCATTAACATGTATTTAGCCCCGCTGCAATGTTGGGTCGATGAATAGGTGTCAAAACATGATAGATAGCAGTGCATCCTGATCATTTCTAATCTTTATTTTGTCGCATTGTATATTATTTATTAGTCAATTCATAAAAATCAATTTTATTTTATATTCTAACTTTATATAAATATAAATTATATAAAATCTTATATTATTTATAATTATTTATTTTATTTATTATTATCTTTAATTTATAGTATAAAATATATAGACTCAGCTGATATAACCAAATTATTAGAAATATGTAATATATAATATTACTTATTAGATATATTATCTAATATGTGAATATTCTAATTCAGAAGTATTTAATGACTTGAAAATATTTAAAAAATACTATTTAATATATAAAAATTAAATAATAAAATTTCTTCAAGAGATTTTCACGATTTTGATGAATCATAGTGAAGTTGTTTCTCGAAAAATACCTATCAAAGCACAAAAGAATTTGGGAATATTTATTTTATAAAAATTAGATGTACAATGTGTTTGGCCAGTAAAAGCATTCCGCTGAGAAGATCACTATCTTTATATGATATAGCAGTATCATTCCTACATAAACGTTCATTTAAAATAAAATGAATTTTCATTTCTACATTATTATTCATACACGAATCTATTATCTATTATTTCTACGTGAACGTTCATTTAAAATGAAATGAGTGTTCGTGTTACTTGTATAGGTTACCAGTTGTATCAAAATTCGCAAGCTTCTAATTGAGATATCAAGTTGTCATCAGAATAAAGTCTTTTCCTTATTGGTTTTAGCTTCTTTTCGTCATTATATCGCTTTATACAATCCATGACTAAATCTTGTTTTGATATTATATGCCTAATGTTAAAAGCATTTTTATAGGTAAATAATCCTTATTTTACTGCGCTATTAAAAACTTTCGCATATTTTGCATACGTGAATTGATACCTTTACAACAAATCATATCAAAGGATTTTATTGTCACAACTATAGAGTCTTTCTTAAATGATGGCAAACTTGTCTGCATTTGAAATTAACTATCGACATTTGCTCGTAAGCTGCTTTGCATAATTATCTCAATCAAAACCCGATTCTGTATTGGACAGTTTTATCATCAGTCAGCAGGAAGTCGTAATTTTTATCTGGAAATCTTATCTTATTTTTCTACTACGTAACATCGTCTTGTTAGTTTCCTATCAAGAAATTAGTTTTTCTAATTTGAACGAATGCAAATCTTCAGTAAATCTTTAAGCATCGAATGTAGGAAATTAATATAATTTTTAATCGATACTCAGCAATTCAATTATGTAACGTAAGCTACAATCACATGTCGAGTGTATTTTAAAATGTTGGCAGATTACTTAATTACTTTGAATTTACTTCTGGCAGAATATCAATGTAATTTACCAATTTATAAATAATTTATTAACTATTGAAAAATAAATGTCATTTTAGATATTTTAAAATAATTTGCTATTTGACTTTATTGCTTCCATTCCACCTTGTAAAAGCATTAAATTATAAAAAATGTATTATCAACTTATATGCCATGATGCTTCAAGGACAAACTATATAATTTATATTTGATTGCTAATATAAATTATATGCATTATATTATATAAGGATATAATCAAATCTTGCTAAATGTAAGAGATATAGATGGAAATACGAGTGAGAGTAACTTCATTTTTATTAGCTAAATATTAAAATATTATTGTATATTAAGATAATGCATTATATTATAAATATTATATTCTGTATTATCTTTTTGTTAATTTCCATGATATATTTACATATGCAAATATTTAAATGTAAATAAGTTGATAGCAATCCACATTTTAATTATCAAAATTTAATAATCAATTAATGAAATTAATTAATCATTATTGAAGATGTAAACTGTAAGATAACTAATTAAATAATTACTATTAAAGTATGATATACTAATCTATTATATAATTATTAATTAGTTGAATTTCTACTTGTTTTCAAATATTCCTGTCCGTGATATGCATCTAATGTTAGAGTATAATTGTTCACTAATTTGTAAGCACACTTTCGTTTCTTAAATATTTGGCATTCTCTCCATATGATCATTCATCCAGAATGAATTCTGATGCATCGTATATAATTTATTTTATTGTATTTATAGATTTTCTATATTATGTATTTTGTTTAAAAATATTAATTTGAATCGCAAAATCAAGTGCATTGGATGATGTTCTAAAATTACAAAAATGTATGGAAATTGCAAAGGAATTCATTGTTTAATAATGAATATTATAAATGAAAATTCATCAACGTACTATCGTCTTCTTATGATTATGTAGAGACCAAAACCTTATAGCATAGCAATTATTCCTGATGACCTATAATCTTAATTTTAATACATACATTTATTATTTATTTATCAATTCCTATTTATTAAATTCTTACTCAATAACAATCTGAATGATATTAAATCTATATATTAAATTATATATTTTTAAATCTAAAATAGTACAAAATACTTGGACTCAGTCAACTGATCTGATTTAAAATTGTTTTTATCGAGAAATGAAAAAAGCATATTTTATAATAAATTTACATACAAAATGTATTTTATTTTAATAAAATATAAAAACAAAAACATTTAGATTGAAAATTCAAGATTTTTAAATAAAAAATCTGAATTATGAGAAAAAAATATTAGAAATATTATTTAAAATAGGTCATTAAGATGTATTTAGCCCCGCTGCAATGTTGGGTCGATGAATAGGTGTCAAAACATGATAGATAGCAGTGCCTCCTGATCATTTCTAATCTTTATTTTGTCGCATTGTATATTATTTATAACTGAGTTAAATAACTCAGTTAACTTATATGATTGACGTAAATCGTGTTTGAAATATCTCAGATATTTTAATGTTTAGTAGAATACCCTCATTTTCTTTTGATGCAGGACAAGCGTGAACACCTAAAGATTTTTGATATTGCAGGATGGCCAATATAATATGCTTTATAATATTTTAAAGATCAATTATATATTTGCAATTTACAATAAAATTTCTATTATAAATTGATTGTTCACTCATATTGGATTTTTTATTAGTGGAGAGTGTGAAGAAAATATTTATTTATATAAATATATAAATTATATAAATATAAAAATATATATTTAAATAAATATTTTCTTCACTCTCTCCACTAATAAATAATAAAATTTCTTCAAGAGATTTTCACGATTTTGATGAATCATATATCTAAAATAGGTCATTAACATGTATTTAGCCCCGCTGCAATGTTGGGTCGATGAATAGGTGTCAAAACATGATAGATAGCAGTGCCTCCTGATCATTTCTAATCTTTATTTTGTCGCATTGTATATTATTTATTAGTCAATTCATAAAAATCAATTTTATTTTATATTCTAACTTTATATAAATATAAATTATATAAAATCTTATATTATTTATAATTATTTATTTTATTTATTATTATCTTTAATTTATAGTATAAAATATATAGACTCAGCTGATATAACCAAATTATTAGAAATATGTAATATATAATATTACTTATTAGATATATTATCTAATATGTGAATATTCTAATTCAGAAGTATTTAATGACTTGAAAATATTTAAAAAATACTATTTAATATATAAAAATTAAATTATTTATAAAATTATTAGTTTAATATTTAATATTTAAAAATTAAATCAATTAATAATCTTTTAAATTATTAATATTTAAATGTTAATATTCAACTAAAATCATTATAGGTTAATTTTATACATTTGTTATTAACCAAAATGTCATCTGTTTCGTTATATTACTGTTAATCGGCAATTGATTATCAAGTGATTTATAAATTCAGCCAACACTCTTGTTTATATAACCATGAAACAATTGATCTCAAATGCGTTATGTTATTAGTTTGAAATGTCATCTGTTTCGAATATAAAATCGGTTCAAATATAAATTCGAGCAAAAGGTTATTAAAATCTATAATTACTAAATAGATTTTAAGGAACAATTTTACTATTTATAAAATATTGTTAATTCAAAATAACAACAAAATTTTCAAATTATTACTGCAATCATGACAGTGATGTTGCTGAAAATTCTTCAACGCCTATCCTCTTCGTTTTTCCGTATGTATACACATTGAAGCTATATCCGCCTATAAAATGCAGACTTTGCATTTTAAAGCTTGATTGAAATAATTGGATGTAAGCGTGTGATTTTCGGCTATGAGTTTTGCTATAAGTTTTAAATCATGTTGACTGTCTATTCTGTTCTATTTCACATTTTACTTGCCTTATTATGAAAGATATAATGATCATTCTAAGCGTGATATTCGTCGTACTTTGACAACTTTCTAGACAAATAATAAAGATTTTCTTAAATAAATTCTTTACTTATGTAACTTGGTGGGTTTGAAGTTCGGTGCGAAGAATAAGTAGAAGCAAGATTATTAAAGGCGATTCAGTCCAATTTCCAAAATGCTCATTACACTCCATGTTCATTACAATTGCAAGCACTTATTTGCGTGATTAAATTCCACATCATCTAGAATACTAAACCACATATTGATTTTAATTACTTAATTCATCACTTAATCTCACTAGTAATTTAGATTCGACAAGTTTATATTTAATTATTAAATATAAAATATAATATTAATATTTAATTACTAAATATAGCAATCAAAATAATTACACATTTATAATAATTTATTATAAATGAATTGATTTCTGTTTCTTCCTTTCTTTGAAGAAACAGAAATCGGGTATTTAAAAACCATAAAAAGCCAATTTTTGAGACGCGTGATTTAATAATATAGTGATGATAATAGTGATTAATAATACAGAGATGTTCAGGGCATTTTATGTGCTTAAAGCGAAAACTAAATATTTTTTTCAGGATGAAATTAAATTAGACCCGAAGCTTTTTCTGGTATTGATTTTATTGTTGCAAATTTTTAAAATTTTAAAATGAGTTTGTTGCTATAGAAGAAATATCCTGCGTTTGCTTTTAGAGTTACACTATAAATATTTATACATTAAATTATAAATAAAACTTGGTGAAACTGTTACTAGTTGCAGGACATCTTGTAATTCTCAAATGTTGATCGATAATGATTGGCTGAATTTTCTCACTGGCGGTAAACATTGTGGTCCAAATATCACAAATCCAAGTTTTGATTTAAGTACAAAATTTTCAATGACAAATCTAAGTTTTGTTTTCATTACCACAATTTTCACAGCCACTGGAAAATCCAGTGGGTACCAATAATTATCGATCAACTTATGATAAGTTCAAGATGTCCTGAAATTTGAAAGTGAATAGGACATCTTTTAAACTTATCAAATGTTGATCGATGATTATAGGTACCCACTAAATGTTTCAGGGGCGGTAAAAATTGTGGTTCAAAAGTCACAAGCCTGCAATTCCTACAGTTTTAAAGAAAGCACTCGCAGTCCATAGAGTTTACGGGTTCATTGAGTTTGTGAGTTGATAAATAAAAATCGATGTTTTTGTCTCTTCATCATTTTTGCACTGCAAACAACTTACGATAAAAGTGCTAGTCATTGTAGCTGCTTGTAATTACAGTTAGTGATTTTTATCGATTAGGTCTTCTCTATACACATTTCGAGGTAATACAATATCAAAAACAATTATGTATACGTGTTTCATCTTTGCGCCACAACCAATGTGGCGCACTTTGTGAGCTAACCTGATAATCATCAGTGTTCGGTAGCGCACTGCCAGAAATTACTTTATCTGCAGTTCCTTGTTTTTGTATTGAGCTATTTATTTTCTATGCTTCTGTTTCCCCATCTTTTCTCTTTTTCATGATCGCATCTCTGTGCTGCCCGATTTACTGCAGCAGATAAGATAAAGAATTATAACACCCGTTTCGCTGCAATGATGTCGATGGTGCTGAAAATGTCTTTTGTCAAGTTTTGATGCTGTTGCTCAATGTTCTCTCGTATGTGCATGTAGATTAAGCAAAAGTAAGCAGTTTGCAGTCAATATTACGATATTTGCTTGTCTAATAAGATGTGGTGGATGTACAGTAGATTGAGGACCAACAAGTATGTCTAATTTGAAGTGCTTTTATTTTCGTTTGCTTATCGATAAAGTGCATGCATCTCGGTAAGTTAAATTCGAAGTACAGACTATTAAAATGGAAACTATTTTTACGCTCTAATTAACAGTATTCCGTCAATATAAATTGACAAAATACAGCTCATTTTTAAAATTAGAAAATTTTTAAAAATTAAAGGTACTTGGTGAAAATATTGATTTGTAAATGAATGCACTTAAAAAATGTTTCGCTGATATGATGCTACTGTTTTTAGTAGAAATTTCATGAAACTGAATATTCCCTATTGGGAGCGGTGCGCTGTCGACAAAACTATCTTATATATCAAAAATAGAAAATGCTTATAATTTAAATGAACATTCGCAAATGCTTTTGTTAAACATAAAATTACTTGTTTTATTGCAATATATGACTTTCGTAATAATAAAATTAATAATTAATATATTGCAAAAAGCTCTTACGATTAGTCGTTACCGCTATATTATTTGCTATTAATTTTTCTATTTTGGACATCGTTTTTGTGCAATACCCCCGGATTTAGTGTTTTTTATTTGCATTAATTTGCTATTATTTTCAAAAGTAAATAGCTTTCAAAGTTTATCAAATCGTATCCATTAAATTTAAATGATAAACACTAGCTTGTTGATTGGAAAATCGAATTGTTTACCAAGAATAAACCAAAATCTTCTTATTCAAAGTTTAATTAAATATTTATTTTTTAATCTGTGATAGAGAAATGAAGAAAGGTTTATTGCACTCTCCATCATATTTTCAACCTTATTTAAAAGGTTACAACACTATTTTTGGTCTTTATTTTATGTCAGTAAACTTATCAGTGCCTAAAGGATAAGGACAATTCATTATCATCAATTACTTATAAACTAACCTTTGTTCACGAGTGCTTTTTATAAAAAATGATAAAGTCGAACGAAATTTGACGACATGCTTTCACCTAAATTACAAAGGTCACTGACAATAACTTTTTTATCGCATTCTAAATAAATAATTAAAAAAATATTTTTTTATTTGAATATTATTTACTTCACCGCCAACACCATCTAATTATTTAAAATAAGTTTTAAGTTATCACATTTTTATTTAATTAATTACGTATCTAATTATGTCGATGATGCATATGTCGTTTTATGATTAATTGTTAAAATTTTGACGTATTTAAGTAAATTAAAAAATAAAAATTACATATGTTCATGTTCAAATCTTGGACAAAAATAAAAAATTTGATGGCGATAAATTAAATATTTACTTAAATATTTATTTAATATTTATTAATATTTATATTTTTTAATATTTTTTATATTTATATTTAATATTTATTTAATTTGATATTTATTAAAATTATAAATAAAAGTATATTTCAAATTTCTATTTTAATAAAAATGAAAATATGAAGCTAGCATAGGTATTGAGAAATTATTTAATTTCGCAATTAAATAATTTGTAATGTTTTAGTAATCAAGTGTTTAAAAATATTTTTATACAATGTAAGTATACCCTGTTTTCTACAAATTATGTATTAAATTAATTTACAGAAATATGTTATCAGAGATATATTTATTCACATCTTAAAATGATATACCTATTTATTCATAACTTTAAGTGAAAGATCTATTATTAATATTTTAAGTTTATATTTCATTTTCATCTTCCTTAAATTTAAAATTTACTGGTTTATATTTCAAATTTATTATTTAATTAAAAACATTTTATTTCAATTTGTTACCTACTCTTTATATAGTATTAATTATGGTAACGCTATGTTTAAATTTGATTCATTGAAAAACGCTGTTGAACGATAACGCAGAGATCTAGTTTAATAGAAATAAGAACTTGATTGGTTTTCTTTTGGAAATGATTACTCCTCTATTTAAGAGCTTTATATCCCCACATACATTTACGAACCCAAAGTCATTGAGGCCCATAAGCAATGACTTAAAGGCGTCTCATTATAAAAATATTGTTAAATTTTATTCTTATCGAAACTTTAAAATTTAAACTTTCTGTAATCGGGAGGGGGTACTTTTTGCTTAAAATTTATGTTCAACTTTATAAAATCCTCTTTTAAAATTTTGAAATGAAAGTATTTATGGAATCACATAATCTAACATTTATTAGTAATTGTGAATAAGTTTATAATATAGTCAAAGATCTACAGATATCTCTATATTATTTTCATTATTTTGTTGACAGTTTAACCTAATATTAAAACCTAATATTAACCTAATATTAAAACTCAAATGTTGTAATTCTGTTAATATTGATAATGTTACTGGCCTTATTCCTCCTCACCAATCCACATGGATAAAAGCAAAATATACACTATGTTAATGCAACGTTCATGCTTTGTTTATAATGTGCGGTGATAATTTATTATTCTATTTATGCATTTTGACTATGGCTTAATGAACAACAATATAAGTGAATGCACCGTCACGAAATGTGTTTGTAAACTCGAAATTAAAAGTGATCATCTTAGATTAGTTTCTTATAAAATACGTTGTTCACTTATTGACTCGCCATGCGTAGATTCAATTAAATACAATGTGTGGTATTCTCTTTCAATCCCATTTCGTGCCACCATCATCCACTTCCCCACGTCCCTCTTCCCCTTTTCATCCATTTCCCAGTCCCCTCCCTATGTTTCCCCCTTCCCCTTTTCCGCCTTTCCCGCATTATCCCACCCTTTTATCCCCATTTCCCTCTTTCCTCTTTTACTCGTTTTCCGAAAAGTGATCATATTAGATTAGTTTCTTATAAAATATGTTGTTCACTTATTGACTTGCCATGCGTGAATTCAATTAAATGCAATTGTCCGGATCAGAAATATTAAGTGGAATATATGATCGTGTAGATTGTTAATGTATGTAGACGACCAATTAAGTCGATACTTAGTGAAGTTTGATATGAACAGTTAAAAATACGTAGAAGTTACCGGCACGACTTGTTGCAAAATTGTAATACGCATTAGTGAGATCTTTGGTGGACTAGAATTTTTTCCTCCAGCAGAGTTGAGCGTGTTATCCGTCAAAATACTGCAATATCTATCTATACATTATCTATCAGTATTTTAATATTTGAGTAGTATTTTATTAATTATAGTGTCATTATTTGTAATTTTGAGATATTTACGTAAATTTTCACACCAAAGTACAATTTCCAAATGATAAATAAGTTTAGAGTTTTGAGGATTTTTCAGTTGTGTGTAGATAGGGGTTTGAGCAAATTTTGGGTCAAATTATTTACCCAAAATTGCTGATGTTTGATGCTAATGTTCAGATCGGGAAATGAAAACGCTCGATTACTGCAAAGAACGATAGGTAATATGGAGAGCAATGCACTTGATAATGAACATTTCGACAATGTACCAACAACTTATTTTACAAACCTTTATTGACATTTATCGAGCTGAGTTAGTCGTTTATACATTATACGAGAAAGTAGGTAAACCATATGCGACTATAGGTATCATCGAGTTTGAACACCAAGTTTGTCTCTGACTTATATAAATAGATATGTTTGGTATTTAAATGACTGATGCAACATATAGAATTTTGCTTTTGCTATATTCTAACCTGTAACTTCTGTAGTGTAGGCCATAAAGAAAGGCTATTTTCTGTAGTGTAGGCTATGAAGAAAGGCAATTTTTTGTGGTGTAGGCTATGAAAAAGATCTTTTTCGAGTATACAATCGTTTATATAAGTGTATCCTCATTTTACTAAACGTCGTGTCGTTTATTTATAAAATTATGAAGTGAAAAAATATATATTAACAGGTAAGAAAACCCAGAAGTTACCCACTTGATTTGTCCCAAAAATGACATATGCATGAGTGAAATCTCTGATTAACTATAATTAGGGTTTAGCAGAATTTATCATGATAAGCAAAATGACAATTTTGTTATCTTTATTAATTCTATATTTCTATTTGATTATATGTCCAATCATCCAGTGAAGTATAGCGTCTTTCTAAGAGAACTTGACATCATTTCTTCTCTTTCTAGATACTTCAAATAGGGATTTGCCAAGTATTGGCAAGTCTACATTATGCTTGTCGTGGACTCAGTTAGCTGATATGATCTAATTATTTTACAGCATCCAAAAGTTTATCGATAAATTAATATAACATTAAGAAAAATTAATAAAAAATAGAAATGTTTAATAATGTAAATATGAAACATTTATAAGACATTGATAAATGTTTAATAAATGTTTAGTATCAATAAACTTTTTAATTTATATTTCAATTAATATAATTATCAATATAAGTATAACAATAGTATTCCAACGCATCTAAATTAACTGTTAACTTTGATGTTTATCCAAATGCAGCATTTCTATAATTTTGGAAATTTTGAATTTCCAAAATAATGTAATAATATAAATATATAATATGAATTATATAATATAAAATATATAATATAAAATATATAATATTTTTCAAAATAAGAACAATCACACAAACATCGATAAAATTTAAAATTCTTTCCGTTTACAATTCAGTAACTTATCTAAGTATTTAAAATGATATCTCATTATATTTTTGGACAATCTAGTAGCTAAAGTTTAGATTTATAAAAATCTAGAGTTTTGTAAATTTAACCCTTCAAAAATCGATTTGCTAAAGTTTGGATAAAGTACATAGAGTTTAAAATAGATATAGTTTGTATCATATAAGTAAAATAAGAAAAATAACTTATCTTAAAGAAAAAGAATATTTTTTAAATATTTTTAGTAAAATACGAATCATGAGCAGCTACAGCAGATAATTATAGCAAACGTTTAACAGCATATTTACAATCAAGTACGTTATTTCACGTGCTTAATTGCTTATCATTTGCATTACACTCAATTTGTTGGCTTATAATTCGATACTTATAATCCTACTCTGTGTAAAGCGTTCCATTCGATGGTTTATCTTACGTTTTGTAAAATCAGTTATTCGACTTGGACATCGGTTTTACAAGATTACAAAGTTATTAATATATGACTTTGTAAACGTTTTTTATTAACCCTGTAATTTGACTTTGTGAAATTTATTTTATTATATTTGTATAATAAATAGCTTATATTGAATAGCGTATATAGATTTTATTGTTATTCTAACAAAATATTAGGTTTCCCGCAAATGGATCCCTAAATTTTAAAAATAATATGTTATAAATTCAATCTTCTTTCTTTTCAAATTATCTAATATTATGCATCAGTGTGATTAACTATATTGTTACGAAGCGTTTCCATATGAATTTTCGATTTACTCGATAGGTCCATGAGCTAGCCTTTACCAATGCGATACCAATTCTTTTCCGCATTTAACAAATTGCGTTTGCGTATGTCTTGGTTTCGCTGTACTTTAAATGTGCAAGATGTTTTAATACAGTTGCGGCTTTCTTAGATGTTCCACCAACGAAGGAAAAATTAACGGAATAAACGAGGCATTTTTGACCGTGTTTACCTTTTCTAAATATTTTGTGCGTTTCCTATTTTAATGCGATTCACAAATGTTTGCAGGCTTTTGACTGACGTAAGATGGATCAAAAGGATTATGAACACTGACGTCAAAAAACGTCCGCTCCGTTGCACCGTTAAATAGACCTGAGCATACAATATCCAAACGCTATACGATATTATATAATAATATCATATTATATATAATATTATATATTATATTAATAATATTATATATTATATAATATATATTATAACATATGTTGTATATTAATGATATTATATAATATCATATACGATATTATATAATATTAATAATAATTATCAAAGATATGATAAAATCTATATAAAATATAGGATACAGAATGAGTTGTGAAATCTATTCTGATCATTTTTGCACTAATCTGTTCGAATTTAATTGAGAAATATATTCGAAAGCACAAATGTTGAATTATCAAAATGTTTGGTTGTTTTACTTTATCTCTTAAATTAAAAAACATATTGCTCGCTATCCTTAAAGGAAAGAGATAAAGTTCCTTGAAGTGCTAATTTGCTTTTTTTATTTTTAGTTCTCTTTAATTTGTACAAGTAATCTTGTTATTTCACTTCTAATCTGCTCATAAAAATGTTTTTTATAATTCGTCTGTAACTTTACATGTTCCTAGTTAGAAAATTACTAGTTTATTTATTTCCTAGTTTATCTTAAAAATTAATTTTGAATCAGATATGATAATCAGTTTTGATGAGAACTTAAGCTCTGTATCCGAGTTATTTTTCTACTAATCCTACGGTATAAATGTATTTTCAAGATAACATTATGTAATTGATATGCTTAAAGCATTTTTTCTTATAAAAATGCAGAATCAAATGCAAAGAGATTATATCTTTACACGCGCAACTATATTGAAATATAGTTATTTATTCGCATTTTTGCTATTTTATCATTTGCTAAAAGACAGTCAAGTATGCTCACTCTGTGGTTATTCGTTATTCAGTATAATGACCATGCCGGTATCCAATTGCATGTGTTCAGTAAACACTTGGGTATTTAAGTACACTCTGGAGACATCACATATTACCACCATATACCATTCAAAGGTATCACCATATATGTTGATACATTTAATAACATTCTCTACTATAAATGCTTCTTTATGAGTACTTACATGTGATGATTTTATTTCCCTACTTACAATTATTTTCATCAAGGCTGTGAGCATAATTTATATTAATTGTAGATCTATTTATAGTTTACACTTTACTTAATTTTAAAATGAAATAAACTGTTACTTGAAAATGCTTATCAAGATTTATCCACACAAGGAGAATAAAAAAAGTGTTTTTATATATTACTCTACTTATAGAAAATGTCCCTAATTATATTCTTTGGAAAACAATATGTTGAAGATTATGTTTTTTGATTCTCTCCAAGTTGGAAAATTTTTAAGATGTAACACAAATCAATTAAAAGGTAAATATGTGTAAGGATCAAACACCATAAAATTACCTGTGATCAAATTCGAAGATATACAAAAATCGATAGTAAGAATATGTGTAATCTTATCAATTATCCTTGCCATAAATCATAATAAATTGTATTACTGTTAATTGTATTACTGTTAATATTTTGTTTTAATTCAACATTAATTAAAACAAAATAAAACCTAGGTAAATAAAACCTAGATAATACCAAGGTAATAAAACCTAGGTAATAAAACCTAGGTTCATGTGTAGTGCGTTTAAATGTACATTAAGACCAATTTCTGTCTATATGAATAAAATACTTAAAGTAATTAAAGCACACTTTAAAAAACTATTGCAAGGTAATTGAAATTAATACTGGTATAAAACACTATTTCAGTATTAATTCTACAAAAGAATTTTTAGAACACACAAAAGGAATAAATTTTCAGAATATAAATACGTACGATTTTAGTACGCTTCATACAAATCTAGATTTATTAGATATTAAAGAAGCGTTAGTAAAATTAATTAATCTTATATTCGGAAAAGATATACATATACATGTTATAATAACAATAACGCCTATCTAACAAAAATTAAACCCTCAAATAAATATAAATATATGGATAAAATTGAATTAATAGAATCCTTAATATTTTGATAAATAAAAATTATTTAAAAGTAGGAACATCTATATTTAGACAAAAAATGCGTTCCAACGTGAGGTAATGGTAGCATAGTTTAACATGACTTACTTTAAGCTTTATAGAATATGAATTTGTTCATAGCTGTGTAAAAACTAAATTTAAACTTTTTAAATATATGATGATATTTTTACATATATCATCAATATACACATATATTGATGATATATGTGTATTTAACTCTAACAATTTTTATTCAATTAGTGAACAAATTTACCCAGAAAGCCTTATTCTTAACAAAACCAATATTGATGATAAAGAAGGTGTATATCTAGATATGAGCATTAAATTAACATCAATTAAAACTACTATTAATTTATATCGTAAAGATGACATATTTAAATTTACAAGAAACATATTTTTGCATGAGCATTCATGCATACCATATAATATAAAATATAATACATTAAATAATGAAATTTTAAGAATTGCAACAATATGTAATGATATTGGCTTTCTTCAAAATCATTTAAATAATTTAATAGATGCATATTTTAAACTAGGTTACTATAAAAATAACATCAAGCAGAAAATAGTAAAATATATAAATCAGCACAATAATATAAAGAATAAATTTAAACTCTTAAGTGGCAAATTTTTATAAATGGATAATAAATAATATATCTTGTATTAGAATAAGATAATAAATAGTTTTATCAGAGAGAATACATCATTAGTATGTATTTGGCCCTGCTGCTGTGTTGGGTGAAGGAGTTAGAGGCCGAAATCTGATAGCATAGCAGTTTCTCCTGATGACCTCTAATTCTTATTCTGATACAGCGTCTGTTATTTATTAGTCAATTCATAAAAATGACTTTTTAAATTTCAATTTTTCATTTAACTTGATTTAAATTATTGAAAATCTAAAAACAATTATTAATTCTATTATTTAATTATTAAATTTTGATTTAGCATTATTATGTTTTGTTTATTTTATAATTATATAACAATACGTAGACTCAGTTAGCTGATTTAATTTATAGTCTACTAATTCTGTTGCTTCCTTTACCTAAACGAATCAAAGTTGAAATGCTTTCACATACTTTGTCCTGTCACCTTGATGTTTCAAAATGACAGCCTTTATTTAAGCTGGCTGGAGATGTATGGAAATGTACCTTTAATTTATGTAGCTTAAAATTGAAAAAATATTTGTTTATCAACATTAATGTTCCTATTTTACACTACTATTTTGCTTTCACTTATATTTTGCTCTTATAATACTGGAACGTTTGACAGTGTTTCTCGACAATAGTCATACGTCAAATATCAGAAAGAAGCGAGATATAGAGCAATTGTTCTATGCGATAAGCTCTATTATTGCATATATCGTAAAAATATACATTATTTCTATATTATTGTTACTAATAAACAACAAAGCATCAAAGAATATATTGCCTAAAATGTTTGCTGCATGGTAACAATCCTATCGGCGTAAAAGATTGTTGCTCAATTTGTAACTTATGTTCTTAAATAGAAAAATTATTAGAATTAATAAATAGAAGATTATTTTCTTAAATAGAAGAATTTTTCCAACACCATTAAAGAAATTATTTAATAATATGTAAATATTTTTAATCTGTAGGCAATTTGAATTGATAGTAGAATTATACTGGGTTCCAAACGGGAGCAAAGATAATTAAGTTATCTTTATAAATGCCGACCAACCAACTATATCTCAAACGTAACAAGATAATGGTAAATACCTGGGGACTATTTCGGTAAATATCGATAGAGGTAACTGCACATTTACATAATAATTTACTATTACGAGATATATTTATCATTCTACAACAATTAGTTGTAAAGTCCAATTGCAATCAATTAGATTAATAACATTAATTAAGTAGATATTTCGAACTTTCACATTTTTTATTATTAATTATAAATATCATCATATTATTTATTTAATGTATATTATAGTATATATTATTAATATTATATTAATAATATTAATTATTGATATATATATATTTATTAATATTTTATAAATATCATCATATTATTTATTTAAATATTAATTGAATTTTTTTGAAAATATCTATATGCTTATTTTTATTTTAATATTTTATTATAGTATGGAATCAAATAAACTTGTCTTATTTGAGAAAAATTGCCAGTTCAATATCGTCAGGAACGTAGTTTTTGACGATGATAGCAGCGGCTATTAAAATATTGATCTGACAATTTTTTCTTGAATAATACAAGTTTCTTTGATTCTATGTTAGTATAACAATAATAGTTATGATTAATGTAGCGATATTTTTATTATGATATTAACTTTTCTTTATATTTGTATTATATAAATTTTAATTTAAAATAATTTTTATAACCATTTGATTAAACACTAATTTGCTTCCATTGTCGTGTCATCGCTTCGTCTTATGTGAAAATATGTAATTGGAACGAAAAATGAAGAGCAGAATATTGTAAATATAATTAAAAGAGTTATCCTGGTCATTTAATCTCGACCATGAATAAAACTATAATATAAAAACTAAAAAATTAAAATGATTTATCATAACTATCATTCATCATAGGTTATATCCATCATTGCAACTTACAGTACCTATTCATATGTGATAAGTATAGTGTTTTTCATAGTAAATTATGTATTGAGCATTTATCTCGTGTAAACGATGATATGTGCTGATTACAAAACGTGAAAGAATGTTAAAATATCTTATAAAATAATACTCTCCGCCGATGTTATATCACTTTTCATAAATTGTTTCCATTGTATTGCCATCGCTTTGTCTTATGTGCAATTATTTAAGTGAAACGGAAAATGAAAAACAGAATATTGTAAATATAATTAAGATTAAAAGACTTATCTGATGATTTTTAGGCTATACAATTTGCAACGCGAATAGTTGTAGATACAAATTTAGGGAATATTTTGTCGTTAAGGATTGTGTTATAATCCTCAACGGAGCTGTTATGGATAATTCTTTAAAATACCATTCGATATGAGTAAAACGATTTAAGTAAAAATGTATTTTTGGAATGAAAAATATAGGAGCATTTTTTTAAAATATTGATGTTTTAAAATAAACCCAATATTGATTTAATAACAAATATTTTAGAATTGAAATTTATCGTTTCGCTTATTTTTTATACTATATTATTATTTTATTCTATTATTAATATATATTATATATTGTTTTAAAATCTTTCAATAATTTGTATTGTTTTAATTTTAATCAATTTAGAATTAATTTATTTTTAATTAATTGTGTTGCATTTGATATCAATGTCATTTAATCTTAGACATTTGTAATTATATAATCCACAGGTTAGCTAATATGATTAATCATAATTAATTTCTCAATCATGAAATTTAAAAAATAGTTTTGTTCGTAGCTAAGATTTTATTCAGCTGGCGATATCAGCGTTTGAGATCAATATAAACTTTTGTAACCATATGGTTTAGAAATATTTCAATATTTTCTCTATAATATAATAATAATTCTATATTATATTATATCTTATATTATAATTCCGCATTTAACAGCATTGCGTATTCATTATTTTATGCACTTAATTATTTGTTTTGCATCAGATAAATTGACAGATTGACCAAATATACCTTAAACATATGCTATTTTACATGTTACAATTATTGTAATATAATTATTAGTCAATTATTAGTCAATCAGAACAATTATTAGAAAATTCACAAGAACTGATTTATATATTAAATTTTAATAATAAACATTATAGTTATATAAATATTAATTGTATAAAATCTTATAAATATATTTATTAGTTATAATTATTTATCTTTATTTTTAATTTATATACATAAAATATATTCAGTTATTTGATCAGATATTTTTAAGTAAGCAATAATATATAATATTAAGTATTTATAGCTGAATCTTTTTTGGAGATGCTTTTTTAATATATCACATGGCAGCGAAACAACTGAATATAAGTCACCCTACCCTACTGATAAGTGCTGCCGACTTCTATCAGCCCGTCTAGGTGTGATAAAGAAGTCTGCTCCGCATGTAATCGAACTCCGGTTATTGGCCACATCTACGATTAAAAAACTGAAGCATCTTGTCTCCCGATGCACAGTTTTACACATCATGCTATCAAATATATTCGATGTTTATAAACTGTCGCTTGGACTCACACATTAGTGCACAATATTTATATTTTTTTATTTTAAACCAGTTCAAATAAGCATAAATTAATAGTACACTACATTAATGAAGATATTCTTCATTATATATATATGATTATTTGGTAATGAACCTGCATGGTAGTAAACGTATGGACGAATACGATCTAACTTATTCCAAGAGCTTTCGGCTAATGTCGTTTTCAATTACAGATGTATCACAAAAACAATCCAAACTTACAAAATATTACTGTCACATATTACACGTAGAAATTGAAAATGGAAGAATTTCAGCGCTTTTTAATTTATAAACGATGTATTTGTGTTTAATTGTTTACAATACATTTCTCAATGCATCCTCTTGTCTGATATATTTAAACCACTTTGTATGATTTTCGTTGTTAATACAGGATCTGGATTAAATCAGCTAACTGAGTCTACGTATTGTTATATAATTATAAAATAAACAAAACATAATAATGCTAAATCAAAATTTAATAATTAAATAATAAAATTAATAATTGTTTTTAGATTTTCTATAATTTTAATCAAGTTAAAAAATAAAAATAAAAAATAAAATTTTAAAATAAACGTCATTTTTATGAATTGACTAATAAATAACAGACGTTGTATCAGAATAAGAATTAGAGGTCATCAGGAGGAACTGCTATTCTATCAGGTTTCGGCCCCTAACTCCTCTACCCAACATAGCAGCGGGGCCAAATACATGCTAATGATGTATTTCCTCTGAAATAACTATCTAGTATCTTATTCTAATGCAAAGTATATTATTTATTATTCATCTATAAAAATTTGCCACTTAAGAGTTTAAATTTATTCTTTATATTATTGTGTTGATTTATATTTTACTATTTTCTGCTTGATGTTATTTTTATAGTAACCTAGTTTAAAATATGTATCTATTAAATTATTTAAATGATTTTTAAGAAAGCCAATATCATTACAAATTGTTGCAATTCTTAAAATTTCATTATTTAATGTATTATATTTATATTATATGGTATGCATGAATGCTCATGCAAAAATATGTTTCTTGTAAATTTAAATATGTCATCTTTACGATATAAATTAAAAGTAGTTTAGTTAATGTTAATTTAATGTTCATATCTAGATATACACCTTCTTTATCATTAATATTGGTTTTGTTAAGAATAAGGCTTTCTGATAAATGTGCTCACTAATTGAATAAAAAATTATTAGAATTAAATACACATATATCATCAATGTATCGAAACATATATTTCATATATTTATATTGTTTAGATTTAGTTTTTACACAGTTATGAACAAATTCATATTCTATTAAGCTTAAAAACAAGTCAGCTATAATTGGGCTACTATTACCACCCATTGGAACACCTTTTACTTGTCTAAATATAGATGTCCCTACTTTTAAATAATTTTTGATTTATCAAAATATTTAGGGATTCTATTAATTCAATTTTATCCATATATTTATATTTATTTGATGGTTCAATTTTTGTTAGATAGGCGTTATAATTATTATAACATATATATGTATATCTTTTTCCGAATATAAGATTAATTAATTTTACTAACGCTTCTTTAATATCTACTAAATCTAAATTTGTATAAAGCGTACTAAAATCGTATGTATTTATATTTTGAAAATTTATTCCTTTTGTCTGTTCTAAAAATTCTTTTGTAGAATTAATACTGAAATAGTGTTTATACCAGTATTAATTTCGATTACCTTGCAATATTTTTTAAAATGTGCTTTAATTACTTTAAGCATTTTATTCATATAAACAGAAAGTGGTTTTAATGTACATTTAAACGCACTACATATGAACCTAGGTTTTATTGGATTTTTATGTAATTTTGGATTCCAATATAATATAGGTATAGTTTTATTATCTAATTCAACCTTTATACCCTTTTATCCATTATAGAACAGTGACTTGTAATAATTGATTCTAAACTCAACTCACTACGTTCATATGCTGGATTTACATTTAAATCATTAGAATTAACCTCTTTCATTAGTATATCATAATAAAGCTTTTTACATATGAAGACAAAGTTATTACTAGCTTTATCAATAGTTGTTATTATATAGTTATCCTTTAATTTAGTAAGTTCTTTATACATATCTTAATTAATTTTATTTTTTCTTT